>OX387652.1:12477365-12799020 GCA_947568875.1 Fissipunctia ypsillon | reverse complement strand
AATGCAGAAAATAAGCACGTTATGTTGCGCTCCACAAGACTATACGTTATTATTATTACAAACAGTAGTTTTACATTGTTAAGATTTATTATAATCTATAAAACGGAGCTTAGTGGCCACTATTTTCCGTTTTAAGGATTATAATAAAACTTAACAATGTATAACTACTGTTTGTAATAATAATAACGTATAGTCTTGTGGAGCGCAACATAACGTGCTTATTTTCTGCATTTTCATTCTAAAATTAAATTAAAAACCAAACAAACGATGAGGGCGCCACTGCGCACACGGTATCCTCTTAACCAGTGCCTGTAATATGATGTTGAGATAAATAAAGATTTATGATTATAATTATATAATCTAAATCAGTTTTTAAATTGTCTTTGTTCAATACCGATTTAGCATGCCTGATAGATAAATCATCAGAGCTTCGAAAAAGTCTAATAATTGTCTTAATTTCTTGATAATATTTGGCTGCTTCTAGCCATGTACCCCACCTTGTGATGACTAGTTCCGGTGGCATTGGGATGTTGGAAAACTTTTCCCTTAGCAGTTTTACTCTGTTAGGAGCTTTAAGAAATATTTTTACGTTTGATATCAACATATCAACATTCGAATGCTCTGCACGTATTTGTTCTGCAACGCGGTTATGAGCGTATACTAAACATGTAACATATTTCATATTTGGTAAATAATTCTTTAAAATACGTCCTGCTTTTAACATTTATATGCTACGCTATCAGAACACAAGACTAAAACATCTCCTACTTTGAATTCATAACAATCTCCCCACATATTTTATAAGCAACCAATCACAAATTGAGCTATTGTATCACCATTTACAACTTCTAACATTTTGCACGCTATCAAAAATGGTTTATTTGTTACCTCATTTAAACGTTTGCCAAAAAACTGCACAACATATCGACCTAAATAATCAGTTGCTTCATCTAAAGATATCCACAGTTTTTTATTTTGAATATTGTCATGGATTGAAGCAATTTAAAAAAAAAAAACAATATCCAAATAAACACTCCTCAGTAATGATTCGTCAGGAATTATTTTAAGATTTGTAGTACAATACAACAGATATATTTCTGTAAAAACTTTTTAAAAGCTGGTTGGTTTACTCGTGACGAAGGTCGGTATGTTGCACAATATAAGAAACTGTATTAAATCAAAATAAAATTCTTCATTCACTTTCTTATGCTCTTGGTGTTTCGGTCCCTCAATGTGCCTCTTGACACTGCTTTTCTTGCTTGTAATGCTGCTTTCACATTTCAAACAGAATATTGTGTTGCTAGCAGAATCGTGGTATAATTCAGGATGATTTTGATCCACGACTGCACAACGCCATCGGAAGGTTTTGTCGCCATTTGATTGCTAGCTACTATGAGGCAACAAAATAACTGCAAACAATGAGACAAAGCTACCTTTAGTATTATAAAAACAGCTTTTGCCCGCAATTTTATCTATGGTGAGTCGATTCGTAATTTTTTGCAGCTCAGTGTCTGGGTGTATGTTGATCAAAGTATGATACGCGACCGTAACAAATATGTATTTATAGAATTATAATATTAGAATTAGTAATACAATTCCTTAAGTTAGTATAATCCTGAAATGTTAAGATTTCATAAAAAAAGTCATTCAATAGACTTATTTGGTCTTAGAGAGTTGTATTGATGACTTTAATGATTATAATTCTGTAAATTCATATTTGTTACGGTCGCGAATCATATTTCAATCTACATACAACCTAATACTGATCTGCAAATTGCAAAAAACGTAAGAAAATTTGAATTTCGCGGGCAACCCTAGCGCTTTCACCTTAAGCATTTTCTGTGGCTTTTAAATAAAATGTAGAGACACAATAAAAAACATTAATAAATTATTATGTTGATTAACATCAGCTTAGCATTTTTTTATCAAATAAAAAAGCTAATGAAAGTATATAAAGTATTAGAATAAAATTTTAATTTACCTTGCGCTCAAAGTCCAAGAGAATAAATCCGTATATCACAGGTAAAAGTGTAGCTAAAAGTCGTCGTTCCAAGTAAAAACACCCTTCCAATCACAATGCAAATCAAAATCCATAAAACAAAAGCCCAGTCGTCAAAAATATCACTCGAAAACAGCGAAACATCCGTGCACATAACCGAAAGATTAGGCGACGAATGCGTATTCTAGGAAGAAAAATACAAAATCCATATAAACGTAGGCGTAAAGAAGAGGTACTAGACAAAAGTTTATTCATCTCTCTCACACTTACACAGCAAGTCGCAGCGCGGTGTCTAAATCTATTCTGGTATCGCTCTTGTTTTTCTTAACTTTTGCTTTGCTATATATACCTACAACGTGTTAATATGAATGCGCAAAACCTGAAAATTGTTCAGAATCAATAGTAGAATCCGTTCCACTAATAAAAAAATATGGGTCATATTTTATTTATATAAAAAAACATTTTTAGTAATGCCGCTTTGAAAATTACTTAGAACTAACTCACGCGCACGAACCGGCCGCCACGTTGCGATCATGTTTGACCGATGCTAGCGTCACGGGAGCAAGTGTTAGTTTTTTCGCGAAATCTGCATGCGCGTACGGCAATATCGGAGGGTATTTACGTAGTTACTAATTTGCTAGAAATGCCAAAAACTTAAAAAAATCAACTATCTAAATAAATAGTTCGCAAAAATGAAATGTAATAATTTATATCCATATATTTTTTACAGTAAAAATAACTTGGGGTGTCTGAGGTTTTATGCATTTAAATTAACAATTTGTATAATGTGTAGTATACAGTACTATACATATTAGTTATTTTATTATTGCTGGTATTTTACCTATATAGACATATTATATTAGCTTTCGAGTTTTCTTACACACTAAGATAATAAAAAAGAATACATTGAATTTAAGATAGCAAGATTGTCTTTTATTTTTAAAAATCATAAAAAACATGTCTGCTGATTTTTCTGGGATACAAAATAAGTAATACAGTCAATAACTGTATTAATAACATTATTTTTTTATGTTCTAAGGCGATGACCCGAATTCCGGGACCATTGTCCTGTAAAAAAATATAGTCATAAGAAAGTCTCCGACTTTCGTCTATGTTCCTCGAACTTTAGGTAAATTAGCACTACCTATTTCGATCACTGATAATAAATTATTATTTCAATTAACCCTTTAACCGCCTACGACGGATTAATCCGACAAATATTTTCGTGTCCATTTCGCCAGGGTCGTATATTTACGACCAAATATCGTAATGATTCAAGTTGCCCGGCGCTGGGGGCACGACAACTGATATGAAGTCGGGTGGTTAAAAGGTTAAATAATTAAATTACCTCATTATCACTAGCAAGTGTATGAGCCCACAATTTTGTTCGTTGACACCATGAACAGAAGTATCTTCTAAAGCCTTCTTCATGCTGATCCAAACTCTCAGTTTGACTTGTTCCCACTAATAAACATTTAATTTGATACTACACATTTGATACTACAGCAATGTAATAAAATAACTTCTCTATGCCCATCTTCTTCTTAGTGTGTTGATAGTAATCTAAATGAACTTTGCCCAGAATTCGGCTGTGTTTGGCACCATCACTAGCGTCCATCATTTCCTATAACAGGCAGCAGACAGGACATGCAGGCCATGATATTAATTGTCCCATTGTTTGTGGAACAACACCACATTTACACTCCAAAGCCGAGTCGTTTATGAATCTCCACCTGAACAGGGTTTCCTTGCTTCGGCCAACCTGGGTCCGGAGTCTGTTTAAAGACTTCCAGGTTTTTTTTTTCTTCTTGGCAAGATTTCCAGGTTACCCAAGGCAACTCATGTCCAGGTGGAAGATCTTCAGCAGGTGAAACGTATGCTTTGGTTAAGGAAGCACTGTCTCGCCACAGCTTCAGTTTTTCTTTTGATTGTTTGCCAGTGAGTGGGACTACACACTCTAAAAACTGTTTTGGCTTTTCAGCCTTTGTGGCACAAGTCTATGTCCATAAAACATAATGAATTTTCAGAACACATACCATGAACCCAATGATGATAGAATGGCTTATCCCCTGGCCATGTGACAGGTTTGCATCTCAACTTTTTATCGATAGCCCTGTGGCACCTTTTGCATGCACTCACAGCACAGCATTCACAAAAAAGTCCCACTATCGGCAACATGAGCTTACAACAATTTGTGCACTGTAATAAATTGGAATTAACTTGAAAATTTTGGTTAAGCTGAAAAGGAACCCAAAGAAGTCCTGGCCTTTTAGGTGATGATAGCCAATGTTCAGCATGTGCAAGTATGGTGAAAAATGGTACAAGGAAGAAAAGATACTGTCAAAGGGCAAATTTTAATGTTGTAGCTAGTTAATTTAGGAGCTCAACACACCAAGCATGGTGCAGTGCATTGTGATGCAGTTTGTCTACTTTAGTTTTGATTTTTCATGACGTTACTTCCAATATGTAATGAAATACTATACAAACAGCGCGCCGCGCCGCACCGCACCACGCTTTGTGTATAGAGTTCTTATGATTCACTTACATAAATATTATAAGGTACAGATTTGTTACACTGAATGCTTCTCCAAGTATGCCCTCGGCTTTTGTACCGTGTCCGCATGTAATTATTATCAGAAAAAAGAGAATGAAGAATTCGATAAACCAAATAAACGAGAAACACACCGCCGACTAAGAAATAGTGATTGCAAATTAAAACGTCATTCAAATTCAAAAAGGCTTCCATTTCAAATTTGAGCTTACTCAAATACTGATCAATTAATTTAAAACGTTCTACTAAAACAAAAGTATGATTATATAAAAAGAGAAAAAATCTATAATTTTATTTCATTGTTTATTTATTGATCTAATGACAATCAATCAAATTGCAAAGATTGTCATTGTTACTTGTCAATGTCAATACATATTACATTGTTGCAATATAAAAAAAAAAAAAATTAAAGCCCGCTTTCACAACAAAACAAACGTAAAATATTAAGTCCGTAGGATATGAGCTGGTTCAGCTTGCAAGCAAGATTTGACCCATACATAAAAGCTTGTAAAAAGCACAGCTGGGCCCTCAAATCCCACGACGGATCTCTTTCCGAACAGACTCTATTTTATTTACATGTTTGTTTAGCAACACAAAGTAACGTTAGTTCACATTTTGGCCACGACAGCTCTCTTTCTGAACAGTTTATATCGCTAAACTAATTAATTCTGTGTCTGTTAATCATTTGAAGATGACAGAGGCAGAATGAGCGTTAAGGCGAAAGCGCCAGGGTAACCCGCAAAATTCAAATATTCTTACGTTTTTTTGCAATTTGCAGGTCAGTATTAGGTTGTATGTGGATTAAAATATAATTCGCGACCGTAGCAAATATGTA
Source organism: Fissipunctia ypsillon (assembly GCA_947568875.1). NCBI lineage: Eukaryota > Metazoa > Arthropoda > Insecta > Lepidoptera > Noctuidae > Fissipunctia > Fissipunctia ypsillon. The sequence continues at coordinate 12,793,635 of OX387652.1, read as the reverse complement.
TTTACAGAATTATAATCATTGAAAGTCATCAATACAACTCTCTAAGACCAAGTAATTCTATTGAATGACTATTTCATGAAATCTTAACATTTCAAGATTATACTAACATAAGGAATTGTGTTACTGATTCTAATGATTATAATTTTGTAAATACTTATTTGTTACGGTCGCAAATCATACTTTAATCAACTGAGCTGCAAATTGCAAAAATCGTAAGTAAATTTGAATTTCGCGGATTTCCCGCGAAATTAGGGGATGCGCTAAAGTAACCAGCGAAATTCAAATTTTCTTACGATTTTTGCAATTTTCAGCTGTGTTTAGGTGTATGTTGATTAAAGTATGATTCGCGACCGTAACAAATATGTTATTATACGCATTTAGTGATTTGTAGGGCAAGCGGGCCTAAAGCCATGTCCTGAAGCAAGGGCGTCGCCAAGAGAGGGGCAGCTGCCCCAAAGAGATTCAAATAACACTCAAGTAAAAAATTTAAAAAAATAAGGTTTTAATGGACTAAAACTAACGTAAACATAGAACTTTACACCGTGCGCGCAGTGGCGTCCTCGTCGTTCGTTTGGTTGTTTCTTTTTTTTAGAATGAAGATGCACAAAATAAACATGTTAGAATACGTTATGCTCCACCAGACTATACTTTGTATTATTACAAACGGTAGTTTTAAATTGTTTAGTTTTATTATAATCCTTAAAACGGAAAATAGTGGCCACTAAGCTCCGTTTTTTAAGGATCATAATAAAACTTAAAAATGTAAATGTACGCCACGAACGGTACGGGGAGCTCCTGTGCTTACAAAGAAATTCACAACGTGTTTGTACACTTGGTAACAATAAGTAAAGCGCGTGTCGCTTCGTGAGGTAAAAGTACTATAAAAGCACTATTGGCTTGATTGGAGCTGTGAACTGTTTACTTACACGATAAATTGTCTTCTGCAATATTTTTTTAAGTCACCACGTATAGACTAGGCTCCCAGTGGAGACCCATTTGCGTCGTTGTTAACACTTTAAGTGCCCAGCACCCGGCTGCCGGGTCGAACGATAATTCGTTCGTGTGCCCACAACTCGGTTCCCGAGTCGTGTCATCTATAGATAGCTATAGATGACATGTGACCATGCCCAGCACCCGCCTACCGGGTGCAAATCAAAACACGCTACTAGGGCTGCCAAATATAAACTAGATGTGAATGAATGATTAAAAAATTGGTACTTTTGAGTAAGTCTTATAACAATTAATTATTTACTTTAATTATGCCGCAGATATACTCAATAATAAAAATTATATTTTCGTAAAGGTTAACTTTCTACACAGGTGCTGATTCTCTTGTCACAAATGCGTCTAAACTAGACTAAAAATCACCAAAATTTAGTTTATTCCTGTCAAACGACGATTTGGCATTCTGAAATTGACTAAAGTGACACAACTTAACTATATTTTAGTTTGACAGCACTAAGATGCCACTGAGATGTTAATTTAGTGAAAATGGTAATTTTGCTATTCTGAATTTGACGTTTTTCACGTAAAATTTAGATTTTCTAACTAAATCTGACTATTTTTAATCGCGATTAAAAAGGTTTGGAATAAAATTAGTTGGCATGAACTAAACTTCACACCAACACCTCGACTTCTGTTGTAAAAACAGTACTGTCTTTTTTTTTGCTGATATCTCGAAAATGGTGCGTCCTATCGCAAAAATAATGAAAATTTCGACCCGAATTCCGAATTTTACTAAACCCACAAACCCCTAAAAGTCAACATGTTGGTAATATGATTTTTCATATTTTCGATACAAAAATTAAATCCCCCCCCCCCCCTTTATACCCCCTGCGCGTCTCCGGCTCAAAAAAAATCACGGGATAGGGCAAACAAGTACTTACCACGTGGAGTCGCGATTGCCAAATTCGATTTTAGTTTTGTCAAAATTATTTTTAAGTTTAGTGATATTTTTTTGGAGAATAGCTTTAACCTTTTAACCGCCCGACTTCATATCAGTTGTCGTGCCCCCAGCGCCGGGCAACTTGAATCATTATGATATTTGGTCGTAAATATACGACCCTGGCGAAATGGACACGAAAATATTTGTCGGATTAATCCGTCGTAGGCGGTTAAAGGGTTAAGATAGGCAAAAGTGAAGAATTTTAGTGATATGTAGTTTAGTTCGGTGTACAATAGAATCGGCACCTACGTTTATTTTGTTCTATAATAAATTTCGTAGCTGACGGTCAAGGGCAACCCACACGGACAACCCACCTGGCTGGCACAGAGTGGGCGTGGCTTAGTGAACTCGACTACCGGGTGCTTGGGCATAGGGGATCCGTTACGTAACCATCCCGCCAATGGACTCGACTGACGGGTTGTTATGTTTATACGAGACACATTTTTGGGCATGCGAATTTGCATGAAGTCTATGGACTTGGCAGTGAAAGTGTTAATAGGTATGCAGATCGCATTCTGACTTGTGTGTACACTATAACACATAGCTATACTAATGTTTTATCTGTGATAACACATTATCAGAAGTTAGAATGCATATTTTGCAAACGAAAACCCCATTGCAGTTTGCACTAGTAGATGATGGGACTAAGCAAATGTGGAGATCAGTCTAACCGGATGCAGCTGAATACCAGTATTTTACGTAGAGCGACTGCCTATAATTTTAATAGAGTAAAACAAAAAAATATTGAATAAAATTACAGACGTCTCAAACACAACTTGTTTTATTTTAAGATAGCACATAAAATATTTTTCAATTTGGCAGAACTCAAATCAAGTGGTGTCTTTTTATCTTTATTAGCTAATTCCAAGCTAGCTCCAGCTTTCACCAACATACAAGCTACTGCTTCCCTGTCTTCTTCACATGCAATGTGGCTAAAAAAAAAAAAATATTAGACAACTCGAAGGCATTCTAAATGACAATTAAATATGCAAGCGGATTCCTTGGTACAGTTTTTAGGGTTCCGTTGCCAAATGGGGAACACCGAAATCATATAATTTCGCCCTGTGAGCCCGTCTGTATGTCACACACAGTCACACAGCCATTTTACTCAGATACTATTGGCACTATATCAATGAAAGAGATTCCGACATTTTTGTATGGGACCTGGCATACCTAATTACCTACCGATCTTTACTGGCGGCCAGTGATGAAACAAGTGTCAATCGATAGAGTAAGTGATAATGTAACAAACATTAAAAAAAAACATACAACCGAATTGATAACCTCCTCCGTTTTTTGAAGTCGGTTAAAAAGGAGACTACATGGCCAAAATAGACCTATCACAAGCCTATCTTCATGTACCAATAGCAAAAAGGCACTGGCGTTATCTAGCACTACACTACCGCAATTCAACCTACGCACTAACGGCACTTCCTTTTGGCCTGAGTTCCGCGCCTCAAATATTCATAGTTACTCAGAAAATGAAACATACGATTAGTCGTGTACCTCGACGATTTTTTGATAGTGAATCATAACCGCTTCTGAAAAACGAGGTGTCAATGGTTATAGAAACTCTTCCAAATCTGAGCTTCAGAATAAATTGAGAAAAGTCAGTGCTAAACCCAACAAAAGAAATAACGTTCCTCGGAATAAACTGGAAACGAGAATTGAATCTAAAAAGCCTACCTGTGCAAAAACTACATTCACTAGAGAAAACCATTCTAAAAATCATAAAAAGCGAAAAATGAAGTTGGCGACAAGCAAAGTCGATTTTGGGCAAGATGGAATTTGCCTCGTTCGTAATAGGTACTGCTAGCTCGACTACACTGTCGAAAGATCGCACGTGCCATGAACCGGTTACCAGAATCTATACCCAATAAAAAAAAAGCCAAAAAAAAATAAAGCCAGAAAATCTTCAAGAGTTGCAATGGTGGTCGGTAGGTAAACTTAGCACAAAGATCAAAGATAATTCTGAAAGAACCGGAAATCCATCTAGTCACCGACGCCTCAAATACGGGTTGGGGAGCAGAGTTAGATGATGAATTGATCTCAGGACTATGGAATAGCTCCCAAAAGAAATGGCACATAAACAAGAAAGAAATGTTTGTTGTTTACAAAATTTTGTCAAACTACCAGACCGTACTACAGAACAAAAGGATCCTCATACAATGCGACAGCAAAACTGTGGTGGCATACATCAAGAACCAGGAATGTGGCAATACACAAGAATATAGACATACAAATAGAACATATTCCAGGCCACTACACTACAACGTAATATCAGAACATCTATCCAGTTCGATAGTTTCAGTAGGCCTGACCGGGGCAATTACTTGCCGGCTGATCTACGGTACTGAAGAAAGTATACGCGGGCCTCTGCGGTCCGACTCTAGCCGTCAAGCACAGCATGAGAAAGAGACAGCGATAGGTAGGTCGTTTAGGGAGGGAATGGGTTAGATAAAGGGTACACACACCGATACGTGAACGTAAATGGAAGAGGTAATCTCAGAGGTCAGGCTTACGGCAAGACCCGAAATATCAATTTTCTTCCCCTTGGGGGGAAAATTGGTCTATTATTATTATTCTAGTTATTATTGGGGTATTTCGAATCTTTCAGTACAATACACCTAAACTACAATATTTCCTACAAAAAGGAGACTACATGTCCAAAATAGATCTATCACAGGCATGTCTTCATGTACCAATAGCAAAAAGGGACTGGCGTTACCTAGCACTACACTACCGCAATTCAACCTACGCACTAACGGCACTTCCTTTTGGCCTGAGTTCCGCGTCAAATATTCGCGAAAGTTATAAACTGGGTTGCCAAATTACTCATAAAAAAGTACCTACGATTACTCGTGTACCTTGACGATGTTTTGATCATCGATGCGGGACAAATAATGGGTACACACACACCGATACGAGAACGTAAATGGAAAGGTAATCTCAGAGGTCAGGCCTACGGCCAGACCCGAAATATCAATTTCTTCCCCGTGGGGGGAAAATTCGTCTATTTTTGACCTCACATATTCCAGAAGTATATCAGTTACGAAATTCATCACTGAATATTTTTGTTTGTAATCACTTACTCTGTTGATTGACACATGTTTCATCGCTGGCCGCCAAAATTGTCTTCAATCATTTCAACTATGGCCAGAAACAAAAATGTTGCAAGTTGTAAAAAAAAGGTATTTTTTTAAATATTCATATTACTGGCTTCTGCCCGCGACTACGTCCGCGTGGTAAAAACATATATTATAGGCATTGACTTAAACATAATCCTATGGCACTCGGCAATAGTGTAGCATAAACTATTCTCTGTGAATGTAGCTTTCTACAGCGAACGAATTTTTGCAATTGGATCAGTAGGTACTATCAGAGATTACCTGTTAAAAACATTTACTTAGTTTAGATTCTAAAATCCTTTTATGCAGCTTTAATAAGTTTGATAAGGTTTAGATGGATTTCTCAAATTCAATCTAGTTGACATAACAAACAAAGATTTAAAAAATCTCATCCTGTTACGTAAAGTAGTCACACCAAATAGCCAAATACTAACAGAGGTGTTGAGCCAGTGGAATCACAAACATCTACTTTAATTTGTGGTGAAGTTAGGAGAAGCTCCACAATATTACTTCTCCCTTGAGCAGAAGCACGATGCAGAGGAGTTGCGCTCAATACATCTGTATCATTAACATTTGCGTCAAAGCTTATTAATAACTTTGAAACCTGCAAATAAAATATTAATAACATTAGGTACCATTTTGAGATTGATCTTTGTAGATCTCTTCTAAAAATACAAACAATATTTTAAAGGAAATCCTTGTTGAACTAGAGATAGTTTATCAAGTACAGACACCAGCACATCAAGCTACTACAATTTGTCTTTCTTTAATAGATTTTCAACATTATCGCTAAAGCATTAGGTTCAAGGTTGATTGGGAAAATTTAACAGTTTCGGGTAGCTTGATGTGCTGGCGCCTGTACATCATGAAATAATGAATTTAACATAGATTTAAATTACCTCCAAATGGCCTTTTGAGCAAGCATAATGTAAAGATGATTGTCCTCGAATTGTCTTTTTATTGACATCAGCTCCTTTGCTTAACAGCAGTTTCACTACTTCTACTCTTCCAGCTGAAGAGGATAATATTAAAGGAGTTGAATTTGTGTCATCCAGTGGATCAACCGGACTTCCATAATCTATCAAAAAGTCCACTAAATTTTCGTTTCCTCCCAGTGAAGCCCAATGAATAAGGAGACGTTGATTCTGAAATAATATGACATAAAATAAAAATATTATGAGCATAATTTTCAAACTTTAAACTGAACAAAAAAACTGGTCAAGTGCGTTTCGGACCACACACGCACAATATTGATTTTATCGGCAGCAAGCAGCAAAAATTGTAATTCTCAGTATTTCTCAAAGAAACTGTGAAAAACCAAGTTATAAATGTGGTTGCTTGAAATTATCCTATGCAAAAACTACACAATTATTGGAGGCACTCCTCATTCACGTAAACAACGAGGAAAGCAAAAATTAAATGCAAATAAGCATGTAGAGGATCCCATCATTATTTCTAAGTGATTTATTAGTGCATTTTTTTTTATTCAATAGTTTTTGAGGTATGGGATATTTTGGATATTTTCAGTTAGAACTCAATAACTTTCTTTTTTACAAACTTATTTTTGCGGTCGATAAAATGTATAGGTACTGTATGTATGTAGGTATGTGTAGGTACTGTGCATGCGTAAATTCATCCCAACTACAGAACCCTTCACCGCGCGTGGTCCGATACTTCTATTTTCTACTGTATAATCGAAAAGTTAGAGGGTGACACTTTTCTTGCATTTTAGAAGTGCATAATTCACCAACTAAAAGTTACTTAGAAACATTATAATTACAGATTGGATGCATATTTACCTAAAGTTAATTTTTCCCTAAGAAATTATGGAAACGGTTTCTTAATTTTTTTTTTCTTAATATAAATCCTGGGATTCCAGAAAATCCGGGAATGCACAACTAATCAGATACATGGTATAGAAACGACTTCTTAAACATGTGGTATTATTTATTTAAAAAATACCGAGACACCGGGATCACATAACTAGTCTTATGCTTGAAATTCATTTTTAACCCCCGATGCAATTATATGTGTATATAGGGTGTAAGACGAAGGGTAGTGTGTGTCGATTCAATAGTCAAAAAGTACTAAATTTATCAATTCCTGAATTGTGACATTTTTACGATCGATACAAAAAGAGCATTCCATATTAGCCAACACCTCAACTTTAGGTAGGTAAATATGCATCCGAATATCCGATCTCTGATTATAATTTAGGGCACGATTGTTTAACGGTGCACACAAGCGGTGAACAGTCTCCCAGCAGAATGGCTGTAATTGTGACATACGGATGGACGGATGAAACTTTATGGATTCCATTTTGCCTTTGGCTATGGAATCCTAAAAAGGTAATATTTTGGTACATAATTAAAATTCAATAACTGTAAAATAGTATTAATAATTCATATATTTTAATATCATGTTTGATTTTATGCAAGCTTCTATGATACAAAGTTTGGCTATACTTTGCTTAGTGACATATTGCTTAAAAAGACCCATTTAAAAAAAAATTGGTTTTAAAAGCGCAAAATAAACAGTCAGTACAGGCCTTAAAATCTGCAGACATATAGTGATTTGTTCACAGCAACTTGTTGTTACGAGATCTAGCATAATATTAAAATATTTTAGTATTAAATGTGTACAATTTACTTTGCCTTCATTTTAAGCAGATGTACAACAATAATTTGCTGCAAACCTTTTACTGCTGCCACCAATGAGGATGAATTTTGATGCATAAATACAAGTACATATGTTATAATGGAATTCCTATGTATGTCTGGTCTGTGCAATTAACACAATAATTATAAAATTATTTATTTGGTAACTATTATATGAATCACAATGTTAGTTTTTACTAAGACCTGCCTGAGTCAGGCAGGTCTTAGATTTTGAATGATTATCAAATGATGAATGATCATTCAAAATCTTTTATAATGTATGATATCACTTATGAAAAAAATAATCTCATTGTGAAAAAAGGATTGCGCATTTAAAAATAAAAACCATAGTTCATTCAGTCAGTTTTTGCAATTTGTAGCTTTTGTGGTGCTCTACCTCAGTTGATTGAAAAGGGTATTTTAATCTTAGGAAACTATATGGATTGGCTTCATAAAAATAAAATGTGAGAATTTAACGTTTTTCCATCACAAACCCTCAGCCTTAGTGTACTGTGCGATATTTTACAGTAAAATGTTGGGATCACACATTTCACGTGACGTTTTTACCTACATCATTATCTTACCGTATGAATGACGGTATTATTTAAAGAATAAAATGAGCCAACAGTAACAAAAGGAAAGCTTAGCTTACTGAATCAGGTGTATTTATTAAAGTATTATCCTCATCAACCTTCACTTTAACTTGATTATAGTCTCCTCTGTACGCGGTTTCATAGACTGAACCTAAAGACATTTTTAAATGGAAAATATTTGATTTGATAAATTCAATCAAAGTACTACGACTCAATGAAAATAACTTCTAAATACGACCACAGTCACACCACAAAAACCAGAAGATAGGGTGGCTAGCGATAGGCTCGGCGGGTAAAATATAAACAATGAAATGCCAAAATTGGTGCGTCTGCGTGGTGACCACAGAACACTAAGACCACAGAACACATATACTCCTAGCGGAGACTAGGTGACGAAGAATATACTACTCTCTGACGAGAGCTAAGTGACTAAGACTGGGACATAGAGTATAGTAATATAGTGGACTGGGAATACACGTTAGGTTTTGTTACCGATTGTCTGATCAGACTATCGGATCGTATTTACTCGATACACGTCCGATCAAAAAATGCCTGACGCGTCAGGCATTTTTTGAACTCAGTCGTTCCCACAAATGACGTTCCCTTGCTATCATCCCGAATGCTTGCATATGGAGCAAAAAGAAAAGATGTACTAATTACTGTTACGACTTATTACCCGACTGCGGCGAAGCCAAAAAAGGAGGGTTATGTGTTTGACCTGTATGTATCTACATATCTATGTATGTATGGACGGCAGCACATCAAGCTACTACAATCTGTCAAATTTCTTTAATAGATTTTCAACTTTATCGCTAAAGCATTAGGTTCAAGGTTAATTGGGAAAATTTGACAGTTTCGGATAGCTTGACCTGCTGGCGTCTGTACATATGTATGTATGTCCATCCCTATGTTCCCTCATAACTACTAAACGGCTCAACTGATTTTGATGAATGATATGTCGTTAGATTTGTCTTAATTGCACGAGTGTCACTGGGTATATTAAAGCCATCTTCTTAAATTTTACATTTTATGTCTCCGACTGCATGAGATTGTTTGGAGACAAAATAGGTCATCTTGTTTCCATCTATTTAAAATTCACTTTTTACACAGTTGGGTTTTTTTATTGCATACTAGCACTCTGCCCGCGACTTCGTCCTCATGGATTTTGTGTTTTCTTCTATAAAATTTAACACCCCTTCCACCCCATTTAACCGGTAGTTTTGGAAAATTATTGATTAAGATCCTTTTACCTATTATTACATACATAAACTCACGCCTTCTTCCCGTGGGGGTAGGCAGAAAATACAGAACGCCACCTTAACTTATTATTAATTTACTGATGTAAGGAAAAATAAAATTTTCATATAAACTGTTCACCCCGAAAGGGCTTGATTTTTGAAAAATCTTCAATCATGTGTTTCATCATTAAGTGTTTAGGTAATTTTGACTTAATCCAGACACGCAATAAAATCCTTCCCCAAAAACTTTAGTAGGTACCCCTTTGCTGGTCGATTTTCGAAAAACCCAAAAACTTGTCTATATTTTTTGTCAAAAGTATTAATACTTCGAGGTAACCGTTAGGTGCGCTTAAAAATTCTTCCATACAAACTTTAGCACCCCCGTAAAATCCCTTTGACGAATAGTTTTGAAAAACTAAATAATGATACAATTTAGAGCGATGCCACACTGCTCCGTTGCGTTGCGTTGCGTCGTCGCATTTCAGTGACGCTTGCTCGGTTCTAAAATACATGCGGATTTAATTTGTTTTAGAACCGAGCAAGCGTCACTGAAATGCGACGACGCAACGCAACGCAACGGAGCAGTGTGGCATCGCTCTTATTATTCATTTATGAATTTCCGAACCATAACGAGGCGTCCGTTCAGCGTCAACGCTAGAATCAACTGGCTAGTCGGAGGGAGGAATCGGACGTCTGTTCGTCTCTATGCAGAAGTATGCAGAACGCGCCTTCAGACAATCAGACTGACAATAAAATCGGAAACGCCACGCGCCAGTTTCCGAATCGTACGTCTTGCCCGACTAATCGGATCGGACGTGTATTGCATGTATGGACGGCAGCACATCAAGCTACTTTAACCTGTCAAATTTCTTTAATAGATTTTCAACTTTATTGCTATTGTATTGGGTTCAAGGTTAATTGGGAAAATTTGACAGTTTCGGATAGCTTGACCTGCTGGCGTCTGTACATACAAACTAATGGCTGCAACACCTTCCGGTAGCCTATTCAGACTATCGGATCCGACAATCTGATGAAAAAATCTGACGTGTATCCCAATCTAATAGCAGGACTGCGTTAGGACCACAAAACATATGTATATACCCTAAAGGTTAGGACTCTCTTTATAATTCCATTTCTATGATATATTAGTCTATGGTTAGGACTGCGTATTCTGTGGTTGACTGATCTGATTTGACGTCTATCATTATGGGGGAAGCGATAAGGTAGCCCGCGAAATTCAAATTTTCTTACGATTTTTGCAATTTGCAGCTCAATGTCTGGGTGTATGTTGATTAAGGTATGATTCGCGCCCGTGACAAATACAAAAAAAATAAAAATAGTTTATTTTACACCTTCAAGTAAAAATAAGGTTTACAATAAAAATAGGCCTAAAGGTAAATAAAGTTGTATATTATAGTTGCAGCCAATACCTAAGCTAAGATAACTTAATATCTTGTAATTATAGGTATCAGCGCCCACCCTCGGTAATCGTTATAGCCGATGTTATTGTGCCTCGCTTATAGAATTTGTGACTGTTTAGGTGCAAAACAAGAGTTAAAATTAACAAACAAAGAATAAAATAAAATAAAAACAAGTCAATGAAGTGTGTAGGCGAGTGTAATTGTGTATGTGAGTGTGTGAATACGGGGGTGTGTTAGTGTGTGGGGGTGTGTGTAGGGGTGTGCGTGTATGTGGGAGTGTGTGTGTGTGAGTGTGTGTGAGGATGTGTGAGCACACCAGAGGGAAACTTATGATATTGAATTTTAACAAATACAATAAAGTGCAATACTTGCATGAAAAATAAAATATCGCCTATTCATTCTTTTTTTATTTTTTTTTTATTTGAGATAGGTTCGCTCTTGACTCTAGTCTAGGTCAGTGGTCTAGTCTAGGTTAGGTTCTTTACATTATAAACAAGAAAAAAATATTAGATCGATTTTAGTACTTTACAATGAAGTTACGCAAGTACGCTAAGCAGCTTTTCTGTTTCCTCGTAGGTTAGGGATAGAAGCCAGGTAGTCACATTTTGTTTACACTCTTTTTTTGTCATGGAGAAAATTGTATAATAATATATAATAGCAACTGTTTATTTGCAATATTGAATAGCCTTGGTCCAAGGAACTTGTTGAATTTTTGAGCAAAGGATGTTCTACAGGGTACTGATTTTAATAGATCGAAACGTCTTCTCTTTGAAATTTCCTTGTCAGTCAGGACACTCAGCTTAACCCAGGAATGCTGTCTCATAATTAAGGCTAGTACAAATAGTTTACGGACAGTCAGTACCTCACATTCCCTGTACAGCTCAGTGGTAGAAAAGTACCTGGGCTTAAAGTAACTAACCTTTAATAAGGCTCTTTGTGCTCTTTCAGCAATTAAATGATGCGTTTTAGCGGCACCGCCCCAACAAGAAATACAATAGGTTATGACCGCCTGACACAAGGAATAATAAATCATTTTCATAATATTAGCATTGGCTGAGTTTCTTATTTGTTTAAACACATATATAAGTTTTCTTATTCTATTTAATAGATTAATTAAATGATTTTTAAAATTAAGATTTTTGTCAAATATAAGTCCTAAATATTTAATATATTCAACAGAAGATAGGGAGGGACAAGAGCAATGGTTAGATTCATTGTGGCAGGTGTGAGAGGTTAAACCATGTACCAATTGAAGTGGTTCATCAGGGTTGCGAATAGAGAATGACATGTATTTGGTTTTATCGGTATTAAGAGAAAGGTAATTTTGAGCAAGCCATTTTGTGACCATATTAAAACCATGTTGAGCTTTTTGGAAGGTTTCACTCCAATTATCACCATGGAATGTAAGTGTAGTATCATCTGCATATGAAATTATTTTGCAGTTTACGATATTAAGTAGTGTAAGATCATTAATATAAACTAGGAACAACGTTGGGCCTAGGATACTACCCTGTGGAACTCCATGGGTGACAGGTAAGCTATCACTTGTGTAATTTCCAATGTTCACTCTTTGAGTCCTTCCAGATAAATAATTAGATATTAACTTGAGTTGATTTCCACGGATACCAAGTTGCTATAGCTTATTAACTAGGGTGGGAATGGAAACCGTGTCAAAAGCCTTCGCCAGGTCGAGAAATATAGTAAGGCATTTCTTTTTGTTATCTATGGCTTTAACAATGTGTTCAGTAAAGTCATTTAAAGCATCATCTGTGGACTTGCCAGCACGGAAACCAAATTGATTTTTCGAAAGTAGGTTATATTTTTCTAAATAATTTGTAATCCTTTTATTGATTATTCTCTCAAAGATTTTTGATAGAGAGGTCAGAATTGAAATAGGGCGATAGTTAGTGACACGATTTCCATCTCCACCCTTAAAAATAGGTCTTACTATAGACCGTTTGAGAGATTCAGGAAAAATGCCCAACTCTAGGCACATATTAAAGATATGCGTGAGTGGGGCTGTTATATTATTTTTTAACAGTTTAAGTATGTCAGATGAGATTCCATCATCGCCTGCAGCACAGTTACTTTTCAGACCAATGATTAATTTCTCTATTTCATCTTCGTCAGTGTCAAGGAGAACAAATGAATTGCCAGTTAAGGACGTGTGACCATGCGCAACACTTGAAAAGTTATGTAATTCTGTTGGAAGGGTAATTTTGTTTGCTAAATTTTCGCCGATAGTGGCAAAGAACTCATTTGTTGCATTGACAGATAGTTGCGGGGTTGACTCTATTGAAAGAAGATCCAATGAGTTATCTTTTTTAACATTTCTATTAGTAATATTATTTATTGCTTTCCATATATTTTTATTATTATTACCTGCTTCTCTAAGTAACCTTTTTTCATATTCTCGCTTTAATTTAATAATAATCTTATTATAGAAGTTGCGGTAACGTTTATATGTAATTTCGAGCACTACATTATCCGGATTTTGTTTGAATTTTTTATGCATCCGATCCCTGATACGAGTACATCTAACGAGTCCTAGTGTCATCCAAGGTTTTAATATTCTAAACTTATTGGTTACATTTAAAATTTTTGTGTTTATTTGCATGATATGAGTTATTTTAGTTATAAATATATCCATAGCAGAATTTGGATTAATCGCATTAAAAATAGATCAAAATCAAGATGGTCACATGCCAACTTTATGGCATCAAAATAAAGTTTTACTACCTGTCTTTTTAAATGTTTATTAACGTTTTTAATTTCAGCACAGCAAAGTATGGGTGCATGATCAGTAATAAGAGATTCAATTATAAACGTGGTTATTGGTATCTTTGTCTTCAAAATTACATGATCTAGACAGCTATTTGCACATGTTGATGTGTTATATGCTGGTAGAAGTCCATTTAGGGATAGGAAATCAAGATAATCCGACAAGAAGCGATCAGAGCTGTTGGTAGCAATATTTATGTTAATGTCACCCACCATTATAATATTCTTGAAAGATGATAAACTATCTATTATTTTTTGTAGCGACAACAAGAAGTTGTTTATGGTTTTGAAACAAAAAGGGCGGTATATCGCCAAAATAGCCAAATCATTATTAATTTTAATAAGTAAGCAGTTTGCTTCTTGTATAACAGGTTCTTCAAGAGAGGCTTTAATATTATTTTTTATGTGTACAACCACACCATCATTCTGATTATAATGGAACGATGTAGACATACTAAAATAACCATCTAATACAGGGAGATTTCGAACGCATGACATCCAGCATTCCGAAAGAACTATAACGTCACTATCAAATTGTAATCTATGCAGGAGAATATTAAGATTATCAAAGTTAGCATTAAGACTACGTATATTTTGTGACAAGATTTTTAAGTAGCAATTTGGTTGTTTCAGAAAAGACGCGCAACATTCAGGTTCACAGCTAATTGAATCGGATATTGAATAGTTATCAATCTCATGTAATAAATCATTATCGAATTTTAATATTAACTTTCACACTGGTGTAAAACATTATTACGTACCGTATGTTTGTAAATATTGCCAAATAGATAAGCTGTATGATACATTTCAATAAAGTCACTAGAGCATTTATGTTACAATAACCATGTATTCTTGCTAAAAGTTTTTTAATATTAATCTTGTTGTTAGGTATAATTATGTCAAGTGCAGCAGTAAAATCCTCAGCTTCCCATAAGTGCGTGGAACAGGTAAACAGTGCATTGTGAGTCCGTATGTGTGTAGTGTAATTGTAAGTAATTTGGTGTATAATTAAGTACAAGTTTACAGTTTTACACGCAAAATAAAGAATATAGAAATTAATGTAATCCAAAACTAGCGGTAATTTTATCGATAAAAGCCAAAACATATAACAAAAGAAAAGGTTTATAGTTAAATTAGTTGCCAATTTAACCAGAAAGGAACAGATTTTATGGTAATAATAGGACAAGTCATATTTTCGGATTAATTAGTTTTTCAAGTTGTTCTTCGGTTTTTATATGGATAGTAGGTGCCAACTCTTCTTTTTTGACCAGTATCTTTCCATTTGAAGTCCAACAGTATTTCAACTGATTGTTTTTAATGTGGTTCCTTGCGATAAAGTGCAGTTTTCTTGCATTCGGGGTAAGGTACTCAGTGATATACACGGGGGATGATCCCGCAACTCCCAGGTTGGCACTGTTTAGTTTTACATCCTTAGACTGGTTATAGGTTTTAACCGCCTTTAGAACGTTATATTTCGAGGTATTATTGCAAAATTCAATGAGAATAGTAGGGTGGTTACCCTTCTTTCCGGGTAAACGAAAGGCGTCTTTTATGCACGAGTTAGTTACATTCGCGTTAATCGTTTTAAACAGATTACCTAGATAGAGAGTGACCTAGACTCTAGTCTAAGTCACTCTTAGATTCATTTTGAGTTTTCGGTAAATTCCTCAATTCCAGAAAATTTATATTTGAGATTCTTTGCATTTCCTCAATTTTTTCTTCTAATGACAAAAGATGAACCCGGTATTCCTTACACTCCCTCTCTAAGCGATCATTTTTAAGCGTCATATCATCATATTGTTTTGCAGTAAAGGATATGGAGTTATCTATTTCCTGGTTAGACTTCTCAATTTGCATCAGGGAATCTTCAATTTTAGTAAGTCTCGCATCAGTGTCCATTTTAAAAGATGAGAATTGAGTTTTAATTTCATTCATCGTGTCCGTTTGAAGCTTAATAAACATTTGTTTAATATCATCTTTAAAGCTTAAAAACTCATTTCTGAACGAAATATCTCCGGACGTGTTTCTAAAGCGTTTCACAGCGTTTCTATTTGATATATAATTAGTGGGAGTATCTGTTATTCCAACTGTAGTTAAGTTAGGTTCCGAGTAGTTGCTAGGTGTGCAAGCCATTATAATCTAGTAGGTAGGTACACGAGAAATTCTCAGATATCGATGTTAGAAAAATCACAGTTGACTACTGCAATAGTGGGTATTTCATAAAAATTCCAAAGCAAATCAATAATACTCGTGTCAACAAATGTCACATTGGTGGTTTTGCGTTACCTTCATTCAAGCGGAGAGCAAACGCTCACACATTCGATGTTTTGAGGTATCCGTGCAGCAAGCTCGTCTTGGTCTTGCGCTCGCTCGCACACCGATGACGCGAGGCAGGCGTATCGTATGTCACCTTTCTCTGTCAGGCTCGCCGGTCGCTCGTCACACGTAGGTCGCGCAACTAAGTTACCTCCTAATAAGTTATAGAACCTGGTACTACGCGCGATTAAAAACTTTATATTTTTGCAGTTAAAAATTATTACTTTATTAATATTATGGAGCACAAAATTACGAAGGACACGTCTGCACACAATCGCGATCCGAGGGGAAGGGGAAATATGTTTTTACAGACTTAAAATCATTAGAATCAGTAACACTGAAACTGTAATCACCATAACTGTATAATCCTCAAATGTCAAGATTTCATGAAATAGTCATTCTTAGAATTACTTGGTCTTAGAGAGTTGTGCTGGTGACTTTAATGATTATTATTCTCTAAATAGAAATTTGTTACGGTCGTGAATCATACTTTAATCAACATACAACCTAATACTGACCTGCAAACTACAAAAAACGTAAGAAAATTTGAATCAAAGAATATACTACTCTGGCGAGAAATTTGAATTTTGCGGGCTACCTTGGCGCAAAGAATATACTACTCTCCCTGGCGCACAGAACACTAATACTCCTAGCGGAGCCCTGGCGCCTTCGCCTTATGTCAAGCTGAAACAGACAAACACTTTTTATTTTTTTTATTCTTTGGGTTCGCACGGTTTGTGCAATTTGCCAATGTCACGTCACATCACGTTTAGTTAGTGTGAAGAAACAAAGGTAGGAAAAGAAAATATTAGTAGGTATTTATTATGATTAATTAAAACGGAATTTAGGATAGGATGGATTTATAGTACACGGATTTTTAACATTCGAATTTCGCGGGCTACCTTAGCGCTTCCCCTTAAACTACCTGGCTACTATAAACTATTATTAATATTGTGTTGAGTATTCTGTATAAGGTGGTGAGTTAACCGCCCGAGCTTAATACGCGATGACGTCAAACATGCTCGAGCATCGGGGGAATTCCGACAATTCCGACCGCGCGGTACGTTTGTGACTGCGCGCACAAAAATTGCCATATGATTATTTTTGGTTTAGGATTATTTATTTGACGAGAATATCTTCCATACCATAGAGTACAACTGCCCGCAGCCGAAATAGTAATTTTATCCGCGCGTGAACCGCGCGAGTCACCGGCGCCTCTTCAGCGCCGGTGAGGCTTGACTGTTTGTCGACGCGCGGCGCCGAAAGGTGCCGGTGATGCTCTCCCTACTACTTTTTAGACATTTTAATTGATTTAGTCTTCAATATATTTAAATTGTAATTAATTTAATATAGATTTGTGTATGTACAGACGCCAGCAGGTCAAGCTACCCGAAACTGTCAAATTTTCCCAATCAATCTTGAACCCAATACAATAGCAATAAAGTTGAAAATCTATTAAAGAAATTTGACAGATTGTAGTAGCTTGATGTGCTGCCGTCCATATAATGACCACACTGTCGCATTGGGTAGTATCATAGTCATAATATGTATCTGTAATGATAGTATTAAGGAAGATTTCAATAAATAAATAAATAAATATAAGGGACACGGTTTGTTCAGGGGTACAGCCACCGCATTCGCACTGTCGCATTCGACCACAGAACATATATACCCGAAAGGGCATTCGACTGCGCTTACAGCGGCCTACTTGGGTCCGCAGTTGATTGATTGCTTACCATGTAGGTGTAGGCCGCTGCTGGTCACGTACGGGTGGCAGATGCTCCTGGCACTTAACAAAGTCGGGTGGTGACGGGTGCCTTCTCTTCTCACTTTAAGCGGTTGGTCTTGGATAGCCTGTGTACGGAAGCTCTCGGAGTAGTTTATAAGATAGTTAAACATAATTATTTGAAACAAAATTTATTTAAGTATACAGGGCGTCCCACGGATATGCCACATGGAGGGAAAGTATGGACGGCAGCACATCAAGCTACTACAATCTGTCAAATTTCTTTAATAGATTTTCAACTTTATCGCCAAATCATTAGGTTCAAGGTTGATTGGGAACATTTGACAGTTTCGGATAGCTTGACCTGCTGGCGTCTGTACCTTGAATATTGTAGATGGAACATTTTACTGAAAGAAGACATTATTTGAATTTAAAAAAACAATTTAAACTGCATTCATAGATATTTAAATAATTACATGGTTGAACCTGGAATCTAACCCGTTACATGAGAAAAATAATCAGCCTGTAGCTATATCATACCGATTGAAAGGCTTCATCATAAGGATGATTTTTTGCTAAATAACATAGTATCACAAATAAAAGGAAGACCATGAATTTTAACATTTGATGTGAAATTTTGTTCAGAAAAATGAAAAGCTGTCATTGCCGTAAGGACATGCAACTGATATTATCATTATCGTTGCAGAACGGCAACACCTTACTTTTCAGCAAGATGGTGCTACGGCTCATAACAGTCACAGAACAAGGGACTATCTCAATGAACACTTTCATCCCTGGATCGGGACAAATGGACATATAAGATGGCCGCCGAGATCCCCAGATCTAACCCTGTTAGATTTTTTATGGGGTTATGTAAAAAATTTAGTTTACAAGAACCAGTATGAAAGTGTCCACGAGCTACAAGCAGAACTTAGATATATTATTGTAAATATCCACCCCAACAAGATCAAAAAATCGACAGGGAGCGAAATAATCAAAAGAGTGCGACTTTGTATTCAACAGGAAGGGATCAAGTGACTCATTTTGAGCATTTGATAAATTGATTAATTTTGTATTAAAAATGTTAAAATTCATGGTCTTCCTTTTATTTTTGACACTATGTTATTCAGCAAAAAATAATCCTTATGATGAAGCCTTTCGATCGGTATGATAAAGCTACAGGGTGATTACTTTTCTCGTGTAACGGGTTCGATTTCCGGTTCAACCATATAATTATTTAAATATCTAAGAATGCAGTATAAATTGTTTTTTTTTTGAATTAA
This sequence comes from Fissipunctia ypsillon, assembly GCA_947568875.1. Classification (NCBI taxonomy): domain Eukaryota; kingdom Metazoa; phylum Arthropoda; class Insecta; order Lepidoptera; family Noctuidae; genus Fissipunctia; species Fissipunctia ypsillon. The sequence continues at coordinate 12,774,547 of OX387652.1, read as the reverse complement.
AATAATGTCTTCTTTCATTAAAATATTCCATCTACAATATTCAAGGGACTTTCCCTCCATGTGGCATATCCGAGGGACACCCTGTATATATCACAAAAACTTTCTAGTGTGTAGTAGCTTTCTCATTTCATTATTCCACAGATTTTTGAAAAATAAAAGTATGTGGTCAGACTTACTTCCGCTACATTACACACGCAGCGGCTTTGTTCGCCGGCGATTGGCTGCCGGCTGGCGATTTCAAAATCACATGTCCACACAGATTTTGACAAGAGATTTGTCGCTGCGATTTGGTTCCTCGAAATAGTTTGGACGTTGGCGAATTGGTGATTTGGACCGCGCGCGCCGCATCTGGCAACACAACACTGGCTGGGTCCTGGGTCACTTTAAGTAGCTTGCTACTAGAACTACTACTTATCATAATTTGTGCTCTATTATCTCTGTATCACTTTTTACTTTTCTGTCTATGGTGTATTACTGTTCTCTGTGGTACAAGTGGTGTGATATGATGCCGCCGTCAATTGAATTGAATTGATATTATGACGTTTGTCAAGTAATTATTGTAATCGACACAACTTGATGAAATTGAAAAATACATTGTTGTTAACAATATCTTATATAAACGTTATGTAGTGCAAAGTTGGCTTGAATTGATATTTTATTGAATGGATAGTTAGGTACGTAGTTGAGGCAATATACGCCAATTGTATAGAAGGCTATAATCAATAAAAGGGTGATCATTCAGTATTGTGTTATCTGACAAACATTAAAGCCATAAAGTGTTTCAGGTTTTAGAAATAAAATTTCAGTTTCACGCACACGAGTTTTAGGGTATATTGTCAGCCTGGCGAGGGTAAGAAAAAAAGTTAATTGGTTGAAACATGTGATTTTATCTTGTGATGCTCCAACTAATATTTTGTACACTCATGTTTATTTACAGTAAATACTCTGGCAATGACGTATTATGATTACTATGATGGCAGTAGAATATTCCTGTTCTTATCGAGCAGAACTGGGCTTCCTCTAGATCTAGTAAGTAACTCCTTACAATAATTTGTTTGATAAACCTAAATCATTTGGCAACTTAATTAAATGACCACAAAACATCAACAAAACCAGTTAACAGACAGACAGTTGCTTGTTGTGAGCAGTAATGTTTGAATCTTTGATGATTTCTGCCACACTAAGAAGGTTCAGAAGGAAAAGAAGATGCTACTTGTACAAACAGGTTTGTTGTTGTCTTTAAGATGGTCTTGTTTGAGATAGTTCGCATGATACATGATCAAAATGTATTTTTGTGGAATAGAAAGTTTTTTTATTAGTGAAAATATAAATTGGTAGGCATGATTTTTTGGTGATAAAATAAGAGCTTTGTAAAACAAAATGGTGAAATGTGGTAAAAGCAACATGAATTGGAATCAAGCTGTGGTCAAACTAAAGCGAACAAGCAAGCAGGTTGTGGGATGAAATTCACTCATGCTGATTTTATCAACAAACTTGTTTGGAGCTGTTCAAACTGGCATAAATAGTTGTGTGATTTTCTAGTCATTAAAACAATCTACGCGCGCCGATGCGTTCCGAATACTGAGCTGTAGGGCAGAAATACATGTGACTGTAGCTTGTACAAAACTATGCAAGTAACTTGTATGCCAGTGTACTATAATAGCATCTGATTGGTGAAGTGTCATAATGACATGCAAGCTACTTGCATTGTTTTGTACTTATTCCTGCCCTTAGGAGAAAATGGTTTTGCCACAAATTGAACCTGATCCTGTTTGCTAAAAGTACCTCCCTGTAATATCATTAAGTATGCAATTCTACCTCAAATATTGCTAAGGACAAATCATTGGGAGATAATTATACAGGGTAGTATTTAGTGTAAATATTTATAAAGTTGGATTCCTAGCAAAGTAGTGTAACAAAGTAGAGAGCACATGATAACAAAATTTAAATGCTCTAAATTGTCATATTTTTGACTGACAAAATTAATTTACTAACCCAGTGCACCAAGTTATGTTTCTCTGAAATCAAGCTCATTATTCCTTGGACTACTTTGCTGTATTTCTTATTGTTTATGTCAATTTGAGAAACATTTGCACAACATAGTTTCCAGCGACATCAAATGTTGCTCAATTTAAGTTTACCATGAATACAGAACATGAGCATGTTGCCAGCAACACTGCAATAGGTTTTCCCAACACAAAAAAAAGTTTTTCTGAAACAATGTATTTTGATTATTGTGTAACTTTGTTTCCCAATGAATGAAATGTGGGTGGCATTACAATCATTACAGTGGCCAAAGAGAAGAAGCTATTTTAATGTTTTATTTTTATTTTTTATAAATGTACAAAAATATTCAGCATAATAATAATACACTACATAGTTAACCTTTCAACTGCTGGGTCACACACAGGAAGCGCAATGGGCTAAATTCTTACATTTTCTATGAACTTTCGACAAGTGATGGCAGTCTAGCTGCCAGTGCGGCAGCACGCACACATGTGACCACAGTCGCCAGCCACATTTTCTCAAAGATGAATTAATACGTTGTAACCGCGTATAAGCAACTAGTTGCCGCCACTACTGGGCCAGTTTGCGATGGCGCTAGAATAGGTATACAGGATGGATTTTTGGTTGGGGCCATAAGGGTAGGTATGTTGATCGTTGTGGCTACAGGCGAACGGTCTTAAGAGACTGTCCTTAACTTTTGAGACATTTTGATCTGTGCATTCACAGATTTTGAAAAAAAATGTACAGACAGCAAGAAAATAGGCAGTTTTCACAAAAACTTTTTTTGTTGCCAATCAATCCTATTTTTTATAGAATAGAACAAGATCCATGAGACCATTTGAAGTTTAAGTTCCTACCAGAAAACTCAGAAATCGCAAAAAATCTTCTATACATTTCGCAGGAAATGAGACTCCAACTTACTTTTTTTATGGTGGATAGACTGGCTTTGTATGGGAAAAGCTTTTTTACGATTTCTGATTTTTCGAGTACACACTTCAGTTGTTCTAATAAAGTTTTTGATCCTTAAAAGAAACAGGATCGATGGGCATAAAAAAAGTTTTTGTGAAAATTTACCATTTTCTTGCCGATTGTAATTTGTTTTCAAAATCTGTGAATGCAGATCAAAATTTCTCAAAAAGTTAAGGAAAATCCCCTAAGACGGTTTATCTGTAGCTACAACGGTTAAGGTACCAGCCCTTCTGCCCCGTCTCAAAAATCCATTGTCTAATAGCTAACTGAATATCTAGCCATGCATGTTACTTATAACTGGTGTAAAAAGATTCATCACTAAGCCGAAAGTCACATTTTTGTATTGCCTTAAATAACTACCTGAAAAACACCTGGTTATATTTAAGGCTAAAGTTCTAATTTTTTATTACGCAAACGTGTAAAATGTAATGCCCCTTGGCCGGTAGGAAGGGAAGACGCATACGCGCTTGGAGAAACTTAATACAAATCCAATGGGGAAGGTCGGTCGAAGCTAATTATAGATGGCGTGACCATAGCTAGTTCCCTATTTCCTACAATCAATTTGACATTTCATTAATTTAATTCCATTTTGTGTTCATTCACGAGTTTAGTTTTATTCCACTATTTCGTTATTTTCGGTGATTTCTTTATTTTAAATCAATATTTATTCAACACGGAAAGCGTCACAATTAAAAACCTTAAATATTATTTATTTCCTCGTAATAACTTTCTTCAAAATGCTTCCGATGGAACCTCGAACTCTGTTTAATTCAAATAATTCCCGCCCAATAGCTTTAAGCCACAATCTGCTAAGTTTAGAGTCTTTCGGAAAATGGTGGACTCCAATTTCCGAGGATTTAGGAACACAACAACGAGTCATTTTCGCAAAATTAATAAAAACCACCTCACACCTTGCATTAATATCTTGTTTTGGGAACTAGCTACGACAGCGCCATTTTGACAGTTGTCTTCCCCATTCCCGGCATCCCCTCAACACACAACTACCCCGGGTAGACTTATGAGTCTGAAGAGCTTCTTCCGATGTGCACAGGCCATCCTAGACCAACCGCCTAAGGTGAGAAAACAGTTTTGGAAAAAAACAGCAGCCACCACCACGCCATTGTGTTTAACCCAAGGAGGCCAATATGGAGAGTAGAAAGCTATCAATCTAGTGCGATCCCAAGTAGGTCGCCGCAAACTATCTAGCAAAATGGGGGATTATAGATCCCACTGTCACCCAGTGCGAGTGTGGTGCTCCTGACCAAATCACGCCCCATCTATTAGTGTCCAAAGTGTCCATAGCTGCACTTTTGAGCACCTAAAAAAACGCAACTGATGCCGCGATAAACGTGTCATCTTACTGGGCTCAACTCATGTATGTAATTCAAGTACATAAATTCAATAGACGCGAAAAGAAGAATATTATACAGGCCCCATGTCCCCCGTACGTGGGAAACGTGTAAACTCGCTAGTAGCGAGTTTTGGCTGTGTAAACTCATGGTAGAGCTAGTTCAGTGTTCGTGTACAGAATCTTTTGTGTGTGTAACATTGCGCGCTAACGTAAACAGCGTTTTTTTACATCAAAAAAATTTTTTTTTGCAAAAAAAAAAAAAACACCGACTTCCAAAAAAAAAACTACAAAGTGAAAAAAACGTGTGCGTTACGCCAGCGGAATGTTGCTTTTCAGGATTTCGGCTTGACAGATAATTAGTACCTCATCTCATGTAATTGTGCCCGAAATTTATAATTTGTGCGTGCAGCCGATCCAAAGATATTCACGAAAAACAGATTCCGCTGGAGTAACGTTACCCCAGCGGCATGTTTTTTAACCGGTGGTCGTAGCTAAATACAAACTAGCTACTTAGAAAAATGTAATTTGTGCATAATTGTGCCCAAAAATGAATCGGCGCCACGGCACGGCGCCGCCGTCGTGTGCGCTGCCGTGCACGTCTACAAGCTTCCATAGTGATCCATACAACACTGACGACCGTGCCTACACACGGCGAATTCAATCAATCAATCTGCCTAGCCTTTTCCCAACTATGTTGGGGTCGGCTTCCAGTCTAACCGGATGCAGCTGAATACCAGTATTTTACATGGAGCGACTGCCTATCTGACCTCCACAACCCAGTAACTGGGTAATACGATACCCCTTGGTAAGACTGGTTGTCAGACTTTCGGGCTTCTGACGACCCGTAACGACTGTCAAAGATCTACGAATGGCCGAATGATTTACTTTAAAATTATAAATATTTTCTTAAATCTAATTCTGTCACAAATACGCACACATTAAGAGCTACTCGCGTATGTTTATTCTACAGGCGCACATACAATGGTTTTAGAGATACACGATTCTGCAAAACGTTACTCCAGCAGGAATTGCAATATCTCGAAAACCTGAAGACGCACAAATTATATTTTCGGTGCACAATTTTGCACAAATATAAGCTCTCTGCCCATGCACGATATTTCTCTCTCCGATCATTCGTATAGAATTTTCCTGCTGGAGCAACGTTACTCCACCAGGAATCGTTTTTAACCGACTTCAAAAAAAGGAGGAGGTTATCAATTCGGTTGTTTTTTTTTTTTTTTTTTAATGTTTGTTACCTCAGTACTCCGTCATTTATAAACTGATTTGGAAAATTATTTTTTTACTTGAAAGGACATACTTCCAGATTGGTCCCATTTTTACCAAAGCCCAGTTCTGATGACGGGATCCATGAGGAATTGAGGGAACTCCTCAAATATTATAGGCAAACACATAGTGATTTTGATATTTTCAACAACAAGTCAAGCCTTTGCATTCAGAATGTATCATTTGGTGAAGTGGAACTGATGGAGAAGACCACAGATGGCCACGGGAATTCCTCAATGATAAGTATTTCACGGGTGGCGATAAGATATCTCGATTAAGATAGTTAAGCGACAACCGCTGGCTCTAAATATATCTTATAAAGGGGTCGCCCTGGCAGAAACTGACTGTTAGGTTTCTTGGAATAAATGTAGATAAATTTTGCTCATGGAAAAATCATATAAATGACATTTGTGTTAAAATAAATAGTTTTATATACCCTTTGAGGCGTATTAGCTGCGAGGTATCTAGAAATGCCGCAATAATGGCTTTTCATGGCTATATAACCTCCACTCTAAGGTATGGTATTATCCTGTGGGGTCGTTGTGTGGAGATTGATCAAGCATTCGTAATGCAAAAGAAGTGTCTAAGAGCTATATTTGGGTTGAAGCAAATAGAGTCATGTCAACCATTCTTTAAGAAATATAAAATACTAACTCTACCATGTATTTATATATTAGAATCCTGTATATTTGTTTTCAAACATAAGAGACTTTTTCAGCAAGCGACAAGCTACTATGCCCCACGATCTATGTATACTAATAAGTTATTCCAACCGAGGACGAATCTCACATTTACAGGCAAAAACAGCTATATTATGTGCATAAAGTTGTATAATAAAATACCAAATTCCATAAAAACGCTACCATTTTCTAGATTTAAAAGTAATTTGACGAGGTTTTTAATTGAAAAATGCTTTTATAGTGTACATGAGTTTTTAGATCTTAAATTGTAAGTTTTGTAAATTGCACGGTCTTTCTAAATTATTATTGTTTTAGGTCTTTGACATTTCTAAGGACCCCAGGGGAGTCCCGGTTATTATTGTGTAGCGAATTTCTCCCATTATTGACACGATTTTTATTGACATTTATGATTATTATTTTATTATTATTTCTTCTTCATTATATTGACATTTAATTAATTCAATAATACAATTTTGATGGGATTATCTGCTTAATGACTGCATGATTATGATCAGTAATTAATTTAAATAAAATGTACTTAACTTCATTTTATATTTGCACGCCGAAATTAAAGGCAGAATAAGAGAGCAAATTTGTACACTTTACCAACCTTCTGTACCTTATTTAGGCAAATAAATGATTTTGATTTGATTTGAAATGACGAAGCCAATTTTAATAAATAGTGCTGATGAAAATGGTACCATCGAACTGATCTGATGATGAAGCTGGAAGGTAGGCACCGGAACTCCGTAATAAAACAATGTATCCTAGTCGTGTTTGGGCTTATTGGAATTGTCATGAGATGCACTCTGGCTATAAATTATTTTTAATCGACTTTGAAAAAGGAGGAGGTTCTCACTCAGTTCGTCCGAATCTTTTTTTTTTAGTGTGTTCCCCGATTACTCGAAGACGGCTGGTCCGATTTGAAAAATTATTTTTTGTTTGAAAGGGTATACTCTCCAGGTGGCCCCATAGTCATCAGGTCAGGATCTAATGATGGGATCCTGGAGAAATCGAGGGAACTCTGCAAATATTATAGGCACACCTGTAGCGATTTGGATATTTTTTATAGTAACTTGTGCATTTGCCCGCGGAAAGCACCATTTGGTGAAGTGGAACGTGTGACGAAGACCACACATGGTAAGATGGCCACCGGAATAACTCAATAATAAGTATTTCATGGGTTGCGATTCGATTACTTTAAAATTATTGCGAAGCAAAATAAGCTCGTCACAATTTATAGAGTGAAGTGGAGCTGATGGTGAAGTACCAGGAGAACTCCTTAAACAATTAACGTCCCTGCATCGGTAAAAGCAATGTTTTGTGAAAGGTGATGAGCAGTTGTCATTAGGAATAAATAATATAATTTAAATCAGTTTTTAAATTGTCTTTGTTTTCTATACCGATTTAGCATGCCTGATAGATAAATCATCAGAGCTTCGAAAAAGTCTAATAATTGTCTTAATTTCTTGATAATATTTGGCATAATAAGAAGCTGCTTCTAGCCATGTACTCTACCTTGTGACGACTGGTTCCGGTGGCATTGGGATGTTGGGAAACTTTTCCCTTAACAGTTTTACACTGTTAGGAGCTTTAAGGAATATTTTTTACGTTTGATATCAACATCCGAATACTCTGCACATATTTGTTCTGTAACGCGGTTAAAAGCGTGTGCTAAACATGTGACATGTTCCATATTTGGTAAATAATTCTTTTTTTTTTTTTCTATACCTCATCTCGTAAGTCAACGTATGAGGTTGTCGGCTTCTGAGAAATAAAACAAATAATACTTAATCATAAATGTTAACCGCGTAGCGTAGATATTAAGTGTATGTTCATTCTGTTAAATCATTATAGGACTCTACCTGAGATTAGGTACTTGAGAACCAATTACTGATAATGATGACCGTTCAGCCGTTAAGGCGTAAAAAGGTAACACAAACAGTCACTTTCTCATTTATAATATTAGTATGGAAGTATGGGTGCGGCCTTAATTAAAGACCGAACTTCATCGGCAAGCTACAGGGTAATTGCGTAACACACTTTAATGGCAATTCCTTTCATTTTGACAGTTCAATAACATTCTTTGTTTTATAACGTTGTTCAGCCGACGAATTTCTTTAAATATACGAAACAATGGATGAATTTCCTTCAAAATCTTTCAGATTGTGAAAGTGTGTTACGCAATAGGATGCAGATTAATGCATTTCCCACATGCTTAAATATAATTTTTATTATTATTATTTGCATTGCAAATAGAAACGCAATAAATTATGCAATTATATTATCTTACTGACGTAGTTGGCAAGCAATTGTAGATTTCAAAATCAGCATTATTGATTTGTTGTTGGTAGTTCAGTTGTTGCTTTGTACCTAATATAATTAGAGTAACCGTACGTTAGACACATTCAGCTTTAAAAAGGAGACTGTCATACAAGCGTGAGTTACAGAAACGACGTACAAAGTGGAACGTTTTCAAAAATTCGCGGCCGTAAATATGGAACTGAATGTGCCATATTTACGGTCGCGAATGGGGTTGCTTGCTCGAAGCTTCGCCGCGAGACAGCGCTGAGTGTTTGTCACTTGTCAAAGTGATCTTGATTGAAAAGCGACCAATCAGCGACAAGATAAAATACTTAGCTCCATCTCGCAGCAAAGTCTTAACAAGGAACTTCACATTGGCAGCGGAATTAATGAAACAAACACTTAGCGCCATCTACCTATGAGGAACTAATTTGACAGTTTTCTTCCCCATTGTACACATTCATAAAACCCGATTTTTTTAACTGTGGGCCGCCGGTCAACGTCAAAATATTACAGTGTTTAAATATACAGGTTGGATTTTTGAGATGGGGTAGTAAGGTACCTTATCCATTGTAGTTACAGGAAAATGGTTTCAGGAGACTGTACTTATTTTTTTTTTGAGAAATTTTGATTCCCATTCACAGATTTTGAAAAAAATCTACAGTTAGCAATTCAATTCATCTTTATTGTGGATCATAGGAAAGTGTACATAATACAGCTGGTGTAATGAACGTTTTGTGAACAGCTATGTCCTACCCTTAAGGCGAACAATAAAATATAGGTATAGTGAGTTAACATGCATGTCGCCAATAATATAACAATACATTACAAATTATGATATAAGACTATTAAATATTTGCTGATGTAACAAATTCTAACAATAACTTTCAAAATAAACAGTTCTTAAATAAAAGAGAGTTCATCATGTTTTTCAGAGTTGTTCATCATGTTTGAGACGCATCATGTACCTATACAAAACGCATAATGAGCTCATGACCCAGGCAGATTGCATTCTAACAGTGATTTGTCGGCAAAGAAGTCTTTCATATGGTAATACCATTTGTTCACTAACAGTTCATGGAGTTTCTTTCTAAATGATTTTATTTCAGTAATTGCTCTTATAGCTTTGGGCGGAGCGGGAGAGCGTGTCAGACTTTTACGGTCTTATTACAAAAAAATGCTTAAGTACTGGTTTAAACCAAGACTTAAAGGTCTAGGAATGTTACGGTATTAAAGTTAGTACCAGGATCAAAATGTGTTCTGATTACAAAACTTTGACTTTCTGAGGATCAGTTAGTACCAAAGAAGGTCCATGGTTTAAACAATATCCACAGATAAGAAACGAAAATGGCATTCTTTCATTCGTTCATACAGGCTTTATTTGAAGCAACGTTCTGTTTATCTAAATATTGATATTTTAATAACCCTTGAAATGCTTAAATAATTATTTATGAATACAAAAATATATCATACATCGTTCTTTATTTAGGTTACAATATATTGAACAAGCACAACTTGTACTTTTGACGCGCTTTTTGTAATCAAGTTGTCATATTTTTTAACACCTCTAGCGTGAAGTGGAGTGGATTAGGTACCGGCGGCGCGCGTAATTTGAGACTAATGTTTATGTTGCGTCCTTATAACTAAATGCAAGTCTTATTTTTATTAATTGTTCTTAGTATTACTGTTACTGCTATGTGGTTTGTTCGTGAGTTGTTTTGTGTCTGATTAAATCGTGAGCTACAAACAAAAATTGAGTTTGAAGAAAAATATAGTAAAAACATGGATTTTTAATAATTATTAGGTAAGCAATTCTTTGTATCATCTTGTTTTGATTACCTAACGCGAATGTTCTTATTATTATAAGAAATATTACGTCACCAAAACGTTTTGTGAACTTAAACCTACTTGTATCTAAAATCTTCGTCACTCAATTCAAAAGGATTCACAAGATGACGATGTCTGTAAAATCGCCGAGAAGTCTCTAGCATATCCTAATCTTGCAAATCCATCAAGTCAGTCATATTAATATCCATTTTTAATGTTTTGTAAATAAAAATACACAAAAATAATCAACGCTAACCTCAAATAAATTAGTACCGAAGTTAGTCCCATAGATAAACTAGGGGTCTGAGCCGACTAACTTTAGTACCTGATATAGTTCATGAACTAGAGATAAACTTCATTTTATAATAACGTTTTATTTGGTCATGGTTTAAACTTAGTAATAATCCCAGTACTAAATTTAGATCGTGTTTTGTAATAAGACGGTTACTGACTAAAACCCACCCGTGTTCCTTCTGTTGCATGTGCCGGAGCCACGGTAACTCTTTCGAACATCCCGCAACTCTGGCTGGCATCGGTCCTAGCGGACCCCTTCAATGTTGCTGACATCTCTTTGAGGCGCGCGTGGAACACAACGCGCCGTCGACTCGGGCCTGGTCCTTACCGGACGGCAAGCTACCCATTGCTCGCCGTCCGCAAGCCCGCGCCTACGGTGGCCGGGAATCGGCTGCCAATTCCCGACGCCCAGGGCGTCTCCTGCGGCGACTAGGGGCGTGAGGGCACAAAGCTTGCATCTCCCTCACGCGTCCCGCCTCCTCCTTCGCGAGCATTACGGCTTCGCAGAAGGAGGCAATGGCTTCCCATGTACTCTCGCTCCGTACCATGGCCTGGACCAGGGCCGGAAGCGAGAGATCGCCGCCGCCGATCGCTTCCGCGAGGACACGGCGGTGCTCCGCCCAAGCCGGGCAGACCTCCACCATATGCTCCACCGTGTCCTCCGGGCGATCCACACAGTGGTGACACCCGGGCGTTTCCTCCCGCCTTATCCGGAACAGGTACCTCCCGAAGCACTCGTGTCCGGTGAGGACCTGCGTCAGGCGGAAGGTGAGGCCGCCGTGGCGCCTCTCCAGCCACTCCTCAAAGAGGGGACTTATCGCCGCAATTGTGTCGTGCCCAGCGCTGGGTTGCGACAATCGCACTCTCCATGCCGCCATGAGATCCTGCCGGAGCTCTGTCCGCCGTGCTGCGATTTCTCGCGGCAGCGGAGTTACGCCCCGGCGTTTTGCCTCCTCGCGCCACTCCCACATGTGCGCGAGGACTTTTGCCTCCAGATCCCATGGCGGTAATCCGGCAAGGAGGTTCGCCGCCTCACCGGAGACCGTGCGGTATCCCCGGGCTAACCGGATGGCCATGTCCCTCTGGGACGCGTTCAACCGACGGACCGGTCGCCGCCTCACGGAACGCGCCCACACCGGAGCTCCGTAAAGGGCCATGGACCGCACGACCCCCGCGTAGAGCCTCCGGCAGGAGGCGTTTGGACCCCCCAGATTGGGCAGGAGCCGCCTCAAGGCAGCCCCGGCCCGCTCCAGTCTGGGAGCCAAACGTCGGAAATACTCCACGAAATTCCACCGGCTGTCGGGGACGAGTCCCAGGTACTTCATCGTCGACTCGACGCCGATGGGAACCCCTCCTACAGTTATTTTGGAACCCGACGGTGGCGCGTTCCGAGGACCATGACAACACATGGCCTCGGACTTGTGCAAGGCCACCTCGAGTCCCAATTGCCGGATCCTCTCTACAATTGTCGCAACCCCGCGTTTTGCTAATTCGGCCGCCGCCTGGTGCGACCTCCCCTGCGCCAGGACCAGCGTGTCGTCAGCATAGCAAACTACGCTGACGCCATTAGGGAGGTCGGCGCGCAGCACCCAGTCGTACCCGATGTCCCACCGATGCGCATGATACCGCACGACATCTCTCACCGGTTCCACTCTCCCCGGTGACCGGGGTAGATGACGGCCCTGTCCGTCAGATAGGCCTCGACCGCGCGACAGAGGTAGGTCGGCACTCGATGATACCGGAGTGCCTCCCTGATGCAACTCCAGGGCAGGGTGTTGAAGGCATTGGCGATGTCTAGAGACACCGCCAAGACGACCCCACCCCGGGCCACAGCATCCCCCGTCGTGAGGGCTCGTACGCGCATGATGGCGTCCACTGTAGAGCGCCCCTTGCGGAAACCAAACTGACTCTCCGCCAAATTCGGCCCCACCCTCACCAGCCGCCCGAGGCGGTCTGCAATGACTCTTTCAAAGAGCTTGCCCACCTCGTCGAGCAGCACGATGGGCCGGTAAGCGGACGGCGAGTCCGCAGGGCGCCCCTGCTTCTTAATGAGGACCAGTTTCCCCGTCTTCCATCGAAGCGGGAATCGGCCCCTCTCCAAGCATGCGCTTAGGAGCCCCCTTAGTCGAGGCCCGAGAGCCTCTAAGGCCAGGACCCAGGCTTTTTCAGGTAAGCCGTCGGGTCCTGGGGCGGTATTCCTGGCATTCAACCTGCGCACCGCCACTCTCAGCTCTACCTCGGTCACCTCCGGAGCATCTTTGTCGTCGTCGGCTACGTGGTCCGCATCGGGCACCGCAGGAGGCGGAGCCATGGGCGGGGGCTCTTATAGGCCTTGGAATGTTATTGAATATACGCGGAGCCGAGCATAAAATGTGTCTTACTAGGAACTATGTCTAGCTTTTCTTGACGCCGTATACGCGTTCGATATTTAAATAGGTCAAAATTATTTTTAACAAAAACTGCGACTTCAAAAATAATAGGTTTTTACCTATGTAATTGGAGATTCTATAATCAGCATTTTCAGATTTAATTATCTGTGGATTGGCGCGCAATCCGAAATTCAAATAAATTTTATTCGAAAGCCGTGTTAATTTAATTTCAAATTCAGTCATTTGTTTATAGATAGTTTTTTGTTTTTGTGAAATTGTGGTAGTTTTTGGCGCCATGGATAAACTGAAAATTCGTACAATTTTCGAATATTAGTTCTTACGTGGAAATACCGCAGCGCAAACAACACGAAACATTAACGACGTGTACGGACCTAACACTGCTTGCATACACACGATCCATTATTGGTTTAATGGTTTTAAATCTGGAAATTTTGAGTTGAAGAACGAGCCTCGTGGTCGGCCGGTAACGGAAAGAAGCGGATCCAACTCAATCTACGGCTGAGCTTGCTGCGGGCCTTGGACTGGGAGTGTCAAAACAACATTGAAGCACTTGCGTCAAATCGGAAAGATTAAAAAGCTAGATAAGTGGGTGCCACGCGAACTAAGCGACCAACAGCGAGACTTACGCGTCGAAGCATTACTGAGCACTACTGAATCGGCATAGAAACGAGGGAATTCTAAATCGAATTGTTACCTGCGATGAAAAGTGGATCCTGTACGACAACCGTAAGCGTTCGTCTCAGTGGGTGGACCCGGGTACAGCACCTAATCAGTGCGCTAAAAAAAGATTACTCATAGGAAGATAATGGTACTGTCTGGTGGACCAGTGCCGGACTTGTACATCACAACTTCTTACTGAATGGCACAACAGTGACGGTAGATGTCTATTGCCAAGAATTGCAAACAACGATGGAGAAGCTCGCAATTCAACAACCAATACTGGTCAATCACTCTTCCCCATTTCTTCTCCACGACAACGCGCGAGCTCACACTTCACGACAGACCATCGCAAAGCTACAAGAGTTCAGCTGGAAGTTCTCCGTTATCCACCGTACTCACCAGACTTTGCCCCAACAGATTTCTACTTTTTTCAAAATTTAGACATTTTTTAAGTGGGAAAAAATTCAACACCCGAGAGGCAGTACAAAACGCTTTCGCTGACTTCATCGCCTCCCGTCCGGCAGACTTCTACAGTAAAGGGATAAACAAACTGCCATCAAAATGGCAAAATTGTATAGATAATTTGGACCAGTACTTCGACTAGCTGAAATAAAAAAAAATTACCAACATTTTTATATTTTAAAGTTTTCATAAATACAAATCTCCAATTTCATAGGTAAAGACGTAATATATAGACACGGTAACGGTAGTATGTTCATCTTTTTAAAAAATGGTTCACAGGATTCAGTTTTTTGTAGGTTAAAATTGCCCTGACACAGCGTTTCTGTGCAATGAACGCGCGTTCCTTATCAACACTATTGCCCCAAAATATTAGGCCGTGTCGAAGGTTAGAGCTGATGTAACCGTGGTATGCCGTTTTTAGCGTTGGTAGATTTGCAATTTTCCTTAGTCTGTAAAGGGCATATGAGGACCTTGCTTAACTTTTTACATACATAGTCAACTTGTTTTTTCCAATTTATTTTGTCATCGACGTGTAACCCTAGAACCGTGTATTCTGTTGACTTTGTTTCTTCGATGTCTTTATCTTCATACTTGATATTTAAAGAACTCGTACGTCGAGTTCGTATTTTAAAATTCATCATGTTGGTCTTGTCAATAATAATCATTAATTTATTTAAATTAAGCCAGTTATTTATTAATACTAAAGATTCGTTAATGTCAGATTCTAAATTAATTGTATGGTCATTACTGAATAGTATAGTGCTATCGTCAGCAAATAATGTCATATAGTTATTACCGAAGACATGTTGTTAATATAGACAAGTAAGAGAGGGGCGGATAAGATACCCCACTGTGGAACGCCAAGTTTTACCGTGCTGAATTCAGATGCATAAGTTTCTTCCGTTTTTGTGACTATGTTTACCTTCCTTATCTCTGTAATCTGTTGCCTATCAGATAGATATGATTTTAAAGACTGTATGCATTGCCTCTCACACCATATGCATATAGTTTTCTTACAAGAATATTATGGTCAACTCGGTCAAAAGCCTTTGACATGTCCATAAAATATTGCTCCAGCCGGCAGTCGTTTCTCCAAGTTTGTCATTATTTTTCCTAAGAAATTATATATGTATTGCTACATTAATCGATTTATTTTTCTTAAAACCATATTGATTTGGAGAAAAAATATCATGGCTTTCAAAGAAGGTTTAGAGACATTTATAAATGACCTTTTCTAAACTAGCAAACTGACAGGCAAAAATTACTTTTTCATAATAGGTATCGTATACGGGGTGGCAGGGACATCGACGCGAATCCGGGTACCATGGATTCAGTACATTCTGAACCCCTTTTTTTTTTTTTTGTGGATGGGAAATCATCAAATGACTTCTCCCGCTCTGGGCGGAGCGGGAGGGTGTGTCAGACTTTTACTGACTAAAACCCACCCGTGTTCCTTCTGTTGCCTGTGCCGGGGCCACGGTAACTCTTTCGAACATCCCGCAACCCTAGCTGGATTCTGGACCCCATGCGATGAAATTTTTCGTCGGTTATTAAAAAAAAAATCTGCTGTTTCCTACAAAAGTGCAATACCTACGCGGTCAAAATGTATGGAACAGCAATTTTTTTTTTAAATAACCGACGAAAAATTTCAACGCATGGCGTTCAGAATCATGTACTGAATCCATAGTAACCGGATTCGCGTCGATGTCCCTGCCACTGTCATATACATTTAGTATAAAGCTGTTATTTTTACATTATATACAGATTCTTCAATTTTATTTATTTGTGTAGATAGGTTAGCCACTACAAAACTCAATCAAACCTTAACGTTCTAAACTATCGAAGGACATTTGTCTCAGATTTACAAAAATCGCAAGCAACAGGCTGAATTCTGTTGTCTATGTAAATAAAATTATACTTAAAGTGAAAGTGCCGGGGTAGCCCGCGAAATTCAATTTTGTTACGTTTTTCGCAATTTGCAGGTCAGTATTAGGTTGTATATATAAAATATGATTTGCGGCCGTAACAAATATGTATTTACAGAATTATAATAATTAAAGTCATAAATACAACTCTCTAAGACCAAGTAATTCCATTGAATTACTATTTCATGAAATCTTAACATTTCAGGATTATACGAACTTAAGGAATTTTATTACTGATTCTAATATTATAATTCTGTAAATACACATTTGTTACGGTCGCGAATGATATTTTAATCAATATACAACCTAATACTGACCTGCAAATTGCGAAAAACGTAACAAAATTTGAATTTCACGGGCTACCCCGGCGCTTTCACCTTAACGCGTTTTCGTTTAAAATCCGAAAGTTATTTTTTTTTGTTCATTTTCGGCCAGTTTTCATAATAAAAAAGTAAGTCGAGTTTGGAAGTCTCATTTCCTACGAAATGTATGGGAAAAGTTTTTTGTGATTTCTGATTTTTCTAGTACTTCAACCTCAGTTGGTCCGCTAGTTTTTTGATCCTTATAAGAAACAGGATCGATTAGCATCAAAAAAAGTTTTTGTGAAAATGACCGATTTTCGTTCTGACTGTAAATTTTTTTCAAACCTGTGAATCGGACCGAAATTTCTCAAAAAGATAAGGACAGTCTCCTAAGACCATTTTCCTACAGCTGCAATGGTTAAGGTACCTGCCCTTACTGCCCCATCTCAAAAATCCACCCTGTATATTATAACAATAACAACTTAGGGGGAAGCGCTAAGGTAGCCGCGAAATTCAAATTATCTTACGAATTTTGCAATTTGCAGCTCAGTGTCCGGGTGTATGTTGATTAAAGTATGATTCGCGACCGTAACAAATATGTATTTACAGAATTATAATCATTAGAATCTGTAATACAACTCCTTAAGTTAGTACAATCCTCAAATTTCATGAAATAGTCATTCTTAGAATTAGATTAGGGTCTAGAGAGTTGTATTGATGACTTTAATGATTATAATTCTGTAAATAGATATTTGTTACGGTTTGCCTTAACGAATAATATGACAGAACTGTACAGACGACACGCACGAGTGTGTAGACCGTATTAAGAGGCGTCGGCGGGGCGCTGAGGTAAGCGGGCGGGTGAATTCAATACTGACAATCTACGACTTAGACAGCTCCAAGCACACAGTTAGAAAAATCGGGTTGTACCTACACAATTATCTTTTACGTGCTGCACATTATTCATTCTTTTTTTTTTTTCAATAGGTAAATTTTTGCATCTCACAAGTAGCTGCACTATGCCTGGCAAGACTGTTTCGAAAACCATTGAAATATGCCTCGCCGGAATTTCGACATTCTGTGTGCCTTGTTATAGGTTTATCAATGGGGTATTTCTGTTTTGGAAGGTAATTATTTATTTTCCGTTTCATTTAGATAAGAATATGCATGTTTTCATTTATTTAAGGACTCAATTCCAACGGTAGTGCGTCAAAATAATATTAATGTGTAAACATTATAATCATGAAATAAAACAAACACACTATGTCATAGGTTGTTTGAACCCCCGCCCCTTTCCCTTACCCTCCCCTTTCAACGTGTGGCGTAATTTATGGATGGCTCCAAAAGGCAAAAAGCAAAAGCCGACGTGACATAATCACCCTACCGCCATTTTGATTTTTCTTCAAAGTTGCGGTACACGATGAAACTGATATGGGTAGAGGACTCACTAAATCAGTAAACAAACAAAAAATGTCCAGGGATATGGCGCCATAAAGATGCCCCCGTGTCACGTTGCCATGATATTTAGATGTAAAGATGCTAATGAATGAGATATATCCCCGGTAATTTTTTGTGTGTTGGGATACCCAATGATGGTATACTTTCATCAACTTTAAGCGATAAGGCCTATGCCAGCTTACATAGAAAATAAAAAGTTGAAACCCCTTTTGCTAGATTGAGCACTGTATCTCCGCTTCTACTGAAACAATATTTTTGACATGACGGGTTCGATTTCCGCACCGAGTCCACATTGTATTTTTTTTTTCTTTGAATACGGTAGGTATGGCTAGGTAATGTAAATCTACAGTCACGATACAATGACTATGGCCCCGGGCACGAAACCAGCGGCGTGGAGCTGTGGCCCGAGCAGGGCGATGGTGACGGTATAAAATTGTTCCGCCGCCACCCCGCTCCGCTCGGGCCACCACTCCACGCCGCCGGTTTCGTGCCCGCGGCCTACAGCTAAGCAACAAAAAGAGTGTCGTGGGCCCCACGCCCCATCCCATTTAATTGATCCTGATAAATGATTTCCTATAGCGGATTATCGTTATATCAGGGTTTAAAAAAAGACGATAAGACAATATTATGTCTGCCTGTTTTAAATCAGCAAATAATTATAACTTTTAAGTATGTTGATCAAGTATGTCTTTTTTCAGACAAGCGATCCATTTATCGGTGCTACCTATGTTAACTTACACTTTGCTAAAGAGTGTCTCACACCAAATTATGGGAAAGTAAGTTAATAAACCTAATTTAATTACAATAATTCCTATTATTAAATAGCAATCATTTAAAATATAGGTACACTATCTCTTGCGCTTTCGAAATGCTTTCTTCCCAATGTTCCATTTTTAGGGTTCCGTAGTGAAACAAGGAGCTTTTATAGTTTCTCCAAGTTCGTCTGTCTGTATGTCCACGGTTTATCTCAGAGACCCTTCGTACTAAAGAGCTGTAATTTGGCATGGTTATGCATAGTAATCACGTCTACGTACATAGTTGTGAAATAAAATCGTGAAAATAGTACACAGGAAAAAAATTCAACCAGTGCGCAAATTTTGTATGGTATTTCGGTATCAGTAATAGAACACATTTCCATTAATAATTGTTTAGTACTTTTCTTTTATTTTTGGTCCGACTTGAAATCAGCCATCTTTCGTAAACGATAACTTTATTTTTTATTACTACTTATGACCTATCAAAATAAAAACATAGGTGTTTATTAAAACTCGTTTAAGATTATTTTGTCAAAATTTGCGCACTGTTTAAAATAATATGTGATGAACATTTTTCGATTCAGGGATCCGTTTGCAAAATATTAACCCTTTAACCGCCTACGACGGATTAATCCGACAAATATTTTCGTGTCCATTTCGCCAGGGTCGTATATTTACGACCAAATATCGTAATGATTCAAGTTGCCCGGCGCTGGGGGCACGACAACTGATATGAAGTCGGGCGGTTAAAAGGTTAAGCTATAAAGTGCAAATTTTTATTAGTCACGAGTCCAGTCCACCAGCTAAATCGTAGTTTTTGGATATGTGAAAAGTTTTCACTATAGTATTATGTGTGTAAATGTTTTTAACCTTTGTAACCTTTTTGGAATAGTCAAAATTTCGTGAAAATTCCATATAAAAAGATTCATAACCCGCGGGGTAATTGCGTAACACACAAAATGACAATTGATTGTAATTCCTTGCATTTTGATAGTTTTATTTGTGATAGGTGCAGTGCATTATAACTTTGTAAAGTTATTGTAAAATTTTATGATGAAAACTACATAAATGTACAACTACTATAACTTTACGCTTTCCTTTGCGGGGTAGGCAGAGTGGATCGGATCCCATCTTTATACAAGGTGTAACATAATTAATGCACAACCTCTTAAGGGGTCATTGTACTCATAATTATGAACAACTTTTACTATGGGACCAAACCTGAAATCGCGAACAAAAATTCTGCTGCTCCCTACATTTATGTTCGCATAACTCGTCAAAATGTAGGGAACAGCTGATTTTTTTTCGCGATTTCAGGTTTGGTATAATACTAATACTCTTTATTTTTTTTTCTTTCTTTTTTTTCTCTTTATATAATTCTTCTGTACGTCTGTATGTCACTAAACTCCTAAACGGCTGAACCGATTTTGATGATTTTTTAAAAATGTTTTTAAGTGGGTCCCTGGATGCTTTAGATTTACAATTGACCCGTCAGGGCGCTGCAATCGAGTTCTAGAAAACGGGACGTGTCCGTCCGGTCAGCTAGTAATTAATAAAAAGATTATGATGTTTCTAAGAGACTTTGCTATCAAATTTTTTATTATAAGTCAATTGTTTTGTGGATATATTTTCGGTTACAACCGCAGAAGTAACTTTGTTTTTCATAGTTTTTTCGAAAAATACAAAGAAATGTAAACTTATTTTTGCGGTCTATAAAACAATTCTGTGCATGCGTTCATTCATGCATGTATTCATCCGCAACTACAAAACCCTTCACTGTGCGTAGTTCGACACACACTTGGCCGGTTTTTAGTAATTGGATTGTCCTGACAAATGTAACTTCTTATTTATTTCCAGCGTAATATTGGCGGTTTCTATGGTATATCTATCTTGTCTCCATTTACATCGACAGATATATCATACAGCTGACTACACATTAGATATAACAGGTGAGTTACATATATTGTTCAAAAAACGTCTTTGCAATTTTGTACATTTCTCTGTAATCTAGCTCTCAATCTTACATTCATATTCACAGAAGATATTTCTTCTAGGTCCGTTAATGGTGATCACTCAAAGGGTAACATCATTAGCTTACTCACTACAGGATAGTTTAGCTGTAAAAGATATAAGATCTAATGCAGTGACCGAAACCGCAACTAATTCTGAACTAGCGAAACTTGAGAAGATTCCTTCACCGCTTGAATACTTCGCATTTACATTAGCCTTCCAAACATTAATGTGTGGACCAGTGGTATTTTATTCTGACTATATAAAATTTATTGAAGGGGCCCGTGTCGATGAGGTAAGTTTATTTTTGAACTATGAATCATACATATTTAATAATAATAAAATAGGTCTAGTAGGATCTGTCTTATTGCGTAATATGCAGGGTGCTTTTTGACGGGGCAGTAAGGGCACGTACCTTATCCGTGGTAGCTACAGGAAAACATTCTTAGGAGAGACTTAACTACATTCACAAATTTTGACAACATGGTACAGACAGCTAGAAAAATGTCCAATTCTCACGTTTTATTTTTATGAGGCCAATCGGCTCTTGATAATCGAAATCTCGAATAACTGTGTCCCGAAAGAACGCAATCCCGAATAACTGTATCCCGAAAGAATGTCATCTCGAATCTCTTCATCTTGAATGAACGCTGTTCCGAATAACGTTTGTCCGAAATAACGTTGACCCGAATCAGTTTTATGCTAGCCACACACGTTACGATTTACTTGCGCAATTTAGGCTAGCGCAAGTCTGCGTGATACCAAATGCTTCAGATACTTGTGCTAATTCATCCCACAAACGTAACGACTTTCTTGCGCAAGCCTAAATTTGCGCAAGTAAATCGTTACGTGTGTGGCTACCATAAAAACACTTTCAAATAATTTTCTCAATGTGACACTAAACGTAAAGATTATTCTAGAAAAATTCTTATTTAATCAGCTTTCCAATAAGCCTTGCTTAGAAAATATTGAGAAATGTACTTGTTAAATGTTTGATATTGCAAACGAAGGTATGCATGCCGTAATTAAAAATTCTGAACAAATCATAAAATTAAATTTGAAGGGGATTGCAACTTCGGCATTCTGTGACCCATATAAATATCAATACTGATAGGTACCGATTCGCGCTCCTATATCTAGTCATAAATCACTCTTTTTAGATCAGCTCCAAGATACTAAATTATAGTATTGTCATCCGAACTACATATAAACACAAAGTTTAATTTCGATACGATAATTGTAATTAGGTTAAAATTTACTTCCAAGATGTCTTTACATTGTTTCTTAGTTAGTTACAAGTGAAGCTAGTAAAGCGAGTTAAAAAAGCCTATTACATACATATATTAGAGAATCAAAGATGCAAGAGCGCGCGAAGCAAACTCGGGAATTTGGGCACTATGTTCGTTCGTACGTTAGGTTTGAATAGCTAAAAGGTTAAGCCTAGACTCCAAAACCAAAACTATTCGAGGCGGGGCTAAAATTTTCGAGCTCGCTTCTGTCACTCTTGCATTCTAAGTTCTCTTGATACTAAAAAGTGCCGGCGATCAAATTGCCCGCTTCATAAAGTATCCCCCCTCCCAGTATCCCATGTAAAAGCTATGGCTGTCACTGAATAGAACGAAACTCACTCAATGTACTAATGAATGAATGTCACTGAATGTACTAATGTGGAGCTGAAAATGTATGTAACGCCCATGGTGACCCCTAAATCTTGGGCTGCGACCGCGTCTGGCCCTAATGTGGCAGATCGAGTTGGCTTTGTAGAGCGTTGTCTCTGTCACTCATACCTGTTTCCTGTATGACATTCTGTTACAAGCTAGATGTGATAACACTACCACATTAATGCACGGGCAATACGTGCTGCTGTCCTCCGTCATATAATCGTCCGTCGTCGCTGTACAGCTTACGTTAATTAATATTTCACATTAAATGAGTTTAATTTTCATTTCAGTTTGATAAGAGGAAAGATGTGAAGGAGCCATCACCGCGTCGAGCTGTGTTCTATAAAGTTGGCGGCTCTTTGGCTGCTGCTTTGTTATATTTAACTCTAGCTAAGAAATATCCTTTGACTGTTTTAGAAGGTAATAGATTTTTTGGGTTTCCGACCTTATTAAATGCCACATTAATTCTTGATTGCTCGCGTGAATTAGTAATACCCAGGATATCTAAATAAAATTGAGTATTTTTTTTTTCAAAAGAACGCTCACATTCTAATCTGCCGCCAACTGCCAGACTGCTTGAAATCTGAGCTTGTTGTTTTTTAAACTGTTTAGTTGCAGTCGGGTTTTTATTTATTTTTTTAATTGACTTAATATGGCTACAATGGCGGATATCAACAACAAAGTTAAGAAGATCATGCGTGGGTGATAAAACTCAGTTCTTCTGTACCTATGTACTACCTATACTATTTGTTAAAGTTGTAATGGCAGTCATGTCATTTGGTTTATAGTTTTTTTTTACATAGATTCTTTTATATTTTGTGAATGTGAGAATGTTGTAGGCTTAATAGACTACAGTCTACAGATTACAGACAAATCTACAGATTTGTAGACCTTTTTCTATTTTGTTAAGTACCTGGTACTTGTTGACAGGCCTACACTGTCCTCCCATACCTATTAGATAAGACTCTAATTTGAAAACATTGTGAAAGCTAATCATTTATAAAAGAGTAACCGTGGAGTTTCTTGTCGGCTCTTCTCCATAGGAAACGACCAATTGGAAGGAACCGTGCCCTATAATAGCTTCTGACGTTTCATAAGTGCCCATGAAATAAAATATTTTGATTTGATTGATTATGGAATTATTGTGAAAAGCCCTGCAGTGGCACTGACGTAACTTCAGTCGGATACTAATTATTTTGTTATCGCAGAATTGACAGATCCTGCGTCAGAAGTTTCCCGCTCATGGTCAGCGTTGTACTTGCTATGGTACGCATACTTGTCGACTCTAGTAGTAAGGTGCAAGTACTATCACGCGTGGCTACTGTCTGAGGCGATCTGCAATAACTGTGGAATGGGATTCAATGGCTACAACAAAGACGGCACGCCTAAATGGGACAAGATGTCTAACATCGATATATTTGGTTTTGAGGTAATTTTATTTTATTTTTGAAGATACCTTCAACTTTGATGAACGTTGAGCAATGATGATATGAACATTAATTTGGAAGATACCTTTTTCCAAACGTTCATATCATCATCGCTCAACGTTCATCAAAGTTGAAATAAAATTATTACTCGTTAGGTATTATTAGTAAGTATCTATTTAGCCAATTCGCGCTGTTCTGATCAATACCTACTAAAGATAATAATATACAACATGTATCAGAAAGCTGTGGTCAAATTTAAGGCGAGGTAGACCCTGCGAAGTAGGTATTTAACGCTACAAACCTACCCACGGAGCGAGCCGTGCGTTTACGTCGCCAGCGTGAACTCACATGAACCCAAAATGTGTCACAGTATAGGTAAGCGTGTCGTGTAGTCAGTAGGTCAACTCATTGGAACGAAGTTCTTTGACGCGGCTTGGCAGAAATCGTCACTAACGAAAAAGCGCGTTCATACTTTCTTCTTTAAAATTCACACTCACTCTCTCTCTCTCTCTATCAAGAGAGGAAATTTTCAAATTTTCCTTCATGGGTGTCGTTTTCAAGGTTTTCGAGGGTGCTGGAACCGATAGTAAAGTCAAAATGAAAATTCAAGATGGCGGCTGTGAAAATTTTCAAGTTTTTCATCATGGATGTTGTTTTCATGGTTTTCGCGGGTGCTAAAGCCGATAGTAAAGTCAAAACGAAAATCCACGATGGCGGCCGTGAAAATTTTCAAAATTTCCTTCATGGGTGTCGTTTTCAAGGTTTTCGAGGGTGCTAAAGCCGATAGTAAAGTCAAAATGAAAATTCAAGATGGCGGCTGTGAAAATTTTCAAGTTTTTCATCATGGGTGTTGTTTTCATGGTTTTCGCGGGTGCTTAAGCCGATAGTAAAGTCAAAATGAAAATCCAAGATGGCGGCCGTGAAAATTTTCAAATTTTCCTTCATGGGTGTCGTTTTCAAGGTTTTCGAGGGTGCTAAAGCCGATAGTACAGTCAAAATGAACATTCAAGATGGCGGCTGTGAACATTTTCAAGTTTTTCATCATGGGTGTCGTTTTTAAGGTTTTCGAGGGTGTTGAAACCGATAGTAAAGTCAAAATGAAAATTCAAGATGGCGGCTGTGAAAATTTTCAAGTTATTCATCATGGGTGTCTTTTTCATGGTTTTCGCGGGTGCTAAAGCCGATAGTAAAGTCAAAATGAAAATATAAGATGGCGGCCGTGAAAATTTTCAAATTTTCCATTTTCCTTCATGGGTGTCGTTTTCAAGGTTTTAGAGGGTGCTGAAACCGATAGTAAAGTAAAAATGAAAATCCAAGATGGCGGCTGTGAACATTTTCAAATTTTTCATCATGGGTGTCGTTTTCAAGGTTTTTGAGGGTACTGAAACCGATAGTAAAGTCAAAATGAAAATCCAAGATGGCGGCCGTAAATATTTTCAAATTTTCCTTCATGGGTGTCGTTTTCATGGCTTTCGCGGGTGCTAAAGCCGATAGTAAAGTCAAAATGAAAATCCAAGATGGCGGCCGTGAAAATTTTCAAATTTTCCTTCATGGGTGTCGTTTTCAAGGTTTTCGAGGGTGCTGAAACCGATAGTAAAGTCAAAATGAAAATCCAAGATGGCGGCCATAAATATTTTCAAATTTTTCATCATGGGTGTCGTTTCCATGATTTTTGAGGGTGCTATAGCCGATAGTAAAGTCAAAATGAAAATACAAGATGGCGGCCGTGAAAATTTTCAAATTTTTCATCATGGGTGTTGTTTTTATGGCTTTCGCGGGTGCTAAAGCCGATGGTAAAGTCAAAATGAAAATCCAAGATGGCGGCCGTGATAATTTTCAAGTTTTTCATCATGGGTGTCGTTTCCATGATTTTTGAGGGTGCTATAGCCGATAGTAAAGTCAAAATGAAAATCCAGATAGCGGCTGCGGAAATTTTCAAATTTTTCGTCATGGGTGTAGTTTTTCAACAGCCGCCATCTTGAATTTTCATTTTGACTTTACTATCGGCTTTAGCACCCTTGAAAACCTTGAAAACGACACCCATGAAGGAAAATTTGCAAATTTTCACGGCCGCCATCTTGGATTATCATTTTGACTTTACTATTGGCTTCAGCACCCTCGAAAACCACGAAAACGACACCCATGACGAAAAATTTTAAAATTTTCACGGCCTCCATCTTGGATTTTCATTTTGACTTTATTATTGGCTTCAGCACCCTCTAAAACCATGAAAACGACACCCATGAACGAAAATTTGAAAATTTTCACGGCCGCCATCTTGGATTTTCATTTTGACTTTACTATCGGTTTCAGCACCCTCGAAAACCTTGTAAACGACACCCATGAAGGAAAATTTTCACGGCCGCCATCTTGGATTTTCATTTTGACTTTACTATCGGTTTCAGCACCCTCGAAAACCTTGAAAACGACACCCATGAAGGAAAATTTGGAAATTTTCACGGCCGCCATCTTGGATTTTCTTTTTGACCAAATTTACACTTTGAAAGTCGAGTCGTGACGATTTCTACTAGTTAACTCCTACCGCAAGCCGCGTTACAGAACTTCGTTCCTAAATAAGGGTTCCGTTTTTCATTCGAACATACGAAACCCAAAAAAACATACTGACTTATTTACACTATGTCCTACGAATGAATTGTTCGATAAATTAACGGAACAGCCGTGCGCTAGCAAAACGGACATAGGTCCGACCTCGTCAAGGCCCGGCCGGCGGACGACTGAATCGCCGTGCGCAAGCCGCTGTATTATATAATATTTTATTATTAAATGAATTTAACTATTTTGCAAAATGTAACCACAAATTGTTCTTCTATTTGTTATGAACTTTCTACAGATATATTTTTTGGAAGTATTGCTTTCATAGGTTTCAAGCAAAATTAGAAAAACATCAAAAAAATCATCGATTATACTCCTCTTCCGATTTTTTTTTGATCGAGCGAAGTTTTCGATATCATGGTTTGAACCACAAAAAGTCAAAGTACATATAGTAAACTACAATATATATATTTTTTGGCTTTAAACAATCACTATTTCTTTGTTTATTTTTGAATCAAAGTGATGCAATATTTGGTATAGGTCGCCTTAAGAGTGTGGTACAGATCATCACACTAAAGAGCTTTCTCAATGGGACCAACATCGTTATCGCGAAAAAATATCAACGGTCTCATACAAAACTTCAATATCTACTAGACCCAAATGTATGGGAAGGCTGATTATTTTTTCGCGATTACGATCTTAGTCCCTTGGAAAAGTTGTTCAGTTTGTTGGTCTGTACCACACCTTTCTGATACATGCTGTATAGAGCATTTAATATTCTTTCTGGAAAGGGTTCTTACTCTTGTGTTCATTTATTTATGATTTAGATCGATCAAATGTCAGGTGAAATCTGTGAAATCAATCTATCTATTCGGAAATATATTAAACTCGTAGGTATATTTTTCATTTTTAGTTCGCGCAAAACTTTCGCATAGCGATCTCCAGCTGGAACAAGAATACGAACGCGTGGCTTCGGGACGTAGCTTACGAGCGTGGCGGCGCGGCGTGGCGGACTGCGAGAGTGTACGCTCTCTCTGCTGTCTGGCACGGCTTCCATCCAGGCTACTACTTAACCTTCTTCGCTGGTGGCCTCTTCACTGTTGCAGCTAGAAAGGTAACTAACATCGCAATACGTTACTGTTAGCCTGCATCAGCCCACTTCTGGGCAAAGGCCTCTCCCCATGACTTCCAACTCTTTCAATCCGGGGCTAATGTGGACCACTGGTCGTTTGTTTTGTCCAGCTCGCCCCGCCATATTCCAAGAGGTATGCCGCGACGCCTTTTGGCTGTATCAAGGCTCCACATAACGGTTTTATTGGCCCATAGCTCATTGGGCATACGGCAGACATGGCCAGCCCAGTCCCACTTCAGCTTACCGGCTTCTTGAGCAATGGCACTAATCTGTGTTTTAGAGCGCAGTGTGGTGTTCGAATATGGTTTGTTAAGAGCGTTGTCACATTTTGTCACCCCTCTCGCTCACACGGGATCAAATTTTTAAGAATGTTAAATGAAAAGATGCTTTTTTGAAAAATGTAATCAATGGGCGACCTACTAAATAATATTAATTTAATAGATAGTTAATAAAAACACATTTATATTGTGTTATCTAATAAACTTAGCTCAATAAGTATTATGATCTGTTTTTGAGATGATTTAAAGAAATGCCACAATAAAAATGTGTTTTTAATAATTACCTATTTAAATTAATATTATTTAGTAGGTCGCCCATTGATCACATTTTTCAAAAAAGCATATTTTCATTTAACATTCTTAAAAATTTGGTCCCGTGTGAGCGAGAGAGGTGACAAAATGTGACAGCCCAAGAGGGCTGTACGGACCACAGTATTCTAGACGTCAAATTAAGAAATTTGACGTCTAGAATACTGCGGTCCGTTGCACGTTGGCAAACCTTGAGTTTGAATGTTTGTTTTGCCAAACTTCTTGGCAGTATATGATTAGGTATAAATGAGACAAAAGATGTAGTATAGTCTGGTTATAATTATCCAAAGGTGCATCTTATATACTAACGACTACGTGCTGATCACAGATAGTAGAAACATTTAATAGATATTGAACGTGCGATAAAGAACATAAGATTGCGATGTAGATTGTCGATACAGCACAAAGATATTGTACTGCAACAGTACACCCCCCTTTAAAAGAAAAAATAAATATTATGGTAATAGTGTTTACAATATAAATTTGATCTAGACCTTACTAGTTATTTGCTGATGTATATAAATAATAATGCTATTGTACGCGGTGGAATTTGATGACGCCTGTTGTGGTGTGATTTGCTGACGTCTGTAATTTTGACTTAGCCGTTGCACGAGTGTTTATTATTTTTTCCCGTTAAACTCTTCATTCTTCTGTCCAGTGTTTTCATTATGCCGTAAATTAGGATCGCACCGATTGTTAAAATAATCTGTCCCATTGCAACATTTCTTGTCCACCGTAAGTCCTCCTGGATCAGGTTACGGAGTTTGTCCGCTTCGTTTTGATTGAGGCAACTGCCCGTATTGTATGCTATCTGGTCCCTAGAACTTTGATTTCCCATTTTAGATGTCTTGCTGTTACGAGTAGTTGTGAATTAATGGTATATGTTAAGATCTATGTTAATATATATACGAATAACTTGCTTCTATCAGCGATTTTTTATAGACGTACTACTGGCTTTACTTTACGTCCCGATCGTGTAGTGTACGTGTGTGAATGTCTGTCGCAATCCTTTGAATCTGGCACGTAGTTTGATTCGTCATTGATCATGAATGCTGGTTTCAATCTATCAATTGATATCACTGTCTCTTTATCCCTAATTCTAATGCAAAATGTTTTATCTGTTTTACTAATTACTGGGTAGGGTCCTTCATACGGCGGTGTCAGGGCTTTCTTCATTCTATCACACCGAACAAATACGTGTGAGCATTCTTTGAGTTCGGGATGCACAAATATAGCTTGGTTATGGTTTTTTCTTTTCGGAATTGATGTCATTTGTGTGATGTCCTTTTGAATTTGTTTTACAAATTCTTCGTACGTTGATAACTGTGCTGCTGATGACTCAAAAAATCCTCCAGGGAGTCGTATTGGCGTTCCATATGTCATCTCTGCTGAACTATAACCTGTGTCTTCTCGCAAGCTACTCCGCAACCCGAGTAAAACTGTTGGGATTTCTTTTAACCAATTTTCGTTGGATTCCCTTGTCATTAACGCTACCTTTAAAGTTCTATGAAATCTCTCTATCATTCCATTGGATTGCGGATGATAAGGTGTTGTCCTAATTTTATGTATTCCCAAAAATTGTGAGAGTGACTCAAATATTCTTGATTCAAACTGTCGGCCTTGATCCGTAGTAATGCGCAATGGACATCCAAAACGAGTAATCCATCCTTCGAAAAGTGTCTTGGCTACTGTTTCTGCAGTTATATCTTCTACCGGAAAAATTTCGGGCCATGACGTACAACGATCTATGATTGTGATTAAATATCTCTTCCCTTGTGAAATCGGAAGTGGTCCGACGATGTCAATATGTAAATGTTCAAAACGTTGCGCTGTCATAAATGTACCAGGAGGTGATATCGTATGTCGTTGTATTTTTGATTTTTGGCAGGCTATACATGATCTACACCAATTATTGATATCTTTGTTCATATGCGGCCATAAATACCTTTGGGTTATCATTTTTCTCGTAGTTCTTTTTCCTGGATGGCTCATACCATGAATGGTATCGAAAATTTGTTTGCGAAAATGCTTTGGTAAGTAGGGGCGGCTTTTTCCAGTAGACGTGTCGCAGGTGATGTTTATTGTGGAACCCGGAAGCGTAATGTTTTTGAATTTTAATCTTTTATTGTCATGTAATTTACTTAGTTCGTTATCTGTTGATTGACATTTTTCCAATTCAGCGTAATCGATAGGTGACGGCACGTATATTTCCTCTATTCGAGATAAGGCATCGGCGGTAATATTGTCACGTCCGTTTATGTGTTGGATGTTGGTACTGTATTGTGAAATGAAATCTAACTGCCGGACCCGTCGCGGTGTATCGTTTGATGATGGTTTTTGGGAGAATGCGTATGTCAAAGGTCGGTGATCCGTAAATATTGTAAATTCTCTTCCCTCGACTAATCTGTGAAAATGTTTGACGGCCATGTATATTCCTAACAGCTCTCTGTCAAACGTAGAATATTTTTGTTGAGTTTCGCTCAATTTTTGTGAAAAAAATCCTAATGGTTCCCAATTGCGTCCGGATTTTTGTTGTAAAACTCCACCAACGCAAGTAGCACTAGCGTCGGTCATGAGCGCTAGTGATGCGTTGCGGGAAGGATGCGCTGTTAATACTGCGTTTTTCATGCTTTCCTTGCATTTTTCGTAAGCTTTGTCTGCTTCCGTTGTCCAAGGAACAGGTGAATTATCGTTCTTCTTTGAACCATGTAGATATTCGTTTAAAATTCTTTGATTTTCCGCTGCGCGTGGAATATTATTTCTGTAGAAATTGACCATGCCCAAAAATCTTCTTAATTCCTGAATTGTTTTCGGTTTGGGAAATTCCATGATTGCTTTGTAATTTTCTTCGGTAGGTTGTATTCCTTGGCTCGTTATATGATAACCTAAGAAATCTATTTCCCTTCTGAGAAATTCGCATTTTTCGAGATTAATGGTTATTCCATTCTCGTGTAAACGTTTGAAAACCGTTTCTAAATGCTGATAATGCAAATCTTCGTTGTCCGATGCGATGAGACAGTCGTCTACAAATATAAATACGAAATTTAAATCTCTAAATAAGGAATCCATGAATCGTTGAAATGTTTGTGCCGCATTGCGTAATCCGAAAGGCATTCTTAAGTACTCAAAAAGTCCGAAAGGTGTGATGATGGCTGTTTTCTCTATATCTTTAACAGGAATACAGTGGTATGCTTTGCGTATATCTATCTTGCTTAGTATCTTCTTATTTTCTAATATGTATGTAAAGTCAGTTAACCTTGGTAGTGGGTATTTGTCCGGTACTGTCGTGCTATTGAGCATTCGATAGTCTCCGCACGGTCTCCATTCGCCATTTTTCTTTTTTACCATATGTAATGGGCTTGCCCATGGGCTATCTGACGGTCGGCAAATTCCGAGTTCTATCATATTTTGAAATTCCTTTTTGGCTATGTCGTATTTTTCTGGAGGTAATGGTCTTGCCCGAGCTGCGACGGGTGGTCCTGTAGTGATAATGTGGTGCTCAATCTTATGTTTGGGCGCATTGCGTAGAGAGGACTCTTTCGTGATGTCCTCGTATTTGTTTAAAAGTTGCGTAATACGTGGATTCGTTCCCACTGCGATAGTACGAATTGTTTGTTGTGTCGCTTTTTCTGAAGTTACATGCGTTGTCAGCTCTGTAACTTTGTCGATAAGTTTGCGACCTGCTATGTCGACTAATAGTTTATAGTGCTCTAGAAAATCTGCTCCAATTATTGGTTGTGTAACATCGGCGATTAAAAAATTCCATTTATAACATCGTTGTAGTCCTAAATTCAAGGTAAGCGTCTTCTCGCCGTAAGTCCTAGTCGTAGTCAAAGACCAAGTCTGAGATCCATAGGCTAAAATGGGAAGAATTCATAAGGTCGGACCAGTATACCGGGTGTCCCGTAAATAATGGATCAAACGTAACGGGTAGGTACCTTACCTAATTTCCAACAACTAATTTGAATATTAAAAAAAAAAACCGTTACAGTAACCAAGATTTTTTTCGAATTTTACCATTTTCTCTTTCAAAATTTTTTTTTTTAATGCTGTCGCTGCAAATGATTACATTTTTAGGTATGATTTTTGTTTAACATTTCTGAATAGCTTACTAATGTTATATAAGGTACAATTTTTTTGAATAACGTTTTATTTGCCTTAGAAAAAAAAATCTTGAGTTAAAAAGTTTTTTCTTTACGGTGTTAGGACCAAAATTGAAAAAATTCTCCTGTAAAAAAATTGTATGACACCTTAGACCACCATTATTTAAAAAACTTGTACATTTAATAAGGTTTGCAAAATGGTATAAAACTTACGTCTAGTCCTTATCGTTACAAAGATATTGCTATGAATGTGATGAAGAAGACAGAAAATAAATTAAATTGGTACTATCCAATTTTTCCTTTTCGCTATGGCTTATGCTTGAATGCTTGTAATATGAGCAGGTAGTTAAGCGGCTAGCGTAATTCCGACCCGATGACGTCATCTGTTCGGAATTTGGGACCGCTACCTGTGGCGGAGTTGCACCTCAAATGTTAAATGAAAATCATACCTAAAAATGTCATCATTTGCAGCGACAGCATTAAAAAAACTTAAATCTGGAAGAGAAAATGGTAAAATTTGAAAAAAATTAATATCTTGGTTACAGTAACGGTTTTTTTTTAATATTCAAATTAGTTGTTGGAAATTAGGTAAGCTACCTACCCGTTACGTTTGATCCATTATTTACGGGACACCCTGTATAATAGTAGCAATAAGTTACATCACCGTTTATTTTAGATAACATTTCCACGTAGATCGACTTCTTATACAACATAAAGAATTATTTCGGTATACTTTACTACTTTATCATGGAGCTGACAAAGACAGGTACACATATTTTACAACCTTTTACGTTTGACATATCTCGAGACCCTGGGGTCCCGGACCTTTGGAAGGCGTACGAGGGTCCGAAGCCAACTCGCAGAGGCCCCTTAGACAATTTTAAATGATGAGGAGGCACCGACCGACGATTACCCCTGTATGCACTATGCAAGTGCACCCAAGGACAACCCCCAGTTGGTGCAGGACTATTGCAAATCGTGGAAACAAAACATATTGGGCTATGGGTTTGGGTGGCTGTGGGCTGGTTACCTAGAACTATGGAAATACTATAGCCCCTGCCTGACCAATGTTTTATAAAAAAAAACACATAAAATGGCAGGGCTTACATATTCAATAATGGCAGGCTTACATATTTAATAATGGGCCCCGAAAACGGTCGCTAGCATATATGCTTATGAGGAGTGGAGAGGTATTCCACGACTATTAGGACAATTCCGGAAGTACGGTCAAGATCCCTACCAGCATCTTACTGGAATATTTCCTTCCTCCGAGCAAATTGCACGTTTACACTTGCGAATCTCCACTCAAGCCGGCCAATAAAGGCAAGATTGAGGTGGGAGCTCTGTTCCTTGTCAGTTTTTACTCCAGCCGGCCAATACAGGCAAGCCAAAGGTGAGGAGCAAGACTTCTCCCGGGACCTATGTCCCGGGAGAAGTCTGCACAACCCGGCACTGCACAACTCCGGCGGTCTGCGGGAGAGTCTGCGTCTGTTTCTGAAGTGTGTCTGTCTGTAGTGTGTGGGTGTGTCCACATGCTGCCCTGCGGGTTTATGTATCTCTCTTGGTCTGGCTCCTGACCCTAGACCTGTTTCGGAGTACCCGCACAGACCTAGAGCGCAGGAGCGCGCAAGCCTCACCACGACGTCAACGTAGAGATACGGCGGTGGGCAACCTTTTACGTTATTATTAGAAATCCACTTTAAAAGATCAAAATGTGTTACAGATAAGGTTCGTGGCTCGTCCAATGTTTTTGGACAGTCTACCCAAGAAGCTTTTCTACGATTCACTGACGTTCATCACCACAAGGGTTGCGATGACGTACGCTACGGTGCCATTTGTTCTTCTTCATCTCACGCCTAGTCTCGCTTTTTATGGGTTCGTATATTTTGAATAATGTAAAATAACTATGTATGTATGGACGGCAGCACATCAAGCTACTACAATCTGTCAAATTTCTTTAATAGATTTTCAACTTTATCGCTAAAGCAAGGTTGATTCAAGGTTGATTGGGAAAATTTGACAGTTTCGAGTAGCTTGACCTGCTGGCGTCTGTACCATCCAACCATTCGAAAAACCACGTTTATCCTCAAACAATACCGAATTAACCTACGTCCCGTCCCGTCCCGTCCCGTCCCGTCCGTCCGTCCTACAACAAAAAGTATCGCATCGCAAAAAAAAAGATAAAAATGAGTATAAAAAGATGATATACTTCCGAACGCCATCTTTGCAGTCTAACATATAAAAAATTGCTATAAAAATACGTTCAGGGGCAGTGATATATATCTACAAGAATATAGCGACAATTTTGGGAAATACACGACTATCTTGACTTGACTTCAATTATGGAGTTCCATCATCGAACAACAGATTTTTTTCTCACTTGTTCGACCGCCGAACATAGAATTAGTGAGAATTAAAACTTAATTGTTGGATCATTAGTAGGTATTGTTAAATAGAATAGAGTAGATTAAGATAGAGTAGGGTAGACTATGGTAAATTCCAACTCTACATACTGTTGAAGATTAAAATAGATTTTAAAAGATGAGTTAAAACAATGTTGTTTATACAACATTTTTTACAGAACTTTTATTCAATTTCCACATCTCTTATTACAGTATTTAAGAATGATGCCGGGTGGTTTACAGGTAGGTACTGGATTAGTTCTTTCCGAACCTAAGTAATATATAATTGTCATGACATGGGCGCATGTTCCCTTTGTCCCGCGCCCATGCATGCATGAACAACAATACTTAATTATGGCATTTCTCCCTTCAAGTTCTCTGTTCTAAAGTATAGCACTCTATTGTTCGAACGTGTCGTGATTGGATCCTGCACCTTATGTGGACATTATTTTCCAGATCATTAATATTTACTGTTTCCGGGAGTTTCTATCTGTCCTTATGTCTGGCCGGTAAGATTCCATAATTTCGTATAGATTATTGGCACGTTAAAACCATAGATATTTTCCATCTCCAGTATGCCAAAATTGGTGATAAACAGGTTATTGGGTTCAGCCGTTAGAACTATTTTCTACTGACAGTTGAGCTTGATCACAAGTTAGGATAGCCATGTATTTCTCAATATTGTAGCTATATTCTTGTACATATATATCATTGCCCCTGAACGTATTTTCATAGCAATTTTTTATATGTTAGACTGTAAGGATGGCGTTCGGAAGTATGTCATTTTTTTATACCCATTTTTAACTTTTTTTTTTTAAATACTTCTCTTTGTTGTAGGACGTGGGTTAATTTTGTATGTACCATGCTCGTTCTTCTTTAAAAAAGAAAATTACTTACAGTATTTTTAATTATCAATAGCCATGGACATATTTAATTAGGCAACCCGTTTGCAATATTATAATAAAATTTGTAAAGATAATATGATATTTGATCAATTTCATCCGGTAAATAGATGGGTGAAGGTCGATCTTACTTCGGATCTTAGACTATACATATAGGGTGGCCCACGGAACAGAAAAAACAGTGGAAGTGCTAAGTAGGCGTGGCACGCGTGCCACAATTAAGCGTTGTTACGCTTAACCGATCCCAGTCGCGTTCTGACATCGCGTCGAGTTGCTAGTCTCGCGACAAATTCATATTTCCCTAGCTATGCCGTATTGTTCCGTTTTAGAGTGCAAAAATGATAGCAGGAGAAAGAATCTTAAAAATGGAGGTATTTCGTATCATCGGTAAGTACGATTTTCATTGTTTTCTAATAAAAATATTATTTTGTTTCAATTTACTAATATTTAATAGAACAGTTAGTCAAAATCAACCTTATACAATTAAGAGAAAGTTTATTTTGGATTGATTTTTTTCAATGGAACATTCTCGAAAGCACTTCGCTACTCAAGTAGTGATGTGGTCAAGTCAAATATTGAATTGGTCGATTGATATCGATACAAGGAATACCTAAACAATTTTGTTTATTTAAATTCATTATTTATTTAGTTTTACATTACGATACAAGTATAAGGTCGCCTTCATTCATACACGAAATTTATTTTAAGTAAATTTCGTGTCGCAATTTATGGTTGCATAAATGCTATAAATCAAAAATATAATGCATGTTTTAAATAGTAACAAACAAGTTCAAATTGGCGAATTTCCTGCGTCCAATCACGTTACCGATTTGACGAAGGCAATAGTTGAAAAATATTTAAATGTTCGCATACACCATTTATTAAAATTAAAAATAAGACTTTCCAAGCGCCAGTTTCGTAACGTGTTTTATTTCAAGGGCAATAAATAAATTTTACTATTTTCATTACGTTGCAGTCTTTATATAAAATTTGAATATACTAGTATTCATGCATACATACCAGCACTATTATTTAATTTTAAATTTACCTGTCTGTCTGTCTGTGTGTCTATTAATTAATGGTTTAAAATGAACAGCGGTTTGTGTACCAAATAAATAAATGTACTCCCATCAAGTCTTATTTATGCTAATTGAACAAAATATCGGGTATCTATCGATATCGATAAAGAATTTCAATGTGCTACGTAATGTGTACGCCTTAGCCGAGTAGCAGCAGAATTCGACCGATCACGCAAATGTGAACCGTATGTCTAACGCAATTAAGTTCATAATTGCGACCCCTGAGAATAGCGCCATCTATGGTCAAGTAGCGGAATTGACTCGCCAATCGAATCTAGTGTGACTATAGACCGTAAGTACGTTTTACCGCTAAAGCAAAATAAATCTTATTTGTAGAACGTCAGGGTTTATTTCCAAATCTGTGATGTAGGCTAATTTTGACTTAACTTAAAACTACAAATCAAACGAATTGTTTCTTTGTAGTGCAATATATGATTATCGGTTTATTTGTGTGAGTTTGGCGACAGCGATTCCTATAGTAATTTTGGTGACCACTTCCACCTGTTTTTTCTGTTCCGTTGGGTGGCCCATGAAATGAGGTCCAAAGCAAAATTTTTGGAGCCTGTCTCCAATGGCTCCCCGAAACCACCCCCATGTCACGTTCAGAGATTATTTATAGTTTAGGAGCTAGACGGCTTTTAATATTTTTAGGGAAATTAAATTAATTACAATAAAATTTTGGAGGGTACTTCCCTTCCGTGTAAAGTGGGGACGATATATTTTGTCTCGTCTATCCCATGGTGTTGCCATATCGTAATCAAATAATTTATTATCATCATTTATCTTTTTTTTTTTTCAGAAAATTTTATTACTCCCTTCACTTCATCGCGTTGGGTGCTATGCTTATACCTGAAAAATCAAGACAATCTAAGGTCACACAACTGCCAGAGTCTCCGCAAAAACCTTATAAATCCAGTAAAGAAACGTTAACAGTGATTGAAACAACAGAAACATTGAATGGTAAACTAAAAATAGCATAAGTCAGTTACGCTCGCACTGAAAGGATGCAGGCCCTTGTGTTTTTGCTCGTCTTACATTTGCTTTGATCTTCATCATCACAACATCAACAGAAACAGAGGCTATATTGATATCCCTGCAAAACCTACAATTAAAAGCAGCTGCCATTAAAAATGCTATTTTCTTAATAACTTTACCGCAACTTGCAACATTTACCGTAAAACGGGGTGAATACCCGGGTGGAGGTTCTGTCTTTGTATCGGTTTTCGTAATGTCGCAGATTTGATACCCAATTTTTTATGCATGTATTTTTTATTCTTAGGTCAAATTAATGAAATGGTATTCGGATATGTTGATAGTTAATTAAAACACCCACAAAATACACGTGATTTATATTAACCTCCCATCAGGTGACAATAGACACACTTTTACAATCATCCGATTGTAAAAGTGGCCGTAGGACAGTCATCGTAGTTTCAATGAACAATGGAATATGTTTAAAATTACGGTAGTACCTAAGCAAATGAAATTAGTAATAAATAAAAGAAAATAATATTTATTTTCTTAATCCCCAGTCTCCTCTTTCGTGACTCGCGACGCGTGTTCATTAACCTCTCAGGCGTGTCTATTCGTACGTTTTTTGCAATTTGCAGGTCAGTGTCTGGTTGTATTTTGATCAAAATATATTATGTTTCGCAACTACAAAAAATATGTATTTACAAAATTATAATCATAAAAATCATCAATACAACTCTGTGTTAGAATTGGCCTCTAATCATAATTCTGTGAATACATGTAATACCACCAAATTGCTTAAGATGCAGATTTTTTGCAGGAAGCACTGAGTTTGCCACATGACCTATTGCCCCCCCCCCCCCCCCCGCCCTACGAGTACTATTCACCCCGTTTTAAGTTAACTTTTCGGAGTTCATGCCATTCCTTTTAAGGCTAGGTACAGACGCCAGCACATCAAGCTACTACAACCTGCCAATTTCTTTAATAATTAATAGATTTTTTTAATTTTTTTTTTATTTGAGATAGGTTTGCTCTTGACTCTAGTCTAGGTCAGAGATGACAGAGACAAAGTCGACAACTTTTCAACTTTATCGCTAAAGCATTAGGTTCAAGGTTCATTGGGAAAATTTGACAGTTTCAGGTAGCTTGATGTGGTGGCGCCTGTACATTCTGTGAACATAGCAACATCGCAGATGCGCGTTTGTAACTCGTAGATATGGCATTTCCGGGAAATTAATGTAACCTGTCATTTCGTGCCGTTTGCGCTGTATCTAGCCTTGTCGTAATCTGTGTCTGATATTGAATAAATCTGTATAGGATTCGTCTGCATTTATTTAATTAACTAAAAATGTTTAAAACAATAACTGTTAATTTTGTTTTGCTTTTTTGGTTATTTTAAAGCTAATGACTAAAATTTGTGAATTATTTTTTCAGCGGCCATTAACGAAACTAAAATGTATTAAAAAATTATAAAACGAAAGAAATTTTGTATGGCGGTAAAGCTTACAAATCAGTCCGAGCCGAGTTAAAAATAAACAGGTTACATTTTGAGATCGGACTTCAAGGCGAAATTCAAAACTATGGGTAGAGAGCAGTGGTTAAAGGAACCATGAGCTCCATTTTGGAGGAAATAAAACTGCATTTTTAGTTTTTGAAAAAGCTTCTGGCTGAGCCTGAAATCAAACCTTTTGCAAAAA
The DNA here is from genome assembly GCA_947568875.1 of Fissipunctia ypsillon. Taxonomy (NCBI): domain Eukaryota; kingdom Metazoa; phylum Arthropoda; class Insecta; order Lepidoptera; family Noctuidae; genus Fissipunctia; species Fissipunctia ypsillon. The sequence continues at coordinate 12,735,354 of OX387652.1, read as the reverse complement.
TAGCATCCAGTATTTTTATACTGAGCGATAGTGTTGCCGATAAGGATCATTTACTGTAAAGGAATATTATGTGTGAAATCGAAAAGTAGTGCCAGTTTTGGTATTTTTAGGGTTCCGTATCTAAATGGCAAAAACGTACCCATCGTTTCAGATTTAGCCCTGATGTGCCATCGCAAAAGTCGTCCTGTATAAACTGCTGTAACTCAGTTCGGCCTGATTTTTATAATTTCTCGTACTTAATACAAAATTTCGTAAATTATGTTATATTGCACAAAATGTTTAAAGTTTCATTAATGGTGCCAAGAGAAAAAAAAGGCAACACTGCCGCATACATTTTGGTTATAGGCTTCTATTTATTTTTTCATTAAGATAAACGAACCAAGTATTATTGCAAAGCTATATCCAGATATCTTTGCTACCCAAAGGAATAATTATGCACATTATGAATACAATAATTTTGGTGATGCTAATAATGTGGCATTACATTTTTATTATTTTTATTTCATACAGTATTACAGTGAAAGTCTCAGTTATTAAAACTGCACAGTTTATTTTAGTGCCAAGGCTCAGTAGAAAACTATTGCTGTTTTTATGTTAGAACAGAAGCATAGGCATTATTTTAATATTGTTAACTACTTTTCATTGAAGAATTCATATTTTATTGATGAAAGCTAACGGCAGGGGAATATTAGTCGACCTCGTTTCTTGAAATAAACCGGGACGAGTTCGAGGACTTCGTGGGGACTTAAGTATTATCGCCGTATAGGAAATACTATTGTAGTTATTCTGCCGAAATTCATAATTTATACATTATTTAGAGCCGTTTATAATAAAGATTCAATGAGTTTTACATGCATTTAAAACATACTAAAATCTCAATAAGCTGGAAAAACTACTTCACGCAAAGACAGTCCATATTAGTAGTAAAAACACTACAAAGTGAAAACCAACTTTAATTTCGGAAGACGGTGTCTTTGGTTTTGTATTTTAGTGTTTTGTCACCGACTGGCGATATTAGTTATTTTTCAATTTTTAGTGTTTTTTTAGGAAGTCTGTTTTTTTGTTGTTGTTGTTACAAACGTACATTTTTCACTTTTTAGTTGTACCTACCCAACACAAATTCGTATACCACTACAGACTTTCTATGTAAATAACAGTGACAGGAATTCCTAAGTACGTATTATTGCAGCTAACTCATAAACTACCCAAACAAAGTTAATAATTATATGGGACCACCGCGCAAGTTTTCTCTGCCAAATGAAAAAATAATTTCCAAAATCGGTTCACAATTGACGAAAATATCGATGAACATAAGTACATAAAAAAATATCCACCAACCCGCACTGGGCCCACGTGGTGGATTATGGCCCAAGCCTTCTCACAGAGAAAAGGCCTGTCTCAGCAGTGGGAACATTGAAGGCTAAAAAATATATACAGACGAATTGAGGACCTCCTCCTCTTTTAAGAAGTCTATTAATAATAGACGCAGCTAACTATAACATTCTGGTAGGATTATCTTTGTAAATAACGAGAACCCATGACCAAAATTTTTGGATCAAAGTTTTACGACCAAAACCGTATAAAATCGATAGATCTGGTTATTCTGAATCCAGAAACACCATTTTCAGAAATTATCCGCGTCACGTCCTTCGTCCGTCACTTGACCGCATTTTCAAAATTCGCAAAACGATGCGACATGGTTTTAGTCATGGGCTCTCGGTCTGAAAGGAGACAATTTTTTTTGTTTGGGGAATAGGCCCACCACAAATTGTGGCGTATAGTAATGAAATGCATGTTGGTTTATTGCTTATAATCTCTAGATTACAGTGGTAATATTAGCAAAACTTTATGTAACCGGAATACTGTGAAATACGACAGTCAAAACATGACTCATAATAACCTAAAATCTCACATGAGCGATTGTTTAATGAGTGGATAGGTCTCACTAGTATTTTAAGTTAAAATAGTGCACTGTTCAGTAATAAATAGTATAAAACATAGTCACGTCTGTACTAAAAACAAAAAAAAAAAAATTTTTTTTTTAATTTATTTTTATTTATTCAAAAAAAATGGATTAATAATTATATATTCGATGTTTTCATTTCGAAATAGCGTGGCTTTTCCCGGCCATTAATTGTAGATCTAAAATAATAAGGTGATGTGTTATAAGCTGGTTGTGTAAGGAGAAAAAAAACATACAAGAGCATACTAAATATCCTCCTTTAAGGAGAGTAACTCGCATTTGAAACTATTCTACAGGGTTTTGCATCCTATACATTTCGAATAAATATACCTCATTAAATTCTTTGCAGTTTCAAAGGTAAAACCTCGGATTAGAGAGAATAAACACTCACCTCGCGAGTAATCCACATACACACAAGTTGGCGCACGTCTGCAGCTGTCTCGGACAGTAACTGTCGTCGCACATTCCGTTGGAATCTTACTGCACAATTGATACAACAGCATTTTGCATTATGCACTGTACCTACAGCGGGGCAATTGCGTAACACATTACCAATTGGAATCTGTTTTATTTTGACAGTTCAATAACATTCATTGCGTTATTTACGTGTTGAGCAGACATATTTTTTGAACTTATGAAGTAATGGATTAGCAATTTGCTTCAAAATGATTCAGATTCCGATTGATAGTGTGTTACGCAATTAGGGTGCTGATGCCATTTTCATAAAATTATTCGAATAAGAAAAAAACAGAAGAAACACTTTCATGCAACTAGAAATCGGAAACAATCATGTTGTCTGTCAGTGTCAAACTGATTGAAACTGATAAACAAAGGATCACAGAGCATCTACGACGGGCTTATTAATTATGTTCCTTTCCACGGTGATTTTTAAAGTACGTTCCGCGATATTTGCGATAACCGTTAATAACAGCACCGTCAACTGTGGCAACTTTACCGTATTTTTTACATTTTTAACTATTTACCACAACATGGAGCTAGATATTTAAACTTTTATTGATTTATTTTGTAAAAAATATGTGTCTCTTTTGGTTGAACCAATGAATTCTACTAAATCTCACATAGAATCGCTAAAAACACCAAGAATATGAGCGAGGTTCTATGTTCTTTGTTACGGGACTTGGTTTCCGCACTTAGTCCTACATGTGGACCAATGTGCGTGGGCCATGGCGGCCGTCGGCGGTTATTCCAACCAGCCCACCTCCCTCCAGAACTTGATTATGTTTTCTGGTCTGTCTAGGATGTCTTTGAAAGATCTGGGTGACCCGAGGGTTTCTGTTCTGATCTGGGCGACGCCTGTGCATTCAAAGAGCACATGCGCAACGGTTTCCTCAGCCTCCATGCATGCCCTGCACAGAGGACTGTCCGTTATGCCTATTGTGTGGAAGTGTTTGTTTAGCGAGCAGTGTCCCGTGATGGTCCCCGCCACCAGGCGCAGGCCGTCCCTGTCTAGACGCCTAGGCGTAATAAGCGGCCGGTCAGCCTGCCATCTAATGATGGCATAGCTTCCCTGGACTGCCTGCAGCCCGGTGCCGAGGCCCACCATTTCTCCGCTTGTGTGTGGGTGAACTCTTGTAGCCATCTGCGTAGTTTGTTGAACGGAATGGGTACAATAGGTTCGGGCCCACAGACTGACGTGCCGGATGCTCTCCTAGCTAATTCGTCAGCTGCGTCGTTGCCTAATGATCCACTGTGTCCTTTTATCCATTGCAGTGTCACTATATTGCGATTTGAAACCGTTAGACGTTCCAGTGCATTGTGACAATCTAGTGTTAGTCTCGATGTAATATGTTTCTTCCCTAAAGACTGGAGAACTGAGGCGCTGTCAGAGAGTATGCGTATGTGGGCATCCGTGACTCTCCTGGCTTCTATGGCGTGGGCCGCTTGTATAATGCCCACACATTCCACCTGGTAGACGGTGTTGAACATTCCCAGCGGACTGGATATATTTATGTTTAGGTCGTGTGAGAAAACTCCGACTCCGGTTCCAGAGTCGGTCTTTGATCCGTCAGTGTATACTCTCAACTCTTTCGGGCCTGAGTAGTCACACTATTCTTCCGTGAGTATTATGTTGTAACTCTTTTGAAAGTAATGAATTTTCGGGGCTTTGTCGCAGGGTGATGCTATCATTGGCTGTCGTTTGATCGCATCTTCCTTTATGCGTATGTGCTTGACTCTGGAGTCTGTGCTTAGGGTTCCTGACGTATGGAGCCTAAAGGCAGCAAGGGCCGCCTCCTCCCTCACGATGAGGTGTAGGGGTGGCAGTCCAAGTATTGCCTGTAGGGCAGCTGTGGGTGTGGTTCTCATACTGCTAGTGATTGCCACACAGGCAAACCGCTGCAGTTTACCGAGATCCCTTTGGGCTGTGCTGAGGTCTGTCCTGGGCCACCAGACTAGTGAGCCATAAGTGATAATTGGTCGGATAACTGTAGTGTATAGCCAGTAACTAACCTTGGGGCTGATTCCCCAGTTTCTTCCAAGCAGTCGTTTGCACTACCATAGGGATATGCTGGCTTTCGTAACGATGTGGTTGGTATGTTTTGCCCAGTTCAGCTGTTTATCCAAAAAGATGCCCAGGTATTTGGTTTCAGTTGATAGGCTTAGGGTAGTATTAAAGAATCGTGGTAGTTGTAGTGTCGTCACTTTCCTCTTTTTTGTGAAGAGGATCAGTTCGGTTTTTGTAGGGTTCACTGATAGTTGGTGTTTGATGCACCAGGCCTCTACTATTTTCAAGGCCTGGCGCATCAGGTTACATAAAGTGTTCTCGTGGGTGCCGTTTATTATTATGGTTATGTCATCAGCGTAGCCTACTGTGAAGTAACCATTATCGTTGAGTGTTTTGATGAGGCTGTCTACAACCAGGTTCCATAGGAGCGGCGAGAGAACGCCACCTTGCGGGCAGCCTTTTGCTACTATAGCCCTTGTAGTGTCATTCACTGTGACTTGTACAGCTCTCATTTTGAGCATGTTGTTGATCCATCCACTCAGGGTTGTGTCTATGCTGTGTCTGTCGAGAGCCATGTTAATACTGTTGAACATGGTTTTGTCGAAGGCGCCTTCAATGTCGATGAAGGCTGCCAGTGATGAGCATTTGTGATCCACTGCGCATTCAATCTTAGAAACCACGCTGTGCAGCGCGGATTCTGTTGATTTGCCCGTAGAGTACGCATGCTGTTGTTTATGAAGTGGTTTTGCCCGAAGGGGTCCGTCACGAATGTGTCTGTCACACAGTCTCTCGAGGGTTTTTAGTAGAAAGGATGTGAGGCTAATAGGCCTATACGCCTTGGGTTGTGTGTAGTCGGTTTTGCCAGGCTTGGGTATGAAAATGACTTTCACTTCGCGCCAAGCTAGCGGTGTGTATTTTAGTGCTATACAGGCTCGATAAATCTCCACCAGCCATGGTGTCAGATGATCTAACCCCCACTGCAGCAGGGCTGGGAAGATGCCATCCAGCCCTGCGGACTTGTATGGCTGAAAGGTATTGATGGCCCACTTTATCCGGTCTTTTGTTATTATATTGTTGTCTCTAGCCCAGTCTTGGTCCGTTGGGGTCCAATCCGGCTCAGCTTCCCACGTTCTGTCTTCTAGGAGTTTACAGTCTGGGAAGTGAGTTTCCAGAAGGACCTTACTGGTCTCGTAGTCGGTCAGTGTGTATGAGTTATCTGAGTTTTTCAGCGCGCCGAGGGTTCGGTCCTGGTCAGTTGATAGGATCTTCCTCACTCGTGCGGCTTCGTTATTTGTCTCAATGGATTCACAGAATTTCCGCCAAGCTACTCTTCTGGCGGTTCTGATTTGTTTTTTATATGTGTATTGGGTCTCTTTGTATAGCTCCCAGTCGTCCGGGAGTCTAGTGTTTTTTGCTCTATTAAATTGCTTACGCAGTGCATCCCTGAGTTTACTAAGTTCAGCGTTCCACCAGGGGTTCCTCTCGCTCCTGGTTTGTGGCTCTCTTAGTTTACAGCATGCATGGTATGCTTCAATTAGATATTCTGATAATTTTGTCACGGTGTATTCCAGTTGTGCTCGGTCTCTTATAGTTACTCGTGATAGGTGTCTAGCCAGTAGGGAGGCTAGGAGGCGTTTGTACCCGGGAACATTGGTGCGCCGCGGGTTTCACCTCGGTTTGGGTTTCTTTGTGTCGGTAGTTAGTTTAAAACGGATCCTTCTATGGTCTGAGCAAGAAGGCTCGTCCGATACGTGCCAGTTTATAATTAGGTTAGTCGCGTTTTCCGTAGCAAGTGTTAGATCTATGATTGTTTGTCCCCGGACTGTGACCCAAGTGGGTTCTGAGCCCCGGTTTATAATGTTAAGGTTAGTGGAAAATAAATAGGTGGATAGTACCTCTCCTCTGGGGTTCGGTGCGTCGCTGCCCCAGAGCGGGTGGTGGGCGTTCGAGTCAGTGCAGATGATGAGGGCTAGATTGGCGCGCTCGCAGTGCTGCAGTAGGTCGTCCAACTCCTTCGGCGGGCAATTGGTGTCCTCACCTGGCATGTATGCCGAGGCCAGTACAACGTCTGGAACGTTACCCTCGGTGTGGAGCCTGACGGCTGTTAGGTCTCTGGAACAGAATTGAGTGAGAGGTGTGGTAGGGATTCCTTTGGGTATGTAGGCGCAGGTTCTTGGTTTGTCCGAGCCGTGTGTGTTGAGAATTAGCTTACCTCCGATGTTACCGAGGCCGCATATTCTGTTGTTTCTGATCCACGGCTCTTGGATCAGTGCGATGGTTCGGGGTTTTACCTCCAATGCCCTGCGTAGGCTAGCCGTGGCAGTCTGGCTATGTTGGAGGTTGGTCTGTATTATGTTGAGGGGCGGTGACGGCGATGGGGTGGGGTTAGTCAGAGCTGGATCCATCGGACAGCCTCTCCCCCACGTCCCCTTTGTGCTGGTCATCGTGTTGATCACCCGGCGACGAGGTCAACAACTGCTCGTTCCAGCCAGGCGATGAAGGCGGTTTGGTGTTGTCGTCGTCAGCCATTGCCGCTCGAGCCATGACTTCCTCGAGTTGGGCAATGTCCATGTCGTTTGTCTGTATCGACGTCGGTTTTGTTGTCGTTCCGTCCGTGCAGTCAGTCTGGGTTTCAGGGGGTAGGGTTGTGGGCCAAAAGCGTACGTATATCGACCCAAGTAGGTACGATACCCGTCGCTCCCGGCCCAGGATCCTTTCAACTTCCTTCAGTGGCACACCCAGGGTCAAATAAGTCCCGTAGTTGTCGCCACCGACGGTAGTTGCCCTGTACAGGGACCACCTCGCTATGTCGTACCAGGTATTCTGACGTATCAGAATACTGTGGAGTCGGGCTACGTCACCTCTGTAACGAGGGACGAAGAGCGAGGCTCGGACACGGGTGGGCACGTCGGACTGTCTCAGTACTGTTAGTGTCAGGTCGGTGTCTGGGAGTATGATTTTGGGCACGTTCTGGGTCAACCAGGTCATGGCATTGTCGTCCTCACACCACATCTGCACAGTGCCTTCCGCTACCCGTGGGTATCCGCGGAACGCTGGGAGTGGTGTCGAAGAGTCTGTATCCAACAAGAGGTCCTCAAGGCTCGTCTTGACGTGTTCCGCCTCTTCCTTAGTCAGGTCCCTGGAGGGAGGAGGGAAGCAGATTGCTACGGTCAGCCGCGCAGGAATATCCTTCGTGGCCCGCGCGTAGGTTCTCTGCTCCCCCTGAGCGGAGTGGATCCTTACACGTTTGGCGTCCCCCTGTAGCTTGCTCGGCGAAGCCGTGTCATCAGGGCGCTCTCTCTTCGCCGGCCCTGTACCACTTGGTCCAGGCTGCGGCTTGGAGGTGCCTGACTGGGTGTTCTTTACCGGCAACACCTGGTGTCCGGATCCACCCCGCTTACCCCTGGTCCGTCGAGGTCGAGGTCGGTCGTGTGTCCTGTCTGTGTCTTGGGGTCGACTGGCGGCCCCTGAGGACTCTGTCGCGTGCGGAGGCTTTACGCGCTGGGTTGCCCCTTCGCATACCTGTCCCCGCCCGCGTGGTTCCACGTCCGACCGCTTTTCGCGCTGAGTTGTCTCTTCGCAAACTTGCGGCCGGTCGCGTGCCACCTCTTCGGCGTCCAATCGCGCTTCGCGCTGGCTAGTGCCTTCGCGAATTGTGCGCTTTCGGTCGCCTACTATACTCTCCCGAGCTAAGATTTATCCGCGCTTTTCCAGCAGGCGTACTGAATCCACATCAACCGGGGGAGTGGTAGAGCTTCCAGGCCCGCCAGTTTTCCCCGTCCCTCTTTGTCTGTGCTGGTCTTGGTCATTGTCTGGGTATGTTATGCTGCTCCGCACGATACTCTGTTGCCAGATGCTCATAGGAGGCATACCCTGAGTATTGGGTGTTGGCGCGTGAGTCGCAGCCGGAATGGTGTTAATTGGCGCGTTAGTCGCAGCCGGGGTCATGTTAATGGGCGCGTTAGTCGCAGCCAGGGTCGTGTTAATGGGCGCGTTAGTCGCAGCCGGGGTAGTGTAAAGGGGCGCGTAAGTCGCAGCCTGTGTAGTAGGCGATAGTTCAGCAGCCTGCCGCGCTGGAGAGCGCGGCGCCAAAGAGCAGTTGGGTGCCCCCCCCAGAATACGATGGGGGCCGACCGCCGAAGCGGTGTGGGATTCCCCGGCTTGACCGGGACCCACCTGGGTAGTGGATTTACCTTTCTGCTTCATGTTGGGGGGGTGGGCTTTTTTGGAATCGAGGTTACCCCTCCTCTGGGACCGATGGAAAGTAGGGATAGGAGGGAAGGCATTTGTTGGATGAGGGTATGGGTTCTTTGGGGTTCACCCTGGGCCTGGGATTTGGCCTAGGGGTTTAGGATCGACGGAATGAGTGGATAAGGAAGGATGGCATGATTAGGTGATAGGTACATGGGAAAAGGTTCATAGGTTACCCTAAGCCTGGGATTTGACCTTCGGGAACTTCTCTTGTCCGGGATCTCTCTCGAGATGCTCCGGGCACGGGATCAACCTCAGCAGTTGGTCCCGCAACCGGAGTTGGGCTATCCGCAACCTGCCCACCCGCTCGGTTGCAAGAGAAGAAGTGCCTGGCAGTCTGGGTCTCCCCACCACAGATGTACGTATACATCAGTGTTGGTGCGATCCAGACCCCCCCGAGTATGAGCGAGGTAAAATTGACACAAATTTGGCAACTTTACCTAGCGTACAGTTTTTATTGAATGTGTGTTCCAAAGTGCATGCAATGTAAAGTTGCCAAAGGTCCAGGCGATAAAAAAGCGATGTTTTTTATTTTGAAGTTATCATCTTCGTTTGAATAACCACTACCAATACATAGATAAAGTTGCCAACAGAAATTCAAAATTATCATAGAAATGGCCGCATGTCATCAGGGTTGTCGAAAAATAATACACATTAAATCTTTTTTCTTAATAATTAACTTTTATTTATGCATTACTTTGCGTAAAAAAATTAAGTACTTAGCCTAATTATAATCGAAACTATTCGTTAAACAGTAGATATGCAAAAAAAAAACTCAAAACCTAAAATAAATCGTAAAATTCTCTCCAAAAGGAATAATAAAAATACCTAGGTAAGTACATAAAATAATCACAATATATAAAAGTAATTCAGTCTCTTGTTAACGTAAAAAATATTCGTAACAAAAAAAAAAGTAACACAAAACTTAAAATTCTCTCTCCAAAATCAATAATCAAAATACCTAAGTTGGTACAGACGCCAGCAGGTCAACCTGAGTAGACCTGAGTGTAAGTTGGTCTCGGTGCCGCTCTAGAAAATGTTTTACCCACCAATCACCGGGAACTTGTCATTAAATATGTAAGTCTTGTTATTTTTTTAAGGTAGTCATAAACCGCCAGTTTTAAGTCCAACTGATAATGGACATCCAAAATCACCTGCTGCTATGAGTATTTTGACAAATTTTTCTTCTTCTTCTGTAGATAAACGGAAACGCGGGCCAGGTTTATCAGTATGCAGGTTTTCACTCTTTTTTCTATTGTCCGTCGGGGTATCAGAGTAATTTTTGTAAGTTCGCGCTCCCAGACGTCTTCTATTTCTTTGTTTGACGCTACGTTTTGGAGGCATCTTGAATATAACATCTGAAATAGGATATCAGCCAAATTTGTTATCAACTTATGTCACATCACAATATTTCATGAACGAATAATAAAGTTAGTGCTCTGAACAGCTAAACGAAATTTACAGATTAGTTATGCAAGTTAAATTTGACAACCCTAGTCATAGGTAAAGTTGCCTTCATGCTGAGTTTGGCAACTACCTAACCTCAAATAACATTACCTTTTCGAATAACTCAGGAAATAGAAGATTCTTAGGATTTAATCACTGCGATATACCTTCATGACAATATACCAAATACTATTTAATATACGCCACTTACCTGCACTTTGATTTACTGCAGGAAACACCAATCTTTATGCGAAGACGCTGCGCACGAAATTGACCGCACATAACGAAAAAGCACTCTATTTTGACAGTTAACGAAGTTGCTAGCTTAAAAAACTTTTTGGGTTACCACAATTTATTACAAAATCTACCAATATGTGAGAAATAACATAAACTGCCACAGACAAAACAAAAATTAAGTTGAACTAGTATAGGGTATGCTTAGGTAAAGATACCCACGGAAAGTAAAGATGCCACAGTTGACGGCATTAAAAACAATTTCACTGTACCAATTAATTATTATCTCTTTAAACGCATTTAAAGCCGCTATTATTACCGCCTCACACCGTAGTAACATATTTTTTTCACGTTAAAATAAAGCTAAAAACGCTCCTAAACACGCATTTTTTGCCGTAACACTTTTTTACTATTATTTCATTATTCCGAATAGATTTCTACATAATTATTGGTCTGTTAATCATCAATGATGATCACTTTTTTATGTGTAAACGTAACCGTTTAATAGTGGGCGCAAAATAATTGTCTCCTTTGTTTGCTAAAATTATGAATTTGAACTTTGAAAATCTGAATGATTTTGATCTGAAATTAATTTACAAATTCCCGTGACGCTTACTAGGCGACTAAGCGGTATAGATGATAATTTATATTTTTCTGGTAGGTACCAAACAGCTAAAATAGTGAAATGTGTGTCCTATGCGTTCCTTTTTAATGCAAATGACAGTGGTGCAGAACATTTTGTTAGGTGGATATAAGTTTACAGTCAATGATATAACTAATTAGCGAAGGAATTTACATCTTTGTTATCTTCGTAATACTAAATCATAAGTATCATAACATAGCATCATCGTTTTTCTACAAAGGGTTAGGCAAAGGTACCTATAGTAGGTAAACCCATTAATACAGGCCACCAGTGTCAAATATTTGCCTATGAGTATATGCACGTCTAAAAAGGAGTTAGATGCCTGGCTACTCATCTCTTGTCGACTGAACATAACTATTTTTCGAATACTTACAAGCTAAATCTCTTGAGTAATATTCTCTATTTTTATATTAATAGGTACTAAAATAAAATTTAAAAAATTAACATATCTTTAAAGTTCTATTAAATTTGTAGGTAGTTTAGGCACTGCTTTTACAGCAACTCTTATAACGTAATAATTGAAAGGTCGTTCCGTCTGTCAATCGATTGATAGAAATAAAAGAGCATTTGAAATTTGTTAGACAATTTGTATTAGGTACCCTGCGTCCTAACCGAAAGCGATTGTCACGCGATTACACAATCGTTTACCTGACTAATTACAAAGTCACGAGCATATATTTATTACTATGGACAGCTCGGCAATATCTGATTTCATGATAAATATTTATGTATTTGATGGCGAATATTTATGTATATGTGATCATTTCTGAAAATTCTGGCGTCGCTTGTCTTGCCAGATAGTTTTGGTGTTCCTTCGATGTCACATATTTGTGCTGCCACTTGTACCTATACGCCTTCCACAAATGATCACATATACAGGGTATAAGGGACAGCACTCTGCAAACTAACAGGGTGCATTCAGCTCCTTATTTTGAATCATATTCCACCGGAAAATATCTCAGGAAAATTTTCATTTTTTTAAATCGTTTTTTCAGTAATTATTCCTTTATTTCAATGTAAAATTACATTCTATGTACGCAACACTCCATTTATGTAAATAAAATAACTAAAATCAAAAAATCAGCAATGGATAAATGATAAATGATTTTATTTCTGCAAGTAGGTTTATACAAACACTTTTACATGTCAAACATTTCTTTTTTTAAACTAGATGAGGCGTTTCCTATCTGACTACTCTGAGAAGAAAGGCCGAAACAAACTCAGAGGTCACAGTCTCTTTTAAAGTCCAGACATAATCTTGGTCAGATCATGTGAAGACCATGTAGGTTGGTGTCTGAAATGGTCTTTTGAGGAAAGAACCACACAGATTGAGTGGACCTGTCCAGTCAGTGCAAGCATCTGTTAGTAATCGTACAGCTCAACATATGTTGAAATACTCGGCAACCGAAGGCTTGCTGCGCTGCCGTTCGCTACGCGCGTTTTGCCACGGTTACGATATATTGCGTGCGAGGTAATAAAACAAATCAGGTTTATTGGATTCCCATAACGATCCTGAAATAATTTAATGTACCGGTCATCCTAGTATGGTATACTGAATTCACCCCATCAGTCTGCGGAGGGCTGTCCCTTACACCCTGTATTTACCGTCATATAATAATGGATGAATCGTGAAATCAGATATTATTGCCAAGCTGAGCTGTCCATAGTAATATATTTATGCTCGTGACTGTACATACGAGACTTAATTGATCGCGCGAGTATGTCATGTTCATATAAATGAGCGCGACAATCGCGTACTTGCGCGAGATGATCGCTTGCGGTTAGGACGCGGCCTTAAGCTGTCGAGCAATAATTGTTAACTTTGAAATTTACTGATTTATTTATAATTTGAAATGATAATTTACATCGTAAAAAGAATAGTTAATAATTATATGATGCATGATGAATAAAATATTTTGGCAGTTTTTCAGAAACTTGAATAAGTTTCAGTTTCGGCCGAAACTTGAAGAAGAGCCGAATATACGGTTACGGTCGAAAATTATGTCTCGGTCAGACGCTAATAAATATTTTCAATTAAGAACCAACATTTGTTTTTTATTAAAATAATTCGTAGGTGACAATTTATCTCATATTATCATTCAATCATTTTTAACTACTAATAAGTGAACAAAGAATTACTAGACGATAACTCTAGGTAGAGTTAAAATTCATTATAACTGAATGTTTCCGTGTACTTTTGCATAGGTTCATATTTAGAGAGAATTGATTATAGTAATATGATAAAGAGAGGTTACATGTACATTTTGACAACACTGCATGTATAGAATGCCTACCCAACTGCAAAGAAGAGTTTATTGTTAATGTTCTGTCCAAAGTTACATTAAAATGTACTAAATTGAAAATCTTAGTGTTGCATCAAATGTGTGGATGTGATAGGCTATGTATAATACCTCAAGCATGGAATTGTATTTATTTTTGTTACAAATTAATTTTATATTTAACGTATTTTATATGGTTAATAAAAAATGTATTTCACATGACTGATTTAATTTGTAAACCTTATCATTAGCTCGCCTAACAAAATTAGACTGCGCCCTCAATAAATAAATTATGAATTATGAATTATTTCCCAGAATGTCTTAGGTACTTACAGTCTATGGCCTATTTTTTGTCTGCTCAATGCACGATAAAAAACTGCTTTACCGATTCAGCATTATGTTGGGTCTTCTTTATAGCGCAAAATCATGTTTTTAGGGTTCCGTACATCAAAAGGATAAAACGGAAGCCATATAGGATCACTCATGTGTCTGTCTGTCTGTCTGTCTGACACAGCTGATTTGCTCCGAATCTACTGAACCGATTAAATTGAAATTTGGTACACATATAATTTCTGTGACCCAAACACGGACGTGTAACGTAAATACTTGAATGAATTTTGAATATGGGACTGCCCATTGTGTCAGCCCTTGTAAAATTTCTATTTTATATTTGTAATATTTATGGTGTAGATACCTAATAAACAGTGTTCTATTTATCTATGGAGGTCAGTTTTGGAGGCAAATAAGAAACTTAAAAATTTAATAAAAGTTTTACAAACCATACTGTGTGACATATCAAATGAAAGGGCTTAGATACTATACGGGTCTCGAATAATTTTTTTTATAATTTTAAAATAAATAGTCTTAATTTAACAAAACAGTTGAAAACTGACCTTATCTCCGAAACTACCGAGCCTAAAATTTTGAAAAAAATACAGAAAATAGTTCTATACTTACTTAGATTACAGGTCAACCTATAAGAAGTATATGGTCTTAAAATAACACTAGGTATAAAGCTCTCAATATTATGCGTACAAACTTACATTTGCAGTTGGAATGTATGGAAGAACATGTTTTTCAACTGCAACGTTAAGTTTGTTCTGACAAGTGCTATTACACCAGGTGGTGTTCAGGGTCTGATGATGGTGTAGCAGCTTGGTAGGTAATGATGAAATAAAACAAGAGTAGTAGTGTAGAAATAGGAACGTATATTTTTCTACGTGGATGTCGCTACGTCCCCGTCAGGGGGCGCGGCTAGCGGTGTCGGGGTTACCCCCCCTGACCGCGGAGGCCATACGGTGACCCGTAAATACGGGCCCCTCGTCCTGGTGCCATCTTGGCGTAGGATGAATGGGCGCAGCAACTACGTGCGCCCATGTGTGTGATTGCTATGTGTTTTTCTGTAGGCGCGTTACGACGTTGTCCCACAATGCCGCTTGCTTCACGACACCTCGGCGGTCAGCTCCCGCCAGATGAGACCCCCAGTTACCTGGAGGAGGCCCGACGAGGACGACCAGCGACAGAGGTGCCGACTCCACGCTCCTACAGAATAAGGTGATTAGCCCCCGCCCGTTCTGATCTCAGAGATAGCCGATCACAGTCCGGGCTAAGAGGCCGTCGTGTGTGTGAGGACGGTATTGTATTGTGTAACACCGTCCGGTGTCTACGCGAACCGCAGCCCGCACCGCGCCTTTGCGTGTGAGTTTGGGTGCCTGTATAGAGGTGAATGTCTGTTGTTTGTTACGTAACGCGCCTATATTAACCTAGCACGCGCTACGCAACAGATGCATGTAGCGTCTATTGTCACAAGTATGCCGCGTGTAGACTGAGGCGGCATACTCGGAGGTCAATCCGGTGGGTGAGTGGGGTCATCGTCCGCAACCAAGTCGCGGGGTAGGGGCCTCGCGGGCCAAGCAGATGCGTCGGCACGCGCGAACATTCCCTTCGTGAGGCGGCGCGCAAACTCATCCAGGCTCTCAATCCCGAGGTCGCGCTGAATGACATCGTTCCTCACGTAGCGAGGAGCGTCCATAATGGTCCGCAGCGCAAGGTTTTGCTGCGCGCGGAGCAACTTCCGGCTCGACTCGCTCGTGAGGGCGAACCAAGCGGGGGCGGCGTACGTCAATATCGGGCGCACGTACAGTTTGTACACGCCCAACTTGACGCGCGCCGGGAGGCGGGACGAGAGCACTGGTTTGAGGAGGTTGCGGGCGACCCTCACCCGTGCGGCGATCGTGCGGACGTGTGGCCCCATCGTGAGCCGACGATCGATGGTGACACCCAAGTACTTGACCCGGGGCGACCACGCGATGTCGACTCCCTGCAGCTTCAAGGGTGGTGGGAGGCGCGCGGCTCCGGTGACTATCGCCTGCGTCTTACCCACATTCACCGACAGCCGCCACTTCGACAGCCACTCGGGAAGTTGATCGAGGGCGCGCTGCATTTTGACCGCCGCGTACTTCGCATTGAGCGAGGTAGTAATGTACGCGGCGTCGTCAGCGTACAGCGCTAGCGTCGCGTCGGGCGTAGTGGGGATGTCGTCGGTGTAACGTGAGTAACACGCCGGCGAGACGCAGCCGCCCTACGGCACACCGGCCAACACCGGGCGGGCGCTGGATAGCGCTCCGTCGACCACCACCCTGAAAGTCCTGTTGGCAAGAAAAGCAGAGAGCACCCTGACAACGCGACGGGGCGCGTCGGATGTGGCCAACTTATAAATAAGGCCGTCGTGCCACACACGGTCGAAGGCCTTCTCCATGTCGAGGAGTAATGCCATCGAGTATTCCTTTCTATTTAGCGCAGCTGCGAGTAGGTGCAGTACCCTCGACAGCTGGAGCGTCGTGCTATGCTCCGACCGAAACCCGAATTACTGCGGCCGTGGCGCTATGTGAGGTTGGGGTTGTCGCAGCAGGAGTGCTTCGAACACCTTGGAGACTGTCGGCAGCAGGGTGATCGGTATATTTTTCCGTTTTTTTTTTTTTTTTTTTTTCCTAACTATGGCATCTCGTAGTTGGCCAAGAGTGGCCGTGACTACTTAACCGGTCAATCCTGTGGCTGCCTTAAGCTAACTCAAAGCCTCCAGCCAGGGGCGTGTTACTTATAATACTAAGTGACTGCGCGCTAAGGGCACCCCCTGTGGGGTACGAACCTCGGCTTAGGGCGTCACTGGGGGGACAGCAAGTTGGGACAGGCTGGATCAAAACTTGGATAATTATTAATATCTGGGGAATTTAAAGCTACAGGCTCAGCTTCGGCGCGGGCTGGCGCTTCTTCGAGCAAGGGTCGGGGGGAATTATTAACTCGGGGTTTTCGCGCTGGACCTCGGCGGCGGGGTCGGAATGTCGGTTTTTTGTGTTTGTATACTGTACTAGAAGCCCTATTGCTTTCCTGGAGGAGAGTAATAGGGTCGTCTGGGTCTAATAGTGTGTGCCTCGGACGGCGGACTTTACTAATGTTGGAGGGGGTATATTTAGCGGCCTCGACAACTAGGTGGTTGCGATGTTTGGCGGCGGTATCAAAGAAACGCTTGGAGTTACGTTTCATGAACTGGAGGATGGTGGGGATTTTGAGATCGAGATGCAGGATCTCGTTCCGGACATAGAAAGGGGATCCCGTGATCATTCGGAGGGCACGGTTCTGGAGGGTCTGCATCCTATGGATGTGGTGGGGTTTTGCGTGAGCAAAGACTGCACAGGCGTACGTCATAATAGGGCGTATGCACGCCGTGTAAATGCGCAACTTGCACTTTAGTGACAACTTGCTTTTTGCATTCATTATCGAGTGGAGTCTACCGAGAGCGAAAGCGGCGCGCGAACGAACCTTCTTTATGTGCTCTGCGAAGGTGAGGTGCTCATCGAGAATCACACCTAGATATTTGGCTCGCTTCTCCCAAGGGATAGGCTTACCGAACATGGAGATTGGTCGGGGGGGGGGGGGGGGTGGGCTATGGCGCGGTTTTGAATAAAGAACCGCTTGACTTTTGTCGGGATTCACTTCAATTCTCCACTTCCTGAACCAGTCGCCAAGTTTGGTGACCGCTCTTTGGAGAGTGAGAGAAATCGAGGCTTGTTTGGTGCCCGAGCAGTAAATGGCCGTGTCGTCTGCGAACAGAGCCAACTGTGCCTTTTTGCTCCTGGGTATGTCGCTAGTGACCAGCGTGAAGATGAGGGGGGCAAGCACAGAGCCCTGGGGGACGCCTGCGCGGATAGGGTGGGGGGAGGATAGTGCTCCTTCGATGCGATAGCGGAAGGTGCGGTTCGACAAGAAGTCTCGTAAGATGAGTACGAGACGGTCCGGCACACCGAGTTGGTAGAGCTTATATAATAAGCCGTTAAGCCAGACTCTGTCGAACGCTTTCGCTATGTCGAAGTATATAACGCCCGTCATCATGCCGCGCTGGAAGCCAGCGCTTATGTGTTCGATGATGCGGTGGGCCTGATGCACACAAGAGTGCTGGGTTCGAAAACCAAACTGTTCGTTTGGGATGAGGCCTTTTGTTTCGGCATAGTCTCTGAGACGCTTATAAATAAGTTTCTCATAGACTTTGCCGAGGACATTGAGCAGACTGATGGGGCGGTAGCTCGAGGGCTCAGATTTGGGCTTTCCAGGCTTGGGGATGCCGATGACAGTGGCCTTTTTCCATGCATCTGGGAAGATGTTATTGCTCATGGCACCATTGAAGATGGTGGTCAGTAGCATTATGAGGTGGGCAGGGAATAGTTGTATTACCCTGTTTGTGATGCCGTCTGAGCCGGGAGCTTTACGGGGCTTTAAACCCTTGATGATATCGTGCACTTCGTCTGGAGTGACGGGAGGCAGAGGATAGTCAGGGTTTTCAACGGGGGGAAGGGAGGCTCTACGTTCGACTTCAGCGTCGACTTTTGACAAGTGAGCTTGGTCTACTGGTTGAGAGCTGGGAGAGCATTGAGCCTCGAGGCTGTTGGCTAGGCATTCAGCCTTGTCTGCATCGTCGAAGGCGATGGTCTTGTCGGGGCGGAGTAGGGGGGGCATGGAGACTACTTCTTTGGACTTTAGTTTTCTTTGAAGTTCCCAGAAGGCCTGATGAGTGGGCTCTAGGTCGCTTAGCATCCTGTCCCAGTCAGCGGTACGCAGCTCCGCTAGGCGTGTCTTTACAGCTCGCTGTAAATGGCGCATATGGGCTTTGTTCGCAAGGCAGGGGAAGTTGCTGTATGCACGGACAGCCGCGTTCTTCTCGCGCAACAGTTCACGCACATCGTCCGGCAATCTCCAGCGACGGTCATCGTCCGCTGGAGTTACCTTTGAACAGTCGTTCAGGACTGATTGTACGTGCTCATGAGCGAGTCGATCGCGGCCGTCGTGTCCGCGACAGAATCGAACTGATCAGGGATGGAGTCCAAGTGATGGGAAGAAGTGGATTTCAGGCTTTTGCTTACTTTCCTCCAATCTGTGACTATTTTGGTGAGAGGGGGTTGAGTGGGGTCATGGAGACCGACACGGGGGGCCAGTTTCATGACCACTGGTCGGTGGTCAGAGGAGAGCTCTTGTACCGCCTCTATAGAATCCAACCATAGGTTGATATTCTTCAGAAGCGCTATGTCGAGGACGTCGGCGGTATGGTTGGGGTCGTGGGGAAAATGGGTTGGAGTCATCGGGGCGATGACATCGAAATTTAGTATGGGGCAGAGACCGAACAGTTGTCTACCTCTGACTGAGGTGGTGTTGCTGTTCCAGGCAGGGTGTTTGGCGTTGAGGTCGCCCGCTATGATAACGGAATCACTCAGGCCGAAGAGGGCAGAGAGGTCGTCAGAAATCGACTGGGGATTTTCTGACGAGGTTTGGGGGGGAACATAGGCCGATACTAGGGTGATCGGTTGGTGGCCTGACATGCCTAGCCGGCATACAGACACTTCTAATTTGGATAGGGGGGGAGGGTCCATAGGGATGCAGTGAAGAACCTTTCTATAGTATATGAGGGTGCCACCCTTGTGACACCGAGTCCTGTCGTTGCGAACTACGCAGTAGTTAGCAATTGACGGGTTACGGACGTTGGGCTTGAGGAAGGATTCCTGTATAAGGAGAATATCAATTTGATGATCACGGAGGAACTCGGCGATCTCATCGCGTTGTCCGCGAATGCCGTTGGCATTGAAGTAGCCTAATTTAAGGGATCGGGGCTTAGTTCTCCCTTTGGCTTCTTTATCCATAGTGGGGGTTGGGAAGGTTGGCGAAGGAGGATAAGGCTTGCGTGATCTCGGGATATGAGTTATATATCTCCAGAATCTGCAGAAGGTTGCCGGCATTTCTGGCAGCAACTAATTCGCTTGCCATTTTCCTGGCGCGTGGGGTGAGGAAGGCCGTGAAGGTGCCCGAAATAATGTTGAAGGGGTCGAGGGGGTTGGGGCCAACCGTAGTCGGCGAGTGGGGGGGTGCATTACCGGCTGCAGGGGCGGTTTTAGGCGCTTGCACCGGTCTTGGGGGGAGGGCGGGGGCGGGCGCGGCGGCGCGGTTGCGGGGGTCCATCAGCGCTGGGATGGATGGAGGTGGGGGGCTGGTTTTGGCCAGGGCCGGGAAAGCCCTTTGATGGTTAAGGGCCGTCCAGGGGCTAGGCCTTTGAGGGCTTAGCCGTTCTGGCATTTGGGTCGAAGGGGCGGGGGCTTCCCTTTGCTGGCGGGCGACTGCGCGCTTGGCCAGTTTGGGGGATAATTTCGGGGCTTTAGGGCAGCCCCGGTAGTTTGCTGGGTGACCTGACTCACCGCATAGCACACAGCTAGGTGGCTCGGTGCACAGGGTGCGATCCTTGGGACGGGGGCAGTCAGAGGTGCCGTGCTCGCCCAGGCACTTGACACACCTGGGTTTGGCGTGGCAGTTTTTCTGCGCGTGGCCGTATAGCTGGCATCGGTGACATTGGCCGATGAAGCCATATTTGTTGGGCTTCTGGATTTCGAAGCCCGTGAGGTGGCAAATGGATTTCACTCCAAAAATGGGGTGATACCCTTCGGTCGGGGGACAGACAATGAGGACCATGTCGAATGCATGGCCGCCTCTGGCGCGGTGCATACGGTGGACCTCTGCAACCGGAATATGTTGGGCCTCTAGGTCGGCCTTGATGGCGTCAGTAGGGATTTCTTTCGGAATCCTACGAATTACCACTCGGGTCTGGCGCTCTTCAGGAAGAGTGTAGGTGTGGAAGGATACACCTCTCGCCCGAAGGAGCCTGGTGAGCTCCCTATAGTCCTTGGACGTAGGGATGCTCACTTTGATACCCTGCTGGGTAGAGCGGGCGTTGGTGAAGCCGATCTTATGCTCGGTGCACCATTGGGACACATCTGTCCACTTTGCCTTGTCCTGAATGAACACAGGCGGGGGGGGTGCCAGCTTCTTGGGGGCTGAAGAAGCAGGAGTCAGGGCGGGGGGGGCATCCTGCGAGGAGGATGTGAGGGCGCTATTTTTTGCCGCTGAGGCAGGGGTAGAGGATTCAGGCTTACCGGCCTGGGAAGGACTGGCTGAGATGGGTGCCGTGGGGACAGAGGCAGAGGAGGAGGTGGAGGCTGAGGCGGCGGGGATGGCTGCCGCTAGAGGCTTTTTGGCCTTGCCGGCCTTTGAGGAGGCGCTCTTCTTCCTCTTCCCTCCCTTTCCGACGACTTGATAGTCGTCCGAGGAGGAGGAGGAGGAAGTGAGCGAGATAATTTTTTTTTCCGTACACACAACGAGCTTAAGTGCAAAATCTCAGGGGCTGAAGTAGTGCCAGTGCTACCATGAAGGCGTCGCGCGATCGTCCAATAAGAACGCGCCTACAAGACTCTGTAAGTACCTAAAAGATACGAGACAGATGCGCGCATGAGCGAGATAGCACTAACGTAAATATAACGCGTTCGCAGCGCGGGCGGTCCACAGATTGGGTCTTTTACATTCCATTCGCTCGCTCGACACCGCTGTGGACGGACGTGCCGCTCGCTACTATCTGCTCGCTGCACCGCTGAGTCACCGCCATCGACGATCGTTCGTTACGCATAATAACGACTCTGTAGTCTTCGACTACAACCAGCGTATATCGATTATTGCCTTTTTCAAGGCGATTGTTGATAAATTGTTTCCTTAACGTTTTCCGTCATACAAACGTTCTGCGTGTCTCCCTGGCCCCCTCAGGGTAAAAACCACAGTTTCGTGGTCCTTGGCGGATACCTCACGGTGCCAACGAAGCCAAGGGGGTGTTGACCCAACACACCCGCCGAGCCCCTTCAGGGTAAGGCAGTCAATTGGACGGGTCCCAGAGTTAACCGGCCTTGGGGGGTCTCCTAGTCGGCTCTGGTGACAGTTTTCCCTCCTCAGCTACTCACCTAGTGTCTCTAGGGTGTGTCTACACCCTTCGCGCTAGACTGGTCAGGGCCCTGTCGCACAATAATAATAATAATAACCCCACCTTCGTATCTCTACGTTGACGTCGTGGTGGGGCTTGCGTGCTCCAATAAGCCCTAGGTCTGTGCCGGTAGAGCTTACTTTGCCGAGACAGATCTAGGGTGAGGAGCCAGACCAAGAGAGATACAATCCAAGCCAAGGTCGCACATGCCGAGGGCTTCATGGCTAGGGGAGAGCACTAGTCGTTAGTGTGCCAACTCTGGATAATAGGGGGCCTCCAGTTTTATTCACCCTTACTACAGTGAATGCAGGGCTCTGCTGTAGTCGACTTTTTAAGTCCCTAGCTACTCGTGGGAACTACATGAATACTCGATCAAAAACAAAAAAACAACTTCAGGCGAATCAGCCTCAGATAAATGACGAAACATCACAATTCTCTTCGTCATCTCTCTCATCTCTTTTTCCATCAATTCCATCATCATCTCAATCTTTTCGCGTCACTCCGACGCCATCATCTTCATCAATCAGTATACAGTCAGCGGATGTTGTACAGGAGACAAATTTTGTCGTCGATACTGTACCCACAGCTGGAACTGCAACAACTCGTAGGAAATGGAGCATTGAAATGAATAAATTCATCCTACGCACTTATCTTCTTCTTACTAGTATGGAAACAGACAAAAATGCATACCTTCCATCGCTCCACACAAAGTTTCTAGAAAAATATCCGGCTATGCAAGTAAGCCGACAAAGAATAGGTGACCAGCGTCGAGCCATAGTTCAAAAGAAATTACTACCACAGGAAACAATAGATCACATTTATGAGGAAGTCAGAGCCGAACTACAGATGGTACACACTCAAATACAGCAACACTCTACACAATCTTATACACAAACCGGCCATCGTATGAAATGGACGAACGAATATAATGAAACAATAATTAAAATATATTATACTGCCACAAAATTAGAAACAGATAAAACAGCCTATAGAAAATATTTACAACAGGAATTTATAAATATATATCCGCAACTATCACATATAACAGAGCAAAGATTATCCGATCAAGTGAGAGCTATTTTAAATAACAATTATGTAAACCCCAATAGATTAGAAGAAATTAAAAACCAGGTAGCTGCAGAATTAAGGGAAAGTAACACCAATACACAAAATATTCAATACATAAATAACGATTACTTGAATACACAAACGCAGAAAGACTTGGAATAACCTGATACAAATATTTACTTCACTGACACGCCTACAAATACACTGACAACTCATATATTCCTAAACAACAGCACAGATACTGACATCGTATCTCAGACATTCGTAAATACAAATGAAGACAATTTCTTGAACAACATAGATATTGGTCAATTTCAACCTACACAAACTAACTTTGATGCTGCCCCAGAAATCAACATAGAAATTGAAGCCACATTTCAACAAGCTCAACATAATTTTATTGAAACATTCCCCAC
Organism: Fissipunctia ypsillon; assembly: GCA_947568875.1. Classification (NCBI taxonomy): domain Eukaryota; kingdom Metazoa; phylum Arthropoda; class Insecta; order Lepidoptera; family Noctuidae; genus Fissipunctia; species Fissipunctia ypsillon. Next base: position 12,712,252 of record OX387652.1, on the reverse strand, counting down.
TAACAGGCCATACATCCCCAAGCAGAAGACATCTAGAAAGTTTTCTGCCATAGTTACATACATAAATACTGTCATTCTCCCGAAGCACGTAAATGTCGACACCGAATTCATCAAACTGCAGACCATAATATACTGTGCAGCATGGACGGCAGCTACATGCAACGGAGCTAGAATATTATCATCAGACTCTACACAAAATGACCGTCACACATATAAACAGCGAAAGCCAAAATGGCAAGTCAGATTAGAAAAGAAAATTAAAAATCTAAGAGCAAACATAGGTAGGCTAACACATTTCATTAATGGTAGTAGAAGTCAAAAATTAATAGCGGCAGTAGAAGAAATAAAGAAAAAATACCAACTACACGCACAATACGAAAACTCAAATACACAAATAGAACACTTTTTGGACACCTTAAAACAAAAATTAAGCGCAGCATCCAGTAGACTTAAAAGATACATAACATGCACGAATCGCAAAGTACAGAACACAAAATTTACTAACAATGAAAAAATATTTTATAGGAACCTTGCAACTAATAACAGAGATACCACTAACCAAACCCTAGAGACACCTTCATCCGAAACACTAAGGGAATTCTGGGCCAACATCTGGGAAAATCCAGTATACCACAATAATCGCGCAGACTGGGTCAATGAAGCAACACGAGAAATCCCAGAAATGGAATTTGAGTTTATACCTATAGATACATTTATAGACGTCATCAAACGCACACACAGCTGGAAATCGCCTGGCACTGACCACATTCACAACTACTGGTATAAGAAATTCTCTAACATACATCCATTCTTACATAACTATTTAAATACATTCATCCAATCACCAAATTTACTTCCAACATACATAACACACGGAGTAACTTATATGATACCTAAAGATATGAATGACACTAAAAACCCAGCGAAATACCGACCAATTACTTGTTTACAAACCTTGTACAAAATCTTAACAGCCTGCGTAGGTGAAGTAGTATACGAACATTTAACTAAAAATAATCTTCTAGCAGAACAACAGAAGGGTTGTCGTAAGAATAGCCAAGGTTGTAAAGAGCAACTTACCATTGACGCAATTACTATGAACAGCGCTGTTAAAAGCAGGAATGATATTCACACAATGTTTATTGATTACCAAAAGGCTTTCGATTCAGTTCCACACAGCTGGTTATTACACGTTCTAAATTTGTATAAAATTCACCCAATACTGAAACAATTCTTAGAAACTACCATGCAGAATTGGCAAACTGTTCTTAAAATTAATTCATCCTCCTCGACTGTAGCTACAGAACCAATCAGTATAAAACGTGGAATTTTTCAAGGAGACGCTCTAAGTCCTCTGTGGTTTTGCATGGCACTCAATCCACTCTCACACTTGCTTGATAAAACAGACGCAGGATTCACCCTGGCTAACAATGACACACAATACACCCTTACACACCTCATGTACATGGATGACATAAAGTTATACGCAGCTGACAATAAAGGGCTTTTCCAACTAGCTGACACAACACAACAATTTTCTGACGATATTTGCATGTCATTTGGAGTAGATAAGTGCAAAATTTTATCAATTTTAAAAGGAAAAATTCAAAATAATAGTTACACACTCGCATCAGGTGAATCGATCGATCCAATGGATGAACAGAGTACATACAAATATCTAGGTTTTAAGCAGTCCAGACAGATACAACAAAAGATGTCAAAACAAGAACTGCTCAAAAAATTCTCACACCGCCTCAACCTTATTTTAAAAAGCAACCTAAACTCTAGAAACACAATTATAGCTATCAACACATTTGCAATACCTATTCTCACATACTCTTTCGGAATTATACGATGGTCAAAGACTGATATCAAAAAACTACAGCGCACTGTCAATACAGTTCTCACCAAACATAGAAAACACCATCCAAAATCATGCATACAACGTCTTACACTGCCACGCCAAGAAGGAGGAAGAGGATTAATAGACATACACAATTTACACAACAAACAGATACTTTCACTCAGAGCGTACTTCCATAACAAATCAAAACATTCATCACTATACAAACAGGTAACGGAAACAGATAAAAAACTTACACCACTAAACCTACAAAACAGGAACACGCAAATAAATGAACACATTATAAGTACACAAGAAAAAATTGCAGCATGGTCTGCAAAAGCCCTACACGGAAGACACCGAGCCTTCCTGAGCCAGCCACACGTCGACAAAGTTAAGTCGAACGAATGGCTCAAACGAGGCGAATTGTTTCCCGAGACCGAGGGTTTTATGCTGGCCATACAGGATCAAATAGTAGCTACTCGTAATTACAGAAAGTACATCATAAAGGACCAACATCAGCAGACTGACTTGTGCAGACATTGCAACACTGCCTCTGAAACCATACAACATATAACAGGAGCGTGTAAATCACTTGCACAAACTGATTATAAACACCGCCATGATCAAGTCGCTGCAATTATACACCAACAGATAGCATATAAATATAAACTAGTTAGTGAAATGATACCATATTATAAATATAAACCAGAAATAATATTAGAAAGTAAGGATCAGAAAATTTACTGGGACCGAACGATAATAACAGATAAAACTATTCATTACAATAGACCCGACATTACCGTTCATGACAAAACCAATAAAACAGTTTATCTGATAGATATAGCAATACCTAACTCACACAATATTCAAACCACCATTTCCGAAAAGCTCAGTAAGTATCAAGATCTCGCCATAGAAATTAAAACCCAATGGAAAGCGCAAACCGTTCATATTGTCCCCATTGTTCTTTCATCTACAGGCGTAATACCAAAATCTCTTACACAAAGCCTTAACACCCTACAGATGCCTACTTACACACTTTACATGCTCCAAAAAGCCACCATCCTTAACACCTGTCGCATCACCCGAAAGTTCCTGACTTCTTCAACACTGTCATCCACCTTTTCTATCTAAATTTCGCCTTACATACTTGGTCCCGACCCGTGTGTAAGGTTTCTTAACCTCTCTTAAATGAGAAGAAACATAAAGAACTGAAAATAATAATAATAATAAGCCCCCTAAACAACCACACGTCCTGTTGACCATCTAATCACCTGGGGGGCGGATACACGAATGAGAAATTACTGGCGTGGCTAACGTGGCTCTGGAAACCCACTCAAAATGGAGACTCGTTCAAAAAGAAAACGTATAGGACCGCTGCCCGGGGGCGATCGCCGGGGCGCACCTGGAGCTGACGCTGGGTGTCTCAGCATGCAAACCGTCAGCGGTGAGGAGCTGAACAGGCGGGCTCCCACCGACAAAGATGTTACAGCCGAAATCATTGACGATGGTGACAGACTGACGGACAGGACAAACACCCCCGTAGAACCGTATAGTCCAAGTACAGTATCTTACACACCTTCTAGACCATCATCACCATCCATACCATCGTCACCCATACCATTATCACCTGCCATTATTAGTTTAAATACAGTCCCACCCACTCCGACCTTGAATGTTGCGCGGGAGGTATCTACCTTTTTACCCGCGTCCACCAAGGCTGGAAAAGCAAGAGTTCGCATGAGATGGAGCAAAGAAGTTAACCTATTCATCATGCGAACTTACCTACACATCACTAAATTAGAGACCGACTTGACCACGTACAGAAAACAATTGCATGAACTTTTTACACGTCAATATCCTGAGATTTCCGTTTCAGAACAACGGATTTCAGATCAACGAAGAACTATAATTAGGAATAAACTCTTATCACAAGTCGAATTAGATCAGTTAAAAGAAGAAGTACGCACATAATTACGACAGGAGTCAGAAAACTACACTGACACTATCATACTAACACAAAACACAAACGAAAATATTCTGCAAGAACAACCACAATCGCTCACTCAAACACATCCTAATAGTCAATCTCTAACATACAACCAATCGCAAGCTTACACGCAAACTGCACACACATCCACACAAACCGATTCCTTAACCCTAACGCTCGAAAATGATATTGAGACCTTAGTTGTCGCTGATCAAAACCTAACCACAGATACCTACATCCAAGAAATACATGACAAATTTAGAACAACAATAACACTATACTCTGGGATGGATCCAGCAGTCCGACCAAAACTTAAATACACCCCTAACCTCTTTCGTTTAGTTAATTTATTTAACGAAAATTTACTCATACAATTTATGTCTGATGACACACAACTTATAGACATACATTTACTTATTTATTGCACAGCGATAGTTATATCTGAAGAACTCAACTTTAAAATCACGGACCACACAGGAATCTCCAGAACAAGTCGTAATGTCAAACCAGCATGGCAACAGAGATTAGAAAAAGACATTGAAAAATTAAGAGCGGACTGTGGTAGACTCACACATTATATTAACGGCATCAGATCAAATAAAGTAGTTAGGAGAGTTGAAACAATATTTAAAAATTATTCTAATCACATTAGACACGAAAGTAATAATAGGAAACCTGAAGAGTTTTTGGATACATTAAAACAGAAACTAGCTCTTAAAGTTCATAGGCTTAGGAGATATATGAAGGCACAAAAGCGCAAAAATGATAATGCAACATTTGCAATGAATGAAAAAGTATTTTACAGAAACATACAGAAATCTCACACTGACACAACAATAGAAAACAACACAGACGCACCATCGAAAGAACATCTAGAAACATTCTGGTCCAGTATATGGGAAGAACAAGTGCAACACAATGATAAAGCAATCTGGATTACAGAAGAAGAAACGAAATGGCGATCAATAGTTGAAATGGAATTTAAAGAGATAACAGAAACTGATATTACAAATATAACAGCTAGATTACATAACTGGAAGTCACCAGGTATAGACAATATACAAAATTTTTGGTACAATAAACTAACGACACTACACAAGTCTATAGCAAACAATTTGACAGCTATTATATTAGGACAACAGAACATACCCGAATTCATTGCTACGGGAATAACATACATGCTACCTAAAACTACACACACAACACAACCTTCCCAATATAGACCAATCACATGCCTACCTACTATTTACAAAATATTAACATCAGCAATCACAACAAAAATCAACGCACACATCGAACATCACAATATAATAGCTGAGGAACAGAAGGGTTGCAGACGGGGCCACATGGGATGTAAAGAACAGTTGATTATCGACTCCACTATTCATAAACATGCTACCACAAAAAATCGAAACCTTCATTGTACCTATATAGATTACCAAAAAGCTTTTGATAGTATACCACACTCCTGGTTGATAAAAATTTTAGAGATTTACAAAATCAATTCAAAAATAATAGATTTTTTGCGTTTCATAATGCCACATTGGAAAACGACCCTACAGCTAAACAACCGCCACATCTCTCTTATAACACGACAGATATCTATTAGAAAGGGTATCTATCAGGGAGATTCCCTGAGCCCTCTGTGGTTTTGTCTCGCCCTTAACCCCTTATCTCACTTGTTGCGCCACAGTCAGGCCGGGTACAACCTTAAACATAATACTGAAGAAACAGTTATCTCTCACCTCATATATATGGATGACATTAAGTTATACGCAAAAACCGAAAAAGAAATGAAAAAGCTTATAGAAGTCACGACAGAATTTAGCCAAGATACAAATATGAAATTTGGGTTGGATAAGTGCAAAACATTACATATCATACGAGGTAAAATCAAACCTGGCAGCTATACAGTTAACGACACGGACACAATTGCAGCAATGGAACCAACAGATCTATACATATGATATATGTTTAGCGGTAAATGTGGATACGTTTGCCGCTGAACATTACCCTGCCTCATTCATTAATTCTCATTCATTTACCTGTAACTTATAACTTACTATACTACCATTTAAGTTTCGTTATTGATGGAAAAGTGTGAAGATAAAAATTGTATAATATGGGAGCTGCATCTGCCAACAAACTGCTGTGCAGTTTGGCAGAAGTAAAACTGATTGTAATAAGTTATCACCACTAAAATAAAAAAAATAAAATAAAATACAAATATTTAGGATACAAACAACTTAATGGACTCGACCACACAGCAATTAAACAGACACTAAATACAGAATATCGAAGGAGAATTAACGCAGTTTGCAAAACACAACTATCAGGAAAGCATCTTATTAAGCCTTGAATACTTTTGCCATACCAATATTGACCTACTCATTCGGAGTAATAAAGTGGTCAAAAACTGACATAGAACAGTTAGAGAGGACCACGCGCACAATACTCTCAAAACACAACAACCTGCACCCTAAATCTGCGATCGAACGACTCACCATCAAAAGACAGGATGGAGGGAGAGGCCTAATCGACATCCATCACCTTTGGCAGAAACAAATCACTAGGCTAAAAACATTCTTTTATTCCAAATCTCGCACTAGTGACATACACAAATATATCTCTCTAAATAATTTTAACTACACCCCACTTAACTTAAATGAACAAAATATACAAGACACAAATAACACTGACCCACAGAACCAAAAAATTGAAAAATGGAAGAAGAAAGTCCTTCACGGTAGGCACCCTCGTGATTTAGAACAATCCCATATTAACATAGTGGCGTCTAATAAGTGGCTTAAAATAGGCAATCTGTTCCCTGAAACAGAAGGCTTCATCATAGCTATACAAGATCAAATCATCAACACCAAAAACTACAGGAAATTTATCATTAAAGACCCTACCACCACAAACGATAAATGCCGAAGATGCCACATTCAATCAGAAACCATACAACACATAAAATAAGAAAAATTACCTACCTTATAGACATTGCAGTTCCTAATACCCATAACCTACAAAAAACCATATCAGAAAAAATAAGTAAATATGTCGATCTTAAAGAAGAAGTCACAAGAATCTGGAGACAAGATAAAGTATACGTTGTCCCTATAGTTCTCTCCACGACAGGCGTTATCCCCAACCATCTTCTCCGTAGCCTTAAATTAATAGATTTAGAAGAATTCGTTTATATCAACCTACAGAAAGCTGCCATATTAAACACCTGCAGAATAGTTAGGAAATTCATGCAGTTAGATGAAGAAAACACACCCTCAACTTAAATACACACCACAAGCTGCATTTACTTGGCTTTGACCCGTAAATGTAGCTAAAACCAGCCTAGAGCTGAGAAAAAGAACACTCCCGAAAATAATAATAATACCATTTATTTCAGGCGACACAGGCCCATAGAAAAATACCTTAACCTATACATATTTTTATTATCACAATAAGACTGGCGACGGGATACAGCTTTAGGGCTCACCCGTAGGTACTCACCTCCCTGTCTGCACCCGACAGGGAGGGCCACACACCCCCGGGCCCATCCACCCGAGGAGTAGGATCTTCAGGTCCCCTTTATTTTTTATTCCGTTTATTGTTCTTTTCCTGCGATGTCTGACGCCGACATCGCAGCATTCGCTAGGGAGGTCCTTTTTAAGGACCCCGAATTCCTAATTAAATATGGGAAGGCCTGGCGTAACCGCCATCTGAACACCGCTCCTATCGCGGAATACAGCGAGAGAGCCCGCTATCGCCCCCAGTACTAGACAGGGGCATCCCTCCTCCGGCGGCTTCGATACCGTCGACAGTCTCCCCCCAGCCCGAGGGGATGGACACCTCCACCCCCCCTTCGGACTCCGAATCCGAGGACGCCATCTCCCAGGCTTCCTCCTCCGAAGACGACTACCAAGTCGTCGGAAAGGGAGGGAAGAGGAAGAAGGGCGGTTCCTCCCAGGCCGGCAAGGCCAAAAAGCCTCTGGCGGCAGCCATCCCCTCCGCCTCTGCCTCCGCCCCTGCCCCTGCCCCTTCCTCTACTTCCGGCCCGGTACCCACCCGGCCACCTACCTCAGCCAGTCCTATCCCAACGGACTCAAAGAGGAAGGTACGTCCCCCACCCCCCCTCTACATCCAAGATAAGTCCAAATGGACTGAAATTTCCAAGGTGTGCGTTGATCGCAAGTTCAACTATTCCAATGCCCGCTCTACCCAGCAGGGCATTAAAATCACTGTCCCCTCGTCCTCGGACTACAGGGACCTGGTCCGGTTGTTACGCGAAAGGAAGTATTCCTTTCATACATTCTCTCTCCCGGAGGAAACTCCCACGAGAGTTGTTATCAGGCGTATCCCGAAAGAGATCGCCACCGATGAGATCAAGGCAGACCTGATCTCGCAAGGCATCCCCGTGTCTGCCGTCCATCGCCTTCACCGAGCGAAACAGGGCCTTGTGTACGACATGGTCCTGGTGATCTGCGACCCCACTGAAGGTCATCGCCCGATCTTCAAAGTGAAGTCGGTTTGCTCACTGTCGGGCATCTCTATTGAGAAGCCCAAAAAGTCCAACATCGTTGGCCAGTGCCACCGTTGCCAATTGTACGGCCACTCCCAGTCGCACTGCTACGCAACTCCCAGACGCGTCAAGTATCTGGGCGGGCATGGCACTGCTGATTGCCCTCGCCCCAAGGACTGCTGATTCTGCGGGCAAGCTGGTCACCCAGCTAACTACCGGGGATGCAGTAAAGCCCCCAAATCGACCTCGGCCAAGTTGGCGAAGCGCGCCAGCGAGCGCCAACAAAGAGAGAGTCCGAGCGTAAAGCTCTCCTCTGCTCAGTTGCCCGAGCGTCTCGCTCCTCAGAGACCCTCCCCATGGGTCAACTTTAAATCAGCTTCGGCCTCGATGCCGCCCTCTCAACCCATCCCTGCGCCATTGGCCACTGCCACGCCGGTCCCGGCAGCAGCTCCAGTGGCCCCTGTGGCCGCCGCTTCTCCCAGGGCTGCGCCGGTTCCCACGGCAGCAAACAGGTCCCCTCCCTCAGGCCATCAGCCTTCTAACCCGCAGGTGCTTCTCAGCGTATTCGCTGTTTTCTATACCCCTGCGGCCAACGCTATCGTGAAGGAAATTCGTGCCGCTCAAGGAAACGCTCTGCGTCTCCTTGAGATCTTCAATGCGTACTCCGAGGTATCGCAAGCCCTCGAGAACCTAACCTTTTGAATTCCATTATGAATGTACAAAGGAATAGGTGCTTCAAAACCCGCTCCCTAAAATTAGGCGTCTTCAACGCAAATGCAATTACCGGTCAACGCGATGAGATCGCCACCTTTCTGCGTGATCATCAACTTGACATTATACTCATTCAAGAGACCTTCCTGAAGCCCCATCAGCGTGACCCGAAAATTGCCAACTATGACATAGTTCGCAATGACAGGTCCCGCTGCCACAAGGTTGGCACCCTTATATACTACAAAAGGTCTCTTTACTGTAGTCCTATAGACCCTCCCCCACTAGTCTCTCATCTTGAGGTCTCAATCTGTCGGCTCGGCATGACTGGTCATCAACCAATCACCATCATCTCTGCCTACTTCCCGCCTGCCAATGGTGCGGAGGATCCCACCGCGATCACCAAGGACTTAACTGTCCTCTTCGGTCGGAGTGACTCCGTCATTTTGGCGAGGGATCTCAATGCCAAGCATCCCGCCTGGAACAGCAACACGACCTCCACCAGAGGTAGGATACTGTTCAACCTAGGTGCCTCCCTTAACTTCGATGTCATCGCTCCGATGAATCCAACCCACTACCCTGGCGTTCCCAGCCAGCTTCCAGATGTGCTCGATGTTGCGCTACTCAAGAATGTAAACCTTCGTTTGCACTCTATTGAGACGCACCACGAACTCAACTCGGATCATCGCCCAATTACCATGCTCTTTGCCCCTTATTCGGCCCCGCTCGATCCTAACCAGCCCCTTCGAACCAAAGTGATAACCGACTGTAGGAAAGTAAGCGAACAGCTGAAATCCACCACGTCGCCTCACTTGGATACAATCCCCGACCACATAGTGTCAGTCGAAGACACGACGGGTGCGATCGACTCGTTTACAGAACACGTTCAATCCGTTTTGACGGATTGTTCGCGGGAAGTTCCGGCGATGGATGATCATCGCTGGAAGTTACCGATTGACGTACGTGAACTGATAACCGAGAAGAACTTGGCTTCGTGCCTATAACTCCTTTTCCTGCGACGCGAACAAAGCCCACATACGCCATTTACAGCGTGCTGTAAAGAAACGCATAACGGAGTGGCGTTTCGAGGGCTGGGACAAGATGCTCAGCGAGCTCGAGCCCAACCATCTGGCCTTCTGGCAACTACAACGCAAAATGCGTACCTCCACTGGATGCCTCCCCTCATTCGCCCTGACAGGAGCATCGCTTTTGACAACCCCGAAAAGGCAGAATGCCTAGCCGACAGCCTGGAGTCTCAATGTTCTCCTAGCTCCCAACCAGCTGACCAAGCGCACCTTGCCAAGGTCGACGCCGAAGTCGAACGCAGGGCTGCTCTTCCCCCTGTGGAAGACCCTGATAATCCGTTGCCTCCCGTCACTCCAGACGAGGTGCACGACATCATTAAAGGGCTACAGGATCGGAAGGCCCCTGGTTCGGACGGTAACACCAATAAGGTTTTCAAACTCCTCCCCGCCTCCCTGATAATGCTAATGACCGCCATCTTCAATGGTGCTCTCAGCAACAACATCTTTCCGCAGACGTGGAAAGAGGCCACCGTCATTGGCATCCCCAAGCCAGGCAAGCCCAAGTCTGAGCCCACTAGTTACCGCCCCATTAGTCTCCTCAATGTCCTCGGCAAAATATATGAGAGGGTTATTTATAAGCGTCTCAAAGAGTTTGTCGGTGCTAAGAGCCTTATCCCTAGTGAACAGTTTGGTTTCAGGACTCATCACTCTTGCATCCAGCAAGTTCACCGTATCGTTGAGCACGCAAGCGCAAGGCAACGACGGGCATGTTGTTCTTCGACATAGCGAAAGCGTTCGACAAGGTCTGGCACAACGGCTTAATTTATAAGCTGTACCAACTCGGGGTGCCTGACCGTCTCGTGCTCATCTTATGAGACTTTTTGTCGAACCGCACCTTTCGCTATCGCATTGAGGGAACACTCTCTTCCCCTCACCCCTTACGCGCCGGTGTCCCTCAGGGCTCGGTGATTTCTCCCCTCATCTTCTCGCTCTTCACGAGCGACATTCCCAAATGTAGCAAGACTCATTTGGCGCTTTTCGCCGATGACACAGCTATCTACTACACAGGGCGGTGCCAGAACTCTATCGCCAGTTTGGTTCTGGAAGTGGAGGATTGAGGTCAATCCCGATAAGAGTCAGGCCGTCCTTTTCTTGCGACCGTGACTCCACGCTCCCGCACCTCCTAGCCCGATCACCATGTATGGCAAGCCGATCCCTTGGGAGAAGCAAGCCAAATACTTAGGCGTGATCCTGGATCAACACCTGACCTTCAGAGAGCACATCAAGACGGCTCGTTCGCGTGCCGCTTGCGCTCACGGCAGGCTACATTCTATCCTGACCGCGCGTAGCAAATTATCTCTTAAGTGCAAGCTGCGCATCTACACCGCAGTCATCCGTCCCATCATGACGTATGCTTGTGTTGTATTTGCGCACGCTAAGCCACACTTGATCCATAGGATGCAGACCCTACAGAACCGTTTCCTCAGAAAGGTCACGGGGGCACCGTATTATGTACGCAACGAGTCTCTTCACGTTGATCTCAAAATCCCCACCGTCCAGCAGTTCATGAAACGCCTCGCCAAGCGTTTCATTGAATCTGCCACAAAACACCCGAATCCCCTAATTGCGGCGGCCGCCCGCTATACACCGTCACGTATAAGTCGCATCCGCCGTCCTAGGCACGCTCTAACCGTCCCGGATGACGCCATAACTCTCCTCCAGGAGAGTAATCCCGCCACCAGCACGATTCGGAAACTCAAATCAAGACCGCCGTGCTTCCGCCCTCGCCGCCGAGGGCCACCGCGACGCCCCCGTCCATCCCCACCCCGACCCTTGCTCAAGCCAGCCCGCGCAGCTGAGCCCGTAGAACTAAACTCGCCCCAAATTAATCCGATCCAGCATGTCCCATTGCTGTCCTCTCCCAGCGACGCCCTAAGCCGAGGTCTGTACCCCACAGGGGGTGCCTTTAGCGTGCAGTCGCTTAGTTTTTAGTTTTAAGCCTGGCTGGAGGCCTTAATTTATTGAGGCATCCACAGGAAAGCCCGGTTAAGCAGTCGACAACCTCTATAGGTTGAACTGCGAGATGCCATTCCCCAAAAACAAAAACGGCCGGTCTACATTTCTATGCGATGCGTGGCTTGAGGATGATGTAGCGATGCGTACCTCACAATGGGGCCAGGTGACAACAAGATCGCACCATCGTGGTTGGGCTCTTTGGATTTGTCTTGATCATTCATCTTGATTCATTCTGTTACCAGTCAGTGCGTGTTCGGCCTCACCACAGACAGGAGTCTGTGGCGACCACATCGGAGTCAACCAGAGTGCATAGTGAAGTGCAACTGCGAAAGCAGAGTACTGCTGACCGTCAGCAAAGTGAGAGTGAACCGATAGGTTTAAGTGCATATTTCGCCAGACGATGGCCCAGTGCTATGCGTGGTGCGGGTAAAAGGGAAAGGGCCATGTTGCCTGTAGTTCGAAAAGGACGTGTGCTTACAGTTGAAGACTCATTAGTATAAAGAATTTATGTTTTTTAAGGACAACCGTAATTTATACTTTTACCTTTGTTTACCATTTTATAATACTTTTACTTTTGTTTACCATTCTAGAATACTTTTATTTATGTGTACCATTTTATGATACTTTTACTTTTGTTTACCATTCCACTTATTATTATTTAACTAAGGTGATTTGATGATTATTCTTTATAAGGACCTCACCTTCTAAGGCAAACTCACTATGAATTGATTTAATTCGGATGGTCATTACTCCCTTGCTGCTGTTTTCTTTTTCTCCTACGCCGAATATGGTTCCTTTGCAAGGGTGCCTTCGTAGTTTCAAAACTTGTGCCGCTTTCTCACTTATTAAAGAAATTTGAGAACCCTGGTCAATCAAGGCCCTCATGGTATGGTATGTGCCATTGTATCCTGGAACTTCCACTAAGGCCGTAGCTAAGAGTGTCTCGGACACGTCATCCCAAGACACATTGGTTGAGGCTGCTGCCCGTACATCATTGGTCACGCATGATGTCGCAAGTGTATGCGCAGCCTTATGGTTCGGTTTTGCTGATGCGTTTGGCCTGTTTTTGGTTGAAATTGCGTCATGCAATAATGAATTATGTTTAGCGTTGCATTTGCGACATGTTTTATTAGAAAAACATGGTTTATTTAAATGGTTGAATAGACAATTCGTGCAACAGTTTAGATGGTTGACAGTTTTTAGTTTTTGCTCATCCGAAATTTGCAAAAATTGGGTACACATCCATAACCCGTGGTCAGCATTACACAATGCGCAGGTGATTGACCGCGACACATGTAACGATTTCGTATGGTTTTTCGTGTTGTTTGGATAGCTTTTATTTGATGATTGCGGGTTATTATTTGAACTATAATATTTCTTCTGGTTTGCTTGATAATTTTGATGGTTTGGTGGTTGGGTGGTCATATTTTGGTTATTTGATTCTTGTTTACGCCTTGATACTTCTAAGGCGGTAAACTTGTTTTCCAAGAAATCTAGGAATTCTTGAAGGACTGGTAATTCCCTGGGATTCTTCACCGACTCAATATATTCAGCGAATGACTCACTGTCTAGTTTCTGTGTTAACAAAAGTACCAACAGTGGATCTCAGGTGGTGATATCTACTCCTAGGTTCTGAATTGCGTGGAGACATTCTTTGGTCACATCATGTAGTTTTTTGATCGCCCCGATGGATTGTTGCTGCATACTAGGAATGTTTAGTAGTATGTTGACGTGAGACGTGAAAATAAGTCTACTGTTGCCGTATCTGTGGTTTAGTATTTCCCAGCATACCTCGTAATTTTCCGAGCTAATCTGAAGATGGTGGATCAGACGCTCAGCTTCTCCTGCTACTTTGCTCTTTAAAAACTGCATTTTTTGTGCGTTCGATAACGATGGGTTTTTGTGGATGGTTTCTGTAAATAAGTCTTTAAACGACGTCCATTGGTGGTAGTTGCCTTGGAATGTTGGTAAATCCATCTGTGAATGAGACGAATCCCCTGCTTGCTTCGTTGGCTCCGCCTCCGCCGGCGGCTGGTAAGGTTCTTGCTGTTTTAACAAGTGCTCCATGGTTTTGGTAATTAGCTGCTTGATCGACAGATAGACTTCCTCCGCCTTATCAAAACAATTTTTTGTGAAATACACATGGTTAAATTCAGCAAGTTCACAGCACCTTCTATGGTTGCGTTGATATTCCCTCCAATAATTTTCTAATATCTCCAACTTCCGTTTGCAGTAATCTATGGTTTTTCGTTCAGCTCCGTCTTTCTTGATGTTAGTTAGAAGTTTAACCAAGGAGTCGTAAATCTCCGTTTGGCTGACTGCTAACTGCTTCATTATTCTCACGGTCAATTAACAACGCAAGTGAAAATAAAGTATATAAAATGGTATGGTCTGACCTTATATTCTCCTTACGCGACAGCTGCCCAATTTCTTCCAAATTGATTCCACTGCCTACCTACTTTCCCTACTAACTTGTAAAATACAAAACACTGGTTGCAAGGTCCCGAAGCACAAACACTTCACTGTACTTCGCGAACCCTTAATGCTCGAAGGACCATGTAGAAATTAGTGCTTGTGTGGTTTAGCACTAACTTCTGGGTTGGTTGATATTTGGTTGATTTTGTAGTATATTAGACTGATTATGGTTTGGTTGTTGGTTTACGACCACTGGTCTTAATGATACGAAATAAGATGGTTTAAAGGCTATATTGAACACTGGTTATAATTATCAAATGGTAAATCTAAGCTAAATTAGCACTAAGATGGTTTGATCTGGTTTGGTTTGAGTTACGCGATTGGTATCCGAACACGCACTGACTGGTAACAGTTGCGATACATACATTTATGGAATAAATGCACGCGAGCAAAAGTGCTGAGCTGTTCGGTTGCAAATATTGTACCGAACACAAGTACTGTAGGGCCAAGATAGTATCCAGGATTTGATGATGGAGCCGGAAGGTGGCCATAGGAACTCCATAACCAAACAACATAGCACCATCGCGTTTGGACTCGTTGGAGATGTAATGACAAGTGCTATTACACTAGGTGGTGTCCAGGGTCTGATGATGGAACTGGAAGGAGGTCACAGTCACTCATCAAGTAAACCGGATAGCTCCATTGTGTTTGGTTTTATTAGATTTGTCGTGACAAGTGCTATTACACCACATGCTGTCCAGGGTCTGATCATGGAGCTGGAAGGTCGCCATTGGAACTTCTCCCGGCAGTACTGATGATCCTATCTTAGGATATTACTATGAGATATTACTATCAGGTTGGCACAAAAGTAATGAGACACTACAAAACTCTATACATTTCCTTTTTCAAGTTAATTGTTTTCGATAATATTCTAAAATGTTGTAGAACATTCTAGGTACTTGCGATGTGGTGGTATATAAAGCCGCCCTCGCGATCGGTTTAGTCAGGATTAGCCAGTGGTCGACCCACAAACAGCCCTTCCTACGCAAAAGTTTGTTTGCTCCGCGCGGACCGCAATATTTTAATCGTTTGCACAAGTAACCTAGCCGGCACTTGTGTGGACACAGGGGGAGCCCCCCCGTTCTGCCCGGTGAGCCGTCACCGGTGCGGTCGCGGAGGATCACGCCCACGGGATGCCGAAGCCCGACAAATGCGGCTCTTTGGGCCGCGATGTCGGGTCCCAGGAAGACCTTCCGGCGCTGGACCGGGCGATGTCGATGCCGAATATCGGTGACGCGTCGTCCGGTTCGTCGCCGGCCGGAACGTCCCAAAGAAGAGGAGGAGAGGAAGGAAGAAGACGGGAGGGGAGCACCGCGCGCCGCTCAGGGGGGCACACTTAACACTGCTTCAATTTTCATAGACGACAGCGACATCTAGAGTTTGGTGGGAGAAGAAATTTGGCAGCCATCTTGTCTTGTTTGTCAAATTATCAAACAAATGTCACTGTCGCCATTCCATTCGGCCGCCATTGTCAACTCCGGCTTTCCCGACGTTGATGCGCTTCCCGATATCACGAGTTTACCTCAGCTAATTCTGTTAAAATTGTTACTTGCTGTTATTTGTTTTGTTAATGTTTTGTTTTTATTTCCTAACATTGTTATCACATTGTTTTTCGTTGATCATTTTTGTTGTTAACATGAGTTACATGAGTAACATGAGTTGGTGGTAACATGAGTGAACTCCGAAGAATCAATTCAATTATATTATAATAAGCATAAAACGAATAAAAAATAATTTGTTTGTTATAATAATAAAAGGATTCTGAACTTCATACGTGTCTTTTTTTTATTTAGGTCAAAACCCTGGTTGTGACCCTTAGGGCCGTAAGATCAATTGAAGTTTAAACTACGGAAGAGAGTTTAATCTCTGGGCATCGATTATTTCTTATGAAATTGATTTGATTATTTCTTACGGCTCTTAAAGTTTTAATAGACTAGCTACTCATGTAAGTATGCATACATAAATTTATATAGGTAGGTATATTAGAGCCTTAGTTCACCCACCAAACTCAAGGTGGCAGCACTTTCCATACATGCAACCACAGAGTTGTTACTCTTTACCTCTATAGTTACTTTACTCTTTGACGCCGCTGTAGCTGCCGGCCCACCGACGACATCAGCGCCTGCGCGCGTTATGCCGACACCGTCGTCGAGCCGACAACAGGCGGTACCCATCCGTCCCACCGCGTTCAGCCCGGTATCTATTCAGGCCCCGGGGCCAGCCGCGAACGCAGGCCGTGCGCTGCATACGCGCACCGCGCAGCCGCCTGCGCGCGCACCCGCACCTGTGCGCACCTCTGGGCCAACCACGCGAACTGTTGCGCCCGCCGCGCACTCTACCGCGCCGGCCGCGAACCCCGCGAAACCCGCGCGTCCCCGCGCACCGCCTGCGTGCGTTGCCGCGCCGCCTCCGCGCGTCGCGACGCCACCAGCGCCCACCCGGTGCAGCGCCCGCACAGACGCCCAAAGCTGTGCCAGCTTCGCGCGCTGCCACATCCGCTCCCCGCCTCTCGCTGGCGGGACCGGCAACGGCTAAGCAGGAGCGGCCAGCGCAAATTAAGGAACCAGCGCCTGAGTCACCGGCGCCACCACGAGCCTCAGCCTACGACTCGCCCGCTATGCTTTCGGCATGCTCGTCACGCGTGGGGTCGAGCATGTCGCTGGCTTCCGTGGGCTCGCCCGCGTCCGGTCAACAAGACGTGTCTCAGGACACGACCCCGCAATCCAGTACGCGGCCCACCGTGGGAGGAGCTGACGCCGCCGCGATGTCACCGGCATCACCGACACCGTCGCTGGGGTTCGGCTTCGAATTTCAGTTTGAAGCCAGACCCTATAGTGACGCAGGAGGAGCTCCGGCGAGACTGCAGCTGAAGAGGAGGCGAAGCGATACTGCCTCGACCCGCCGCGGTCACAGCGTGAAAACGTGCCGCGGGTTCAAGGCACATCAGCGTCGCCCACTTTCGCCGACGCGGCGCGCCGCACACCACCAGCGTCGCCGTCGCCGTCGCCATCACACCAGAGACGACCACAGCAGGGGTAAGTGTTTTGAATTTACCCCCCCCCCCCCCCTTGTCGCTACTACATTAACCCCACCCCCTGCCATTGCCTCCGGCGCCGCAACGACGACGAGGCAGAAGACGGTGAAAAAGCCACGCTGGTAGTGGAGAGGCTACCCAACTGGACAGCCCATTTCAGGGCCATCAGTGCCAAGCTGGGCCGGCCTCCTAACGTGCGTCCATACGCGACGGGGGTGAAATTCTTCCCCGACACCGAGGATGAATATAGGCTGGTCCAGCGCTATCTGACTGGCCTAGAGAAGGAGAAGGAGAAGAACTTGAAGATACGAGGGCTACCAGCGGATACTGACCCGCAGGAGATTGAGGAGGAGCTCCGGGCCCTGAGGTACCAGCCGGTGTACCTATGCGCGCCACATCAAGGGTGCGCAAGGACGACCCGGCTGTATGCTTCACGCAGTTTTAAAGAGAACCCCCGACGTCCGGGCCATATATGACACCACGGTTTTCAAGTTTATGCGTGGTGTCAAAATAAAAGCCTGGAGAGGGAAACGTGGGCCCGCGCAGTGCCACCGGTGTCAGAAATTCAGACACAGCTCGCACCAGTGCCACCGCCCGCTCGCTTGCGTGCAATGCGGAGGCGGTCACGCGGCACGCGACTGCCCGCGCCCGCGGGAGGAGCCGGCCACCTGCGTCAATTGCGGTGGCCCGCACCCCGCACCCCGCGTGCAACATCAAGTGCTCCGTGTTCCAACACGAGATCAGGAACAAGCGAGCGGGGACCACCGCCATCACGGCTACTTCACGCCGGCCCATAGTGGCCACCGAGAGGCCACAAGTGATGCCAGAAGAGGCACAAGGCGCGTCGCTGATGGCGGCGGCCAACGGGCCCACAGATAGACAAACCACCTCCTCTAGACGGAGGAAGAAGCATCGACGCGGGGGGAAGGGAAAAGGCAAGAAGGCCAAACCCACCCCTGCGGCGACCCAAGAAGAGGTCCCAGAGGCTGACCCTGCCTTGAAAGGAGCGCAGGTTGTAACAAGTGGAGACAAGGAAGCGACCGCTAGCGCCGGCATATCGCAGCGGTCGACTACCGAAACGCGTAGCGACACCTCCGGCGTGGTCAGCGCCACCACATCGCAGCGGCAGAACGCTGCACCAAAGAAGTTCGCCAAGGACACGAGTGGTGGCGCCACCGGCGCTCAAATGATGACACCAACGTCCAAAAAGGAGTTTACAACCTGCGCTATACAGCTACTTATGGACTTAATTAAAGCTATAAGGCAGGGTCAAGACATAGAGACGGTCATCCCCGACGGCTTGGCCAAACTTTTAAGATTATATCATGGCTAAGTCGTTGAGGGTGATCCATTGGAATGCCCGCGGCCTTCGGGACAAGGTCGCCCCCCTCCGCCACCTCCTGCGGGATCAAAACATCGACGTGGCGCTCATAAGCGAGACGTTCCTGGGACCCGAAGATAGGGTTAGGTTCCCGGGATATCTCGTTTACAGGAAGGATGAAAGGTCGGCTCAAAACACCCGCTACCGTGGTCTGGTGGTACTAGTGAGGCGTAGAGTCGTCCAGCAGGAAATCCCCTCACCGTCGCTCAGCAGCTTTTACGCGCCGGGTGTACAGCTGCATATGGCCGGCGAGGACATCAACCTGTACGCCTGCTATAAGCCGCCCGCGGCCCATCTGGACCTGTCGGAGCTGCGGCTCTTATTAGCTTATCACAGAATGCAACCATCCTCGCCGGTGACTTAAACTGCAAGCACCCAGCGTGGAATTCCTATCTTACGAATACCGAGGGGAGACGGCTCTTTGCGGACGCGGAAGTCTTCGGCTATACGGTGTCCGGCCCAGAGACGCCGACACACTACCCCGATGCGCAAACTTACATGCCAGACGTGCTGGACATCGTAGTCTACCGAGGGCTACACTGCCAGATCACACAGCAAGTTATAGACGATGAGTTACAGTCGGACCAACAACCTGTACTCGTCGTCCTTTTGGGTATGCCGACCCGACTGAAGCCCATAGCGCCACGCCGACTAATGGACTGGACATCCTTCAAAGAGAAGCTAGAGACCGCCACGCCGACTCGGCCTATCGTTACCTCCGCGGACGTGGACCAGATGGCGGGCGACGTCACTGCTTGCATTCAAAGCGCCTTGGAAGCGGCGACTACTACGCAGCCGGAGGGGAAAGGGCTATTGCCGCCCCTGCCGGCGCACATCAAGTCTATGATCGCTGTGAAGAGTCGCCTGCGCAAACAGTGACAATAACTCCGATGCCCCACATTAAAAACAGAGCTAAACCGTCTCGCGGAGAAGGTAAAGGCCGAGCTCAAGGCTCAGGCCGCCGCGGACTGGGAGGAAAGAATAGACGCCACGACAGACAACTGGCCGTCTGTCTACAAACTCTGCAGACAACTTACGAGTACCCCAGCCCCGGTGCGCCCGCTGCTAGACAGCGACGGGGCGCTCAAGTATGTAGCGGAGGACCGGGCGGAGGTTACATGAGGATGCAAATGCTTGATTTGTTGACGAAAAACGGATACGGATAGATACGTAGGAAGTCCTACGTATCTATCCGTAGTCGGCGTCCTGCATAGAAACCATATACCTACAGATGGCATACAGATGTTTTAGAACCTAGATTAACACGTAGGGTAGGTACTAATTTGATATATTCCAACATACACGTGGGCGAAGCCGCGGGCAAAAGCTAGTGACCTATAATTTTCTAAGAATATTGCAATAAAATAAAATAAAGAAATGTGTAAAAAAGATAAATAATATGTCTTCTAATTTTCTGTGAATAATCAATAATAAAAATATATTTATTTATTTCTTTTAGGAGGACTTACAGACAAATAATAAAATAATTACAATTTAGGTAACTATTTAGCTAATTACAAGTCCACACATATATGTAACTTAGTGCAATATAATATATTATTGGTATACAAACCAAGGGGAGTGCTAAAAGACAAGAAAAAAAAAATTAAACAAACAAATAACCACAGTTTTAAAACTACTACAAACACTACAGAAAAGGACATTAAATTCAATGTAATGTGAAGTTCAGTCTACGTTCCATTTATATCGATACCCTATAGATCACAGATTAAGCATTAAGCGAGTATGCACAAGCGAAAAGCTCCCTAGAGGACGTTCACACGATCCCCAAAGAACTCCTCACCTGCGCGCTTCCTTATCACTCTCGAGCTGGTGCAGAATAAATCAATGTCAAAGTCTAGCCGCGATGCAAGATCATTAAAGCTCCTTGCACTACGGATATGAAATGTGTTCCGTCTATAATTGGTCGCGGCAAATGGTACATTCAATAGTGGCCGTTGCCTTAAGCTCCTTTGGCTGGTACGAAGCGATACATTCGCAAGGAGCTCCGGACAGTCAATAGAGCTATTCGCTATGTTAGACAAGTAGCAGATGTCACTAATATTGCGTCTACGTTCAAGAGGTAGAAAATGATAATGTTTACATCGGGCAATGTAGTCTGGAGTGTGCCGGTGTGCCTTGTAGTCTAAATATTTTAGGAATTTGCGTTGAACGCCTTCAATTCGAGATATGTAAACTTGGTACTGCGGGTTCCACACTTGGGATGAGTACTCGAGATGGCTACGCACGTATGCACAGTATAATATTTTGACGGTTTTTAGAGACCGGAAGCAGGCCGACGCTCTCATAATAAACCCCATAGCTTTAGACGCTTTTTTTACAATATAATCAATGTGTTTATCATATAAGAGTTTGCTATCTTGGATCACTCCTAGGTCTCTAATGCAATCTATTCGGTTAATTGACTGGTTTTCCAGTTTATATCCATTACCTAAATTGGTTTTCTGACGTGTACAACTCATATAACAACACTTCGATATGTTCAGCTGAAGCTTATTGCGAGAGCAATAGTCAACAAATCTATTTAGGTCATCCTGGAGTTGCTGCGAGTCTTCTAAGGTACGTATTTCTTTGAGTATTTTCATATCATCTGCATATAGCAAGATGTATGAGTTTTTAAAACAAGACTTGATGTCAGATATAAATATAACAAACAGCAGAGGACCCAGCAGTGAACCTTGAGGTACCCCAGATGGCACTGTGGTCCACCCCGATATGTAGCCATGGAGAACAACGGCCTGCGTCCGATTCTCTATGTAAGAACAAAACCAACGGTATAGATCACCATGTATACCAACAGCCTGTAGCTTCTGCAAAAGCACTCCGTGATCTATACGGTCAAAGCACTTGCTGTAGTCGGTGTAAATTACATCCACCTGTGCGCGCTGCTCCATCCCTCTTGATATAAAATGATTAGACAAGATCAGGTTCGAAGTGGTGGATCGCTTACGTAAGAATCCATGCTGTTAATCACCTAAACTGTTTTGCACAACTGAGTATACCTCGTCATAAACTACGCGTTCCAATATTTTAGAGAATAAGCATAGCTTAGAGATGGGGCGGTAGTTTTCAACATTGGACTTGTCCCCTTTCTTATGTACAGGTGTGATAAATGCGGATTTCCAGATTTGAGGTACAGTACCTTCGGATAACGAACGATTAAAAAGAATGCATATTGGCGTTAGCAAGCTCTCAGCACAGTTTACAATGAACAAGGGTGGAGTCTTGTCTGGTCCACCGGATTTAGAAAGGTCTAAAGTTTTTAGTAATTTAAGAACTTTGTCCCGGGACACGCTAATGGAGCTAATATGACTTGAGCTAGAGTAAGCATCACCAGTTGCTGGGACCTTAGGACCAGGCGTGCCAGGTCTTAGGAAGGTAGTAATAAAATAACTAGAAAATAAGTTGCTAATTGCCTCACCAGTGTCCGCAGACTGATCTTGATAGTGAATTATGTTAGGAAATGTGATATTGTTTTTCTTACTTTTTACAAATGACCAGAACACCTTTGGGTTAGTTTTAATTGAGGACTCAATATGTTCAATGTATTTATCAAAACATTCTTGCTCTACTGTAATTGCCCTACTGCGCAGTAAAGAGAATGAATTGTAGTCAGACAAGTTACCATACATTTTAAACTTGCTAAACTATAATGTCAAATATAAATAAAAAGAAAATAAAAACCAATTGTTATAAAAAGGTCCGTAATAATATGCCATCTAATTGTAAACTAATAATAGTCAACATATCATTTGAAATCAATTCCAATCTAGAACAATTATTTTACGGTTGTCGCTTATCATCTAGGTACTCATCGACGCTGTAATAGCCCTTCCTCAATAAATATGTCTTCAACTTGTCTTTAAATAAGTTTGCGTTATTTATGCTTTTAAATTCCAAGGGAAGCTTGTTGTATAGAAATACTGACTGGTACCTAGGGCTGTGATGAACCACGTTTATTTTTGATTGGATTGTGTTAGGCAAGTCTTTCCTGTGTGTATTAACTCTCTTGTCTTTGTTCATCAGTTTCAGATTTGTGCAAGTTCTTAACAAACCTGGCACTGTTAAAATATTAAGTGTTATAAAATGGTCTCTGCACGAATCCGTCTGTTTTAGGCGGAGCATTGTCCTTAAGGCTCTTTTTTTCTATTACAAATGCCGAGTGGATATTGTATTTATAGCTATTGCCCCAAAACTCAATACTGTATCTAAGCCTAGACTCAACCAAGGCAAAGTAAATCATCCTAAGCTGGGCCAAGGTCAGTTCTTCCCTCAGGCTTCTGATTGCATAGCAAGCTGAGCCAACAGACTTCGTTACAGACTCAACCAAGCTTTATTGCTTATTTAGGCAAATATTCGTGCCAAATTTCAAGTTTATTAACCAAATGAATAAGATTTTTCATCTTAACTATATCCCCGGTTTTCACCCCCAGAGGGGTGGAATTAAAAAAAATCGTTTAGGGTATTTCCAAATCTTGACTCATTATTGAAGATTATTCATACCAATTTTCGAGTTAATCAAGCTACGCAGTAAAATTCTCCCTTGTAATATTGACAGCCCCTTTTCACCCCGTCCGGGGTAGATTTTCGAAAAACCTTGATACAGGTTATTCTTTATTTTTGGACATAAGTATAAATACTGAGTTTCGAGTTAATCGGATTGCGTGTTAAAATTCTTCCATACATTTTTTGACACCCCCCAAACCCCCTCGTCGGGGTAGTTTAGAAAAACCAAAAATTACAAAGTTCATAATTTATTAAGTATTTGGGCCAAGTTTCAAGTTTATTAACTCAAGGAATAAGATTTTTCATACAAATGAAATAGCCCCTTTTCACCCCTTTAAAGGTCGAATTTCCAAAAACCCCTTCTTAGTGCTCCCCTACATTATAAAAGAAAGCAGTGTGCAAAATTTCACGTTCCCAGTCCCAGTAGTTCCGGCTGTGCGTTGATATGCCAGTAATTTGATTTTCGTTTTTCCTTTTTGACTATTTGTTTTATATTATTATTATTTTTTTATTGAATGTGGATTATTATCGTTTTCAATTTGTTATTTTAATTATCTTTGTCATGTACATGTACTGTTTTATTTTGCAAAATTTCTACACAATGTATATTGTTCCGAAATAAATGACTATGACACCACGCTGTGGAATACCATCTGCATGAGCTTAGGTATCGAAAAGTTTTGGCTCGGTGGGTACCGCACATCCTTACAGACGCCAGTCGTGCAGTCCGTGTCGCTATCTGTCAATCACTTTTGCTGCGACCTCGACGTAAGAGTTTTTGTCTGATTTGGTTTGGAATCAGAGGGGATTCAACTTTCGGATTCCATATAGCTTAGATCCCTCTCCTCAGCCGAAAGCTAAAGGGTGTCTCAGTAAGAGTGCACTTTTTCATTTTAAAATAAAAACAAGTATTTTATGACAGAGTTGTGATATTTTTATTGTATTGTAAAGAAGACATGTTCCGATTAAGTATGGAATAAAATATCCGGCAAATGACCCCCACGGCTCCGATGATAGGCCATTACTCTTTTCATGAAATTTTCCATGACTTTTGCACAGAGATGTGGCTGTATCTCACCGATGACGCGTTGGATTTCCGATTTGAGCTCAGGAATTGTTTCGGGTTTATTCGCATAAACCCGAGATTTCACAAAACCCCAAAGAAAAAAATCGCACGGCGTTAAATCGCACGATCTTGGTGGCCAGTTGACATCAGAATTTCGTGAATTTCGTGTTCTGGAAATCGTTTCTGCAATAAGTCGATTGTTTCATGCGCGGTGTGGCAGGTTGCACCGTCCTGCTGAAACCACATGCTGTCCAGATTCATGCCGTCCAGTTGAGGCCACAAGAAGTCCGTTATCATATTCCTGTAACGAATGCCGTTCACCGTTGTAATGAGTTTTCACAATTATAACGCGTTGTTCTTTCGAAAAGCGCTCCATTTTTAATAATCGGAATAAACAGAGGTGACAGCTGTCAAATTTCAGAGTTGCCACTTGCATGAAAAAAAAAATATTCCAATTTTAAAAAGTGCACTCTTACTGAGACACCCTTTATAAGTATTTGGGTATGTCGGAAGCGCTAGGCATCAATGTTGCTGACATGAAGCAATCGTTGAAGGAGCGCTTCTTTGGTCGCCTGAAGAAGGTATTAACATTCATTGAAAAAAACTGATATGGATCGCCCAGACCTAAAGGCCGCGAAAGATGTTGCCCGTAGGGAGCAATGGGACCATCGACTCCCTGCCTATGACAGGGAAGTAGATGATGAATCAGGACCCCCAATCCTTACTAGGACGACAGAAGATGAATTGGAGGCCCTAAAGTTAGGGGATGACCCCTGGGAAAAGTTCTCAGCCGATATTAGTGACGACCCAGTATTAGAGGAGGAAGGAGACATCTCAGGGGAGATCAGAGACGGTGAATCTCGAACGGAGATGGGGAGTCTAGAAGAGCTGTATGATCGGGCAGGGGAAGTTGAGCGGAGAATTCAAGAGGGGGGATTGATCAATGCAGTGAGATCAACCTTGGCCAGTATGCCGGGAGATGTCAAGGAGGCCGGGGCACGAACTGCTTTAGTTGATCTGTCATTCCTGAAAATGAGTAAGGATAGGAAACGGGTGGCTGGGATCATTGAGTCAGTGATCAAGATCTATTCCCCTATTCCAGGGACTGTCCAAGCAACCCCTTCTGGGAAAAGGGGAGTATTTAAGTTTCATGTCACCAATGACTATCTATCACCGGATAGAGACCGATCACCAATTCATCAAAAGGCTAAAATCTCCTCCACTGAGGAGCCCAAATCCTCAACCGCTCGCACTCAGGAGCTCTCCATTCCAGAACTGGAGAGTGGGATTCTTCTCAGTCCGAAGTATCCAGGTCTACCTCGATGTGTCTTGAAGTATGGAAACCATGGACTAACCCGTGACCTAGTCCAGAGGATTCTAGAGGAACATCCGGATCAGACATTGAATCAAGTAATTAGACATTCATTGAAACAGACGGGGAAGGGAAAGAAGATAACCAGTATGTATAATCTACCACAATAGATTAACAGAAATCTGATTAACTAGTCTTCTTTCAGGCGGAAACAAGGTGCGCGCTTTCAACGGTTGGGTCATGCCGGTTTTGATGTACTCTTTCGGCATACTCAAATGGACCCAGACCGAACTCGATGCCCTAGACATGCCGCAAGGCGGTATGGCAAAGCAAGGAGCTTCACGGGCGCTTCTATCGGGCTCTTCATGAGCCCGGTGTAGATTTCCTAGCGTCCGTATCCTGGCTACGTTTTGGTGACCTTTTCGGGGAAACCGAAGGTTTCGTCTGTGCAATTATGGACGAAGTTATCTTGACGAATAACTACCGGAGGCATATTATGAAGGACGGGACGGTTGACGTGTGTCGGGCATGCCACCGTCCGAGTGAGTCTATCAGACATATCATCTCTGGTTGTTCGCGTCTGGCTAACGGCGAGTACTTGCACAGACATAACCAAGTGGCCAGGATTATTCACCAGCAACTTGCTTTGAAATACAAACTTGTGGACTCTGAGGTACCGTATTACAAGTATGTGCCCGACCCAGTTCTTGAAAATGACCATGTCACGTTGTACTGGGATCGATCTATCATTACTCACAGGACTATTGTCGTCAATAAGCCTGATATAGTGGTGATAAATCGATTAGCGCGCCGCGCAATGATAATCGATGTTACCATCCCACATGACGAGAACCTCGTGAAAGCTGAGAAAGAGAAACAAATAAAATATCTCGACTTAGCGCACGAGGTTGTTGACATGTGGAATGTGAGCTCGGCTGTCATTGTGCCGATTGTCGTAACGGCCAACGGCCTGATAGCCGAAAGCCTTGACCAACATCTCTCGAGGCTCTCGTTAGGCGGTTGGATCAAGAGCCTGATTCAGAAGGCAGTACTCCTCGATACGGCTCGTATTGTGAGGAGGTTCCTGTCTCTGCAGCCCTAACCACCGGTAGCTTGGACCCTGCTCCCGATACCGGTGGAACTCTATTTTTTATATTTTTAAATGTTTTTTTATAACTTTTTATTTTAAGAAATATTTAAAAATGTAAATAATAAGAAAGAAAAATAAATAGACGACATAAAAAATATAAAACGTAAGTAAACCAAGTGTCTCATTACTTTTGTGCCAACCTGATACACTTGTAAAGCTGGAGCAAGAACTCTTGGCATATGCGCTCATGTAATAGCAATTTTATGGTACCTCTATGGGATTCGCCCGTTACAATGAAAACGTGAAGTATTCGTCATTAAGAATGTTAAAAAGTGTTCTAGATGCAAGCGGCGCCTAAATGTAGCTTGTTGGCATGCCGAGCTGTCGCTGCCACTGCTGCAGCGGATAACCTCAAGTGGCGTAAATATAGCAACCTCGCTCATCTCTTTTTTTTAAAAATCACCAAACGGTTGCTTGACACTTCCCGTGACCCAAGGGCTGATTTTTAACTTAGCTAAAGGTTAAGCATTAGCATTCCCATTCAACGTGGCAATACTGCCGGTCATATGGACCCGTTACCAGTCGATAGCGCTACGGAGGAATTTATCGATGCCTTATTTTAGTTTTACATTAGCCTAGCGACCCCCCCCCCCGCCCTCCTTCGCAGGGTGCAGTATACTCATGTGGTGACGTCAAAACGTCGAGATATCTGTGATCTTGTGACAGAACGGATGTAAAAAAGACAAGGAAGCCGAGAGTCACTTGTACTCCCTGCCATTGTATTATTTTTTTTGTTCTGGGCCGTACCTCCTGGTTACGGAGATATTGAAGGTCAGTTCCAACTTTTTTCGAAATAAAATCAAGTTTTAATTGTTATACTTAGGTAACTAACTTAAGTTATACCCCTGTTATGCGTGCGTAACATTGAGCGTTGCCGTAAACAGCGATGTTTCACACCAAGTCGTTTTCCAGCAATAATTTTTGCTTAATGTTACTTAGGGCTGATTTTTCAATCGTCAGATAACTTTTACCTTGGGATGTTTGACGTTTTGACAGCTTTTGTATAGAAAATATGTCAAACCGCCATATTTATTCCTCAAGTAAAAGTTATCTGACGATTGAAAAATCAGCCCTTAGTTTGATGTACAGAATGTGTAGATATCGGCTATGTGATGGATCATTTTACACCTTGCATCAAGTTAAATAATAGGTAGGGGAAAAAGTTTCTTCGCATTTTTTAAGAAAATTCAAAACATTTTTTAATATAGTTTATTCACATTTAACTTAAGTATGTAGGTACCATTTTGTTCGATAACTTTTTGCCATCTTGTAGGTAGGTACATGATCCCATTGCTATAGAAATGTTGGGACTTCTGATCAAAATACCGCGACAAGTGGTTTTGGCAGTCCTCTCGTGATGTTAACCTGACACTGCCTAAAGAATTCTGAAGAGACCGAAACAGGTGGAAATCATGTTGAAATTATCATGTCAATTATCATGATGAAAAACCACACCCCTTCTTTTGATTAATTCCGGCCGCTTTCTCTCAACTTCTTGCTTTAATCTCATCAGTTGTTCGCAGTAGAGTTCAGAATCGATGGTCCTGCCTGGTGGTAACAGCTCATAAAGAATAATGCCCTTCCAATCCCACCACACACACAGCATCACCTTGTTGCGAGTTAACCCAGGTTTCGCCACAGTCTGTGAAGCCTGACCGGCCTTTGACCACGACCTTTTTCGCACGTCCTTGTCGTACGTGATCCACTTTTCATCAGCTTCTTTAAAAATGGTTCGGTTTCATTACGTCGTAATAAAGAATCACAAATGAGTACACGGTTCATTAGGTTTCTTTCAGTGAGCTCGTGAGGTACCCAAATATCGAGCTTTTTTGTGTACCCATTTTTTTTCAAATGCGCCAAAACTGTTTTGTGGTCAGTTCCCAGTTCTTCAGCTACGTCGTAACTACTGATATGCCGATCTTGCTCCACTTTTTCAAAAATGGCATCCATTTTATCCGTAATAGGGCGACCAGAGCGACGACGTGCATCTTTGACATCAAAATTTCCGGATTGAAAACGCTTAAACCAAATTTGTGCTACTCTCACAGACACTGCACCAGGTCCATAAACATCGCAAATTTTTTTCGCGGCTTGCGTTGCATTTTTACCTTTTAGTGTAGTAAAATTTTAAAATGTATCGAATTTCTTCATTAGATTCACTTATCTTGACAGTACGAAAAACAAATGAAAATCACACATTTTCCTAATTTGAATTTGGAATTATGTTCTTTAAAATTTAAACTTTCAATGATACCAAAACCAGACAGATACAAATAGTATAGCCAAAGAGATTTTAATACAAGTTCATACATACTATAATGCGAAAAGACCTTTTTCCCCAACCTAATATTAATGTATTACAGGTAGGTAGGTACAGGCATAGATTTTAAAAATGATGGTGAAATCCATTGTGGCCACTGATCACACAGACCGACACGAAAAGCGACTTTGTTTTATATGGTCAATTTTTTATTGATAAGCAAATTCAAACTAATTCATAAGCAGTTGTGTGCAAAAAATTATAAAAGTGCGCTTAACTGCTTCAGAGATTCAGTAAACTCGTAAACCTTCCCCCAAGAGGATCTTGAATATCTTCGCCGCAATCATAAAAGATACAAATACAAATTAAGTCGCAACATTACCTCGTCCTCGCCCCCGTACCTCAATAATAAAGAAAACTTCTGGCCACGTAACATTACCCCAGCCAGAACTATTTTTGTCAAATAACTAATAAACGATTAGCACAACAAAAAAAATTACCCAACAATGACAGAAGCGGTAGGACTTTACCAGCCATCGATTTAAGGGGTGGGGGAGGGGGCAGGGGTGTAGAACCCCCCCTATGAAGGAAAAGTTGCGGAGCCCCCCCCTTTTTGAGATATGATTTTTTTAATATCCTAACCTAACTTTCAAATTTTCTGCACTATAACTAAAAAAAAACAAGTAGCGGGTCTAAATTCGTTTCCAAACAATAATAAGATCAATGACATTTTCAAGGTCAAGGTCAACACCCCAAAAGTCAAAGTTAAACCAAAATATAGTCAAATCTTGGAATATTACCTTTTGACAAGCTCTGAGGTCAAGGGCATCAAGGTCAATAACATACGTCTCAAAGAAAGGCGTGGTCGACTAACCTAACCTGTCCGAGTCGGGGTGCCCCAAGTCCCAAGCCCGCTTCACTCGCTCTTGCATTTCTCATTTTATACGGAAACGCTCTCAACTGCTAGGGACACACGTTTTGACTATCAGGACGACGACCATGTGAAGTGACACTTGACCAGGCCCGGTCAACTTCTTGGGCGTTGCGATTATACCTACTGGGGATTGTTCTGTGTTGCCAGCAAAAGTAATGGCTTTTATTTTTTGGCAACACTGATCGAAGTATGTCATTTTGATTGTACAAATATGGCCGCCGTTTGTTGTTTACGACTGACGCGCTGTTTGTAGTTTTTACGATTTGCCATTTCTTTTTCTGCTTTTACGTCGAGTTGAGCACGTTCTCCTCCGTAACCGTGTTGAATCAAGTGGTGTTGTCGTTGCTATTTGTGTTATAGACACTGTGATAGAGACACTTTGTGATAGACACTTTTGTTTTCCGGGTGTGGGTGAATTTCCAATCATGGGAGATAATCTGAGTCGTAAATGTCTCAAATGTGGGAGCTCACCTTGTGTAGACCCCAACATTAAATTGTACCGATTCCCTAATCCTGGACCAACAAATGCACAACGGTAAGAGAACATAAATCAATCTTAACATAACCTTAAAATCTGTTTCAAATCAATCGATTTAACAAGTCTTTATTTATTTTCAGATGTGAATTGTGGGCCAAATTCTGTTTCCCGTAAGTTTCCTGTAAGCAGTAACATACGATTTGCTAATTTAATAAAACTATTAAAGAAATACCTGTTTCATTAAACTCTCCTCCCCTCTATCTTGAAAGATTGGGGACTAGAAACAATTCTGGCACTTCCAGATTACTCCAGAAAGGCGTCTAAATTTTAAAAGTACTCGGCGACCTTTCTGAAGTAATCTGGGAGTGCCAGAATTGTTTCTAGTCTTCAAATATATTATAAATCACGTGATCTGGTTCAAATTTTCCGCCTCGATTGTTGTACTTGGGAATCACAGAGATGGCGTTAGAGTCAAATAGTTTTTCTTTGTATGAAGTTAACATTCTTCCCGTAGGGTAATATGTGTTCTGTGCACTTGACAGTGACAACACAAAATGGCGTAGTTTTACGTTTGGTTTCACATACTTAAATATAATTTGTCTGTTTTCGTGTTTATTTCATCGGAGGAAGCGTTAAGGTAGCCCGCAAAAATCAATTTTTTTACGATTTTTGCAATTTGCAGCTCAGTGGGTGTATGTTGATGAAAGTATGATACGCGACCGTAAAAAATATGTATTTACAAAATTATAAAATTAGAATCAGTAATACAATTACTTGAGTTTAATCAACATACAACTGACCTGCAAATTGCAAAAAACGTAAGAAAATTTAAATTTCGCGGGCTACCCTGGCGCATTCACCTTAATTAGAATTAAAACATTTTAGTGCGTTGACCTTTCATGAAACGAAACGTTTAATGGCGAGACG
Organism: Fissipunctia ypsillon; assembly: GCA_947568875.1. Taxonomy (NCBI): domain Eukaryota; kingdom Metazoa; phylum Arthropoda; class Insecta; order Lepidoptera; family Noctuidae; genus Fissipunctia; species Fissipunctia ypsillon. The sequence goes on along the minus strand of OX387652.1, from coordinate 12,680,607 downwards.
AAATGTCAAGTGACAAAATATTGTAAATTTTTTACGATTTTGGTTATTTTTTTCTCGTAAACCATTTATCTCCGCAATTTAAAACTTTACTAGGGGGCTTCTATTAATATGATCTTTCTGTAAAAAAAAATATGGACTCCCCTGGTAAAGTAAAACTTAGCCACAGAAGCTAATTACCAATAATTACACTCAAATGACGATATTAGACATTTTCTGGCTGGGTTAACGCACACTAAATTCATCAGAGTGTGTGCTAAGATTCTTCCATTTATTTCAAAACTGGACCCCAATAGAGGTTTAGAGTTATCCCTAAACCTCTATTGGGGAGCCAGTTTTGAAAAATTAAAATGTCAAACTTTTTCATTAACTTAGGTATTATACATCGGACATGGCCAAACTATAAGGGTTCTTTGTTGACTACGGAACCCTAAAAAGCTTCTTGAAAAACGTGGAATGTGAGAGAGCTATGATCCGGTTTAATTCTAGAGCATCCATGTAGCTAGTCTGTACCAGTCGTTGTCTTTTTGTGCCAAGTTTGAAGTTTGTCCCCCGAATCTGAATTCCTCCCTTTTCACCCCCTTAAGAGTAGACTTTCGCATAATCGTTTCCAAGTACACACCTTCGTATTAAACTTCAATTATGTACTATTCATAATTAAAGTGTCTATCTTTAGTGGTTTGCAACCATAATCATTCAGGATGCTACCTTTTTTAAGTTGTTTTATTTAGATATGTTTTTTTAATTATCACTCATTTTATAAATGATATTTAAATTCATAAAGTAAGGATACATGATTATCTCATTCTACATTTAAACATTTTCACACATTATTTCTTACTCTTTTTAGTAACAATAAATGCTTGTCTTATGCAACAGAGCGCGCCAGGTACATCATTAGTTTCTTGAAGTCTTTTCTGCACCTCCTTGAATAAATTAAGTTTTGGTGTGACACTAGACACTGAAATGAAGAAATAATTTAGGTTACACTAAAATTTTATTTAGAGAAAAAGGGTTGGATAAACTTGCTTGAAAACAGTTTCACAATCTAGGTATTATATTAACCTTTTAACTGCCCGACTTCAAATCAGTTTGGTGCCCCCAGCGCCGGGCATAGTGAATTATTAATTATGACCCTGACAAAATGGACACGAAAATATTTGTCGGATTAATCCTTTGTAAGTGATTAAAAGGTTAATAATTAATAATAAGTAATGGCAATGTAAATCACACTCACATTGATAGCATCCTGTATTAGTGTCTCTCAATAGGCGAACAGAATAATTTTCAGATTCCTTTTTAGCTTCTGTAAAAAACTGCACAAAGATGGTTTGTGATCCCTCACTTTTTGATTCAATTGTGTAGTACATTTTCAAAAACTTCTTGTAATATTTCTTTGCCATTAAAAAAGCTTCATGTGTTTCTTTAATTTCTTGAGACAAAAGTTTTTGGTCTGTAATAAATTGGTATAAGAAATATAACTTTTAACTTTTTATTAGTGTATCTATCTCAGCTGCATCTCTTTATTGCTGAAAGTCTACATGAATAATTGGGGAAAGGCTTGGCAGATGATGATTTAGTATTTTTAAGGGGTAATTATAAAACATAGAGCAATCATGGTTGATTAGCTGTCTTCCATTAAAAAAATCCATTCTCAATCTCGGTATTTATCAACTTATTACCTTGGTTAACCCATATAAACAGAGGATTAGTCAGCGAAATTGCTACAATAACTCTGGAGATATCCGAATATCCTACATCTAGATAGATACTAAAGGAAGACAGTTGAAATAGATACATACATCAAAATAATAACAGCATTTACATACTTAGAATAACAGCAGATATTTTTAACGATAACAACAGCAGTAATTTAATCCACATAATTAAGATAGCACATAGGTAAGTACTTACCTTTTTTGTATTTCTCATAATGAATCTTTTGTTGTGCGAGCTCTTCAAGTTTCATGTCAATATCATGTCGCAGCTGCTTATTACGTTCTAGTAAAGTTTTCAGTTCATCGTCATGATTTAGGGCTACATTGTTGTTGCAGTTATATTTCTTAACTCTAAAACCGTTTTCTATATTATCGAGGACATGTTCATGTAAAGATACCACTTTAGCTTGAAACTCTATGTAACTGTTTTCTTCTATTTGGTTTAAATTAATTTGGATGTTCCAAATTTCTTCAATTATACTCATTTTTGAACTTTTGAACAGTAAATAACCACAAATCTTACTCAGCTTATAAGTATGAATTCAAAACTTAACCGACTGACAACAATATTAAACATTGACAACACTTTTGACATTGACAAGGTGACGCGCATTAAGCCATGTTCCGATTTGAGCTGTAATCGATTTGAGCGTGCTTACAGCCGTTCCGAATTAGCGTGAGCGCGTTAACAATGTCCCGTGAATCGTCATAGATGACGTCATGACATGCGCTATCTTGCGATAACGCTGACCATGCCCTAAATTGTTATCACCGTGAGCGTTGTCAAAAATGACAGTTGTGCTGTTTTGTTTTAAGTCGCAAAATATCTTTAAAACTAACGTGGCACTTTCGAAATTGTGCTTCTGCCTACAGTCGCCACCTAACCAAAGAAAAACAAGAAAGTGGTGTATACACAAAGAAATACGGTAATCCAACCATGAGTATTCAAGTGCACTGTGAGCGCGTTCACAAGCGTTCCGAATTACTGACAGTTCTGAGCTGTCATAATCGTGATGATTATCTAAATCAGAACGCAAATTATTGATGTGAGCGCTGTGAGCGATTGTAATTCGGAATGCAGACTTAGAGGATACTATAGGTATAGCGGTGACGCCTATGAGCATCGAATTAGTATGTACTATGTATTACGCTTGAGTAACCATGACCACCAAAAATAATGCAAGGTATAGCAGTACTGAAGCTACATGGTTATTAATAGAGCGTGGCCAAAACCGGAACTAATGCCACCATCTGAATTTAAAAACTGAAACCTCGTCATTGGTGGCAGCACTGGTGTTTGTCCACAAACCACCATTGTTGTGTGAAAAAGCTGATTAACGTTTTGCTTATTTAATTTTATCCTCCCGTGACAATCTTACCAAAATAGGTATAAATGCACGCTCTTTAGAAGATTAGCTTCTATCCGTACTCTGTGCCGCTAGTGCCGCTCTGGCCACTGGAATCATTTTACAAATTGACGCGCTTCAATTCTACATAGGGACAGTTTGTCAATAAAGTCGACATGAATGTTTGAGGGACTAACATTTAATCATGTGTCTAGGAACACTAAGCATAAGTAGTAGTACTACTAAACATAAGTGCTACAACATGTCAGCAGCGCCATAATTTAATGTCACAACTTTATAAACAAACTGTATGTCTTGCTACATGTGCACGACTCACACACACAGCGACAAGAGCGAAGCGGTGAAAAAATGCGTGTACTGACACGGCTAGATACATGAGCTTACTTTTATTTAATTTTTATCCATGAATTTTTTTTTATTCAATTATATTTCGAAATTCTGTCATACTTTCTCTCAAACTGAAAAAAATTAATGATGAGTGATGTTGCCATCCCAAATGTGTTACGCAATTAGGATGCCGTACGAAGCCGGGCGAGGTGCTAGGAAATGATAAAAATTAATAAAACTAACAATTTATTTTTTATAAATTCTCAGTTTTCATTAATTCATTTATGACAATGTGAAGAATGTTCCCGTAGTTCCATATTTCTTTTGAATCTAGGATCGATCAATTCTGGAAGGAGGCAGTTTTTGTAGAGTCGCTCTACTCTTTACTCTCTATTCACTTTGTAAAATGTTATATTATTTTAATTACTGTGAATGTGAAGACTATGTGGGTCCTTGTTTTTTTTTTTTTTTTTCTCTCAGCTTTAATCATAGTTTGCCAGTTTGAGTAAATTATGCGGCCTACCCAAATGTCCTTTCTTTGGTATTGTTCGTCGAATCGTTGAGCTCCTTAACTTTTATGTTGAGCTGTACGATTACTGACAGATGCTTGCACTGACTGAACAGGTCCACTCAATCTGTGTGGTTCTTTCCTCAATAGACCATTTCAGACACCAACCTACATGGTCTTCACATGATCTGACCAAAATTATGTCTGGACTTTAAAAGAGACTGTGACCTCTGAGTTTGTTTCGGCCTTTCTTCTCAGAGTAGTCAGATAGGAAACGCCGGCCTCATCTAGTTTAAAAAAAAATGTTTGACGTGTAAAAGTGTTTGTATAAACCTACTTACAGAAATAAAATCATTTATCATTTACTCGTCTATTAGTTCCAGTAGCAGTCTTCGAAGTATACATTCAAGTCACTCCATCAAGTCCGAAGGTAAAGTCTCAACATAACTAACAAAACGAAGCCAAACTCAGCACACTTAGCTCTTCTCGTCTATTAGTTCCAGTAACAGTCTTCGAACTACACCTTCAGTTCACTCCATCAAGTCCGGAGGTAAGATCTCAACATAACTAACAAACGAGCCCAAACTCGGCACGCTTAGCTCTACTCGTCTATTAGTTCCAGTAGCAGTCTTCGAAGTACACCTTCAAGTCACTCCATCAAGTCCGAAGATAAAGTCTCAACATAACTAACAAAACGAAGCCAAACTCGGCACGCTTAGCTCTACTCGTCTATTAGTACCAGTAGCAGTCTTCAAAGTACACCTTCAGGCCACTCCATCAAGTCCGAAGGTAAGGTCTTAACATAACTAACAAAACGAGGCCAAACTCGGAACACTTAGGTCTAGGTACTCGTCTATTAGTTCCAGTAGCAGTCTTCGAAGTACACCTTCAGGTCACTCCATCAAATCCGAAACGAAATAATTTATAATCCCAACTTACATACTTCTAGGAAAAATATAAGAAACTGTGAACAAAATCTCCGTAGTCCGTACAGAATGCGTGAAGTATCAAGTTTGATAATGTCAATTATTTTGTATTTGTACAGTGATCTTTGTCAACATGAGCTGCTGCTTACAAGCGACACAATTGTCCACTCACGACGGCGGCCGAGCGCAGACCACAGAACTGGCGCAGACTGACTAATATTTACAAATTCTTGTGCAATAAATCAAGGCAGTGGTGCCGATTCTTTTGTACACCCATTTAAACTAACTAAACTATCACTAAAATTCCTTACTTTTGGCTATGAGAACCTTTATTCTGTAAAAATACATACATACATAAATTCACGCCTTCTTCCCATGGGGGTAGGCAGAAACTACAGAACGCCACCTGCTACGATCCTTACATACTCCTTTTGCCTCGTTTACATTCATACATCAGGTCATACACGCACGCCGGTTGCGAGTACTACGCACATTCTGTAAAAAAAACATCACTAATATCGTTATCACTAATTAGTTCTATCAAAAATAATTTTGATAGAACTAAAATTGAAATTGACAATCGCACGATTCTACCTACGTGGTACTTATGTCCCCTACCCCGTGAATTTTTTTTTAAACTGGAGAGGCGCGCAGGGGAGCAGCCTCGACGTGTTTTATATGGAATTTTTCACTTTTTGTATGGAAAATATGAAAAATAATCACCTATATGTTGAGTTCTAGGGGTTTATAGATTTTATAAATTTTCATTATTTTTATGATAGGCCATACCGTTTTCGAGATATAAGCAAAAGAAAAGAAAAAAAAAATCTACAGTACTGTTTTTGCACCTGAAGTCAAGGTGTTGGTGTGAATTTTAGTTCATGCCAACTAATTTTACTCCACACCTTTTTAATCGCGATTAAAAATAGTTAGATTTAGTTAGAAAATCTAAAATTTATGTGAAAACCGTCAAATTCAGAATAGCAAAATTACCATTTTCACTAAACTAATAACTTAGTGCCATCTTAGTGCTGTCGAACTAGAATATAGTTAAGTTGTGTCGCTTTAGTCAATTTCATAATGGGAAATCGTCGTTTGACAGGAATAAAGTAATAATATTGGTGATAATTTTGGTTATTTTTAGTCTAGTTTAAAGGAATTTGTGATAAGAGAATCTGCACCAGTGACCAGTAAAATAACGCTTAATTCAATCCATTAAGATATACGCGTTAAAGCTAAAAATGTGACAAAAATTGTTTCGATTTTTATTTTTTCTGAGACTATTTGTAACATTTTAGTAGTTCTTTTTGGTACCTTTTTGAGTTGAACATGTCTGCCTATATAAAATATTTTTAAATAAATGGAAAAAGAAGAAAAATGTTCTTAGAATCAACACGATATCGTCAATTTTGTGTGAAGAGGCAACGGAAATTCATTTTTACAGTATTATAAACCAAAATTTTCGAATAAAAAAATACTACCATTTGAAGTTGAAGGAGTAATCTATCTGTTGTAATTATTAGTGACATTTGGTTTAGTTTCATTTTACCACAAAATGCACCGAAATACTGCTTAAAATAATCAGTATTTCTGTGTATTTTGTTAGATTTCCAAACGCGTTCTTAACAAAAGTTGGAGCTATCAGTTTTTTTTACAGTAACAATAAATATAATTTTACGATATTCAGGTATACATCGTAAAGAGAGTATAAAAATGTAATGTAAAAATTGGCGGAATATGATGCACCATAGCGCCCACGATGACACTTCAATATAATGGCTGTGTCAAAAAAAAAAACGATTTCTCACCGCTCTTGACACCGTGACGGGTTCCAAATGGAATGAGGTGACAATTTTAGCGATCAAACAGCGAGGCGAAATCTGGAGGAACACGATTTAAGCACCTAGAGACCAGCACGGGGCTGAACACGCCAGGCACGCGTCTGAATGTTTACTTCCGCACACCGTCACTGACCCACAGAGCATCATATTACTTTAATAATACACTGACCCACTATTGTAATTAGTAAAGGTTTGACAGGATATGTTATGAGGAACGCTTTCTTTGTCATTTATACAGTTTAAGGCTACGGTTTCTTAGAAGAGCGATTGTGAGAGCGCTGGCCGAACTTAACGGCCGCAATAACGACTGTCAGAAAAATGATAACAGCGGCAAATATTTAAATCATTAGATTCGCCTAACGCGTCAAAAGATAGTCGCGTTTCTGATTCGTTTTGACATAGAGCATATTCATACCCCATCTACTACAACCCACCTCCCCAGCCCTCCTCCCTCACAAGTCCATGAAGTTAGAGCTCATAGAAAGAGATAGGGGGTACACGGACGTGATGGACCCGCGCGACGTGTACTGTATTCGGCATTCTACCTACTGGTATTTTTTATGGTAGAAAAAATTTTCATAGTTAGGAAATAATTATTATTAGGTATTTCGTCGTAACGTAACTTATGTCCTACTAGAGTCTGACACATGAAAACTGATCCAGAAAAAGCGTGGCATTTTCCTGGTGTGTGATTTAGATTTTAAATGCATCTGAATCACTAACATGATTTATGACCTATATGATTGTCCTAATGTATATTGGAATGAAGTTCTTTAAGCGCGGCTTGTGGTAGGAGTAAACTGGCAGATATCGTCACGTTACGAAAGTGTTATGCCTGAAAAGAAAGTTTCAAGTGTGTATAAGTTTTATCTCGCTAAAAACTTCTGTATTCAAAAACAAAAACTTTTGGCACTTAAAACTTGAGGCCTTACAAGATGGCTCTGTAATAATACATAATATACAGCGAAAGGAACTTCGTTCCAACCATGTGTCCCTCGACACCAACTTTTTTCTTCCGCTGGCGCTTTGATTTGATTTATTGTGAACTACAAATACATCTTTTTTAACATGGTGCCTAAATTGGTGATCACAACGATATAAGAAGATATCAGGGTAAAAAGAAGAATCGGGATTCAGTCTTGTAAAGCGCAATAAGCTCACACTCGGCAGCGATTTTCTTCGTCAACAAGTTCAAATCGGTACCTACTTGCCGCCTTTACGCTAGTTTAAATATGTAAGAAAATTGAGGAATTTTTGCGTGTTGATATCACGACGGGTTCACCAGTAGAGGTATTAGGAGCAGGGTGGAAAGTTCTTCATGTTCCATAGAAAGGGGAGAATTCTCCGACCGGACGGGTGTTGGCTGGTTGGCTAGCTTCGTGGTTGATTTTTTTTTATAAATTAGGCATCTCGCAAGTCAACCTAGGAGGTAGTCGACTGCTCAACCGAACTTTCCTGTGGGTACCTCAATAAATTAAGTCCTCCAGCCAGGGCATAAAACTTAAAAACTAAGCTTACACTCGCTAAGGGCACCCCCTATGTGGTACGGACCTCGGCATAGGGCGTTGCTGGGGTAGGACAGCAAGGGACAGGCTGGATCGGATTAATAATATTATTTTGGGACTTATCTAAAGCTACAGGCTAAGTGGCGTGGGCTGGCTCGAGCAAGGGTCAGGGATGGACGGGACGTTGCGGCGGGCCTCGGTGGCGAGAACGGAAGCACGGTGGTCTGTGTTTGTTTTTCCGAACTGTACTAGTGGTGGGAGTACTCTCCTGGAGGAGAGTAATAGTGTCATACGGGACGGTGAGTGAGGGTATGCCTTGGTCGGCGAATCTTATTTATGGGAGAGTGAGTGTATCGGGTGACCACCGCAATCAGAGGATTGCGGTGCTTTATAGCAGAGTTGAAGAAACGCTTTGAGAGGCGTTTCATGAACTGCTGGGTGTTGGGCACTCTGAGATCTAGATGAAGAGTCATTGCGGACATAAAAGGGGCTCCAGTGACTTTTCTTAGGAAACGGTTCAGGGAGGGTCTGCATCCTATGGAAACGGCGTGGCTTAGGCGCCATCTCCACGGGCGAGAGAATCACGGCGATAGTCGCGCCATGCCATCAAATTCTCGCCGCGATGATGTCGCCGAGTGGAGATTGCTTCATACAGTTTCTATTGAATTTGATGGCATGGCGTGACTATCGCCGCGATACTCTCGCCCGTGTAAATGGCGCCTTAGAGTGTGTGAATATGACGCAAGCATAGGTCATGATGGGACGTATAACCACGCTGTAGATGCGCAATTTGCTCTTGGGTAACAGTTTGCTGATGAAGTGGAGCCTACCGAGAGCGAAAGAGGCGCGCGAATAAGCCACCTTTATGTGCTCACTGAAGGTGAGGTGGTGGTTAAGGATGACACCTAGGTCGCTTCTCCCAAGGGATCGGCTTGCCATACATGGTGATCGGACTATAGTGCGCGCGGAACTAGTTGGCCACGCCTTAGGTATGTGAGCGGTGGGACGGAGAGGCGGGGGCGCTTGCTGTCATTACTCAGTGCGGCGCCGTACTTCGCGACGGCAACACGCGTTGGAAGTTCCGGCTAGTTTAGACAAAACGCACATGAGATTGCAATAGCGAGATGAGTCCGCCGATAAAAAGACAATTTAAGGAAATAATATTTAAAGTGCATACGTTTTTTAAAAAACGGAAAGCCGATGTCAATAGTTTAGAATATAAAACTGATGCGAATATACATAAATTAGTAGCACAAGCAACAGGGATATCAGAACGAAGTGTAAGGAGAGTGATTGCTGAAAGTAAAACTTCCTTGCAAAATACAGGGGAAGCAAAATTTAGTTCTCCGCGGAGACCAAAAGAAATAAAAAAGAAAATACAAGTTGATGATTTTAATTTAGGAGTGAAGAAGAAAAATAAATCAGTTTTATACGGAAGAGAAAAAAAATCCAAGTCTACGAAAACTAAATGCTGTGTTAAAAGAGGATAATATTTTAGATTGCGGATTAACTTTTTTAACCGGGAAAGCCCCACCGACGCCTTTTCGGCGCCGCTTGTCGACTAACCGTCAAGCCCGACCGGCGCCTCTTCGGCGCCGGTGACTCGCGCGTTTCACGCACGGATAAAATTACTATAATTCAGTCTTATATCGGCTGTGGGTAGTTTTACTCTATGGTATGGAAGATATTCTCGTCAAATAAATAATTCTAAACCAAAAATAATCCTATGGCAATTTTTGTGAGCGCAGTCACAAACGTACCGTGCCATCGGAATTCTCCCGGGGCTCGAGCGTCGTTGACGTCATCGCGTATTAGGCTTACCCGGTAGATAACTTTTGCACAAACTGGGATATTCATTTAAAAAATGTAAATCGAAGAGATCTCTTTTAATTGACAGACCAAACATTGTTGAATGGCGAGTGAAATATTTGAGGGCCATAAGAAAATTCAGAGTAGACAAACGAAATATATTCTTTTTGGACGAAACTTACGTTAACCAAAGTCACAATGTCCAAAAATGTTGGCAATATTCGTCGGAGCCTGGAATTTATACAGCTATAGGCAAAGGAAGGCGTTTAATAATAGTTCACGCTGGTAGCCGGAACGGGTTAGTTGACGATGCTTTGCTAATTTTTAAATCAGATTCAAAAACGGGGGATTATCATGGAGACATGAACTCTATGGTTTATTTTACTATTAATTACAATATAATTAGATAGGTACAGACGCCAGCAGGTCAAGCTACCCGAAACTGTCAAATTTTCCCAATCAACCTTGAACCTAATGTTTTGGCCATAACGTTGAAAATCTATTAAAGAAATTTGACAGATTGTAGTAGCTTGATGTGCTGCTGTCCATACAATATAAACTTCTAAAAGTTCAATTGTTTCTTATTTATTCTTTTCAACAATTGAACAATTATTGTTCACGATATCTCGAGATTGGTCACCACTGTCTAATCTCATGTGCGTTGCGAGCAGTAGGCAACCCGCCCCCTTACCCCTGTCCCCACCTAAGGCGCGGCCAACTAGTTCCGCGCGCACTTTAGCTCAGCGGTTGATATTGGGACGTTGTTGGTTATAAACTAGTCGCGCGAATAACTTTGCATGCACGATGCAGGACTTGTGTGACGTCAGGTCTATGGTGCGTAAATCGCATGCGGCGTTGCAGATATGCCAGAATCGTCTTTGGGGTGCTTTATTTCTTTGAACCATTCTACCTAAACGAGACGTGTTACGTAATTTTTAAAATCGACTAAATATTTGTACCTGATCCGAATTTCGCACCTCTAATAACAAGTTGTTGAAAATGTTGAAACCTCTAATTTGTGCTTTGTGGGTTGAATTCTTGAAATGTCAAATTGTCAATGAAGATTGTGAATAGAAATAGAAAATGTATTTGTCGAAACGAGAAATTTCATAATATTTTATCGATTCTATAGTTTTAATAAAAGTTCAATGAATAGTCTGTTATGCTTTTGCATGTGAACCCTTTGTAAACGAATTATTTATTTTGTGTCTGCAGTTAGTATAAAAATGATATGATTTTCTGGTAAGCAAATCAATGGGCAGATTTTTATCAGTACGTCATGTGTTTATTTTAGTTTTCTTTCAATAATTTGTTTATCTCAGGTTTTCGACGAAAAGGCTTAAGAGGTCACATCAACGGACTGTTTTTTATCATTATGTTTTATTGCATTTATGATGAAAAACTTGTAAAGTCTGTTTCTGTGCTTACTAAAAGTTTTATGACTTTCAAGATATTCGAGCAGAATTTGTCCAATGGGCCATTGTCTAAGCTGTTTCAAAAACCAAGCTAATGCAGATATTACCACTTCTCCGCACAGAAAGAAAGATGGTGAGTAACATAGTTTTTAACATTGATATTTATGTAGTGTACATTTTTTTACCCAAACGATATTATAATATTTGATTTTACTATTTCAGAGATGACAGAAATAGCAGTTACAGTTTCTGTATACCCCCAGCAAGAACCACTTCTTCATGACAATCAAAATAGTATTAACAACTTTAGAAACACAAGTACTTCACAAGTTTTAAGCACACAGTCTGGAGAGCAGAGCCCAGTAGAGTTACTCAATACTCAGAAAACCATTTTAGTTTCAGAGAGAATGCCTAAACCATTTTATCAAAAGTTGCCGACCATACCCCGGACTATGTCATCTTTAGGTGCTAATGACTCACGCATATCTGAATCTAAAATTAATCAGCTTTTTGACCAATACAAGGACTCATTAGAAGATGCTATATTGGCCGAAGGAATAGAAAACCTATGTAATGATCTGCAGTTAAACCCTGATGACTTTAAAGTTTTGGTTTTGGCATGGAAATTGAATGCTAGTCAAATGTGCAGGTTTACAAAATCTGAATTTATCCAGGGCTTGAAGAATATGAAAACGGAATCAATTAAGGGTATACAACACAAATTAAATGAGATAACAAGTGAGTTCAAGAGAGATACTGAAAACTTTAAGGATTTGTATAGATTTACCTTTAAATTTGGTTTAGATGTGAGTACTGGCCAGAGAATACTGCCTACAGATATTGCTATCCTACTATGGCGTCTAGTCTTCACTAACAATGAGCCTCCCATTTTAGACAGATGGTTATTGTATTTAGAAAAGAATCCACACATAAGAGGCATTCCAAAAGACACTTGGTATATGTTTTTAAATTTCTGTGAATTCATTGGGGACGATCTCAGCAGTTATGATGACACAGAGGCTTGGCCTAGTCTCTTTGATGATTTTGTGGAGTATGAAAATGATCAAATGAATCAAAATGTCAAGTGGAATGATATCAAAACACAGGAATAAAGTCCATTGCCAAATTTAGCTTCTGTAGGTACTTAATTAAGATATTGAGACTGATAATCTGATAATGAATGTTCAATGATGTTAGTCTTGTATCTCTGGTGAAGTTAAGTGTTGATAAGGTAAATGAATGTATTGTTAGTACTACGTACTGAACAAAATTGCGTAGGTACATATTGTGAGATTTAAAAATGTACATAAAGTACTTTTATATTTTATAAATGTTTATCTTTAGGTTTATTTTTTAAAATTATTTAACATTCCAGTGATGGAATTAGACAAAAATTGTGTAAATATTGTTCTTAGTTGCATCAAAGGTACCTTTTATTTCTTTAATGCTGTATATTTTTATTTTATTTTTACCTTTCTTCATTGCTACTTTGAGTCTAAATCTTGCACAAACAAAATATTGCCTGAAAAATAATAGTATAATAATTATGGTAAAGAAGTTTTATTTAATTGTGTAGATTAGTGGGCTAACTTTTTAAAATTTTTAGAAACATAATTTTCTTATACTTATTACTAAGCAAATGCTGCAGAAGATTCCTAAATATGTTTCATTCATGCAAAGTTTTTGATTAGAAATATCTACAATTTTACTTGCCATATTTTGGTAAAAATATTAACCAGTCAGCAAGATGCTAACGGATGTGCATATAAATATCACCCACCCATAGTCCAAACCACCACTCATGGAGGAAATTTTTTTAAAACACTATGTTTAAAATTAAATATCCTCCATAATTTAGTTGCAGTTTTTGCACTTCAGATGCCTAGATGGGATTACCTATTTTGGTGTATTCGTGTAGAACGCTGGTAACCGGCGCCCCGATATACCAGCGTCGGCGCCGAGAAGCGCTAGCATATCGCCGCCGGTTACCAGCATTCTACATGTTATAGAGGTATGAGGAATAGAGTGTAAAGTTCGTGTGCGTTACTCCAGCGGGAAAGTAGCTCCTAGAGTGATTTGAAAGGAACGTATAATTAGTGCGTGTTCTGCTGTAAATGCACACCAAATAAAAAATTTGTGCGCTTTGTTGTTTTGGAAAAAACGATTCCTGCTGGAGTAACGTTGCTCCAGCAGGAAAATTCTAAACGAATGATCGGAGAGAGAAATATCGTGCATGAGCAGAGAGCTTATATCTGTGCAAAATTGTCCACCGAAAATATAATTTGTGCGTCTTCAGGTTTTCAAGATATTGCAATTCCTGCTGGAGTAACGTTTTGCAGAATCTTGTATCTCTAAAACCATTGTATGTGCACCTGTAGAGTAAACATACACGAATAGCTCTTAATTTGTGCGTATTTGTGACAGAATTAGATTTAAGAAAATATTTATAATTTTTAAGTAATCGCACTTTTTTGAAAACCCGAAAAAATGCCGCAGCGCCTAAATGAGAAAACGTATAAGCTCGCTGAAAACTGTATTTGGTCCTTCTTAACGCTTATAATAACCATGAAAATTTTGAAAAGTGTACATGCATACGTTATCGAATAATATTGGTAAAAGTCGAAACGACGCCGACGGTGTCGTAACTTTGACGGCAAAATACAAGAAACCGGGGCTAAGTTTTACTTTAGTAGCCATCGAGTTGGAAGTCCATATTTTTTTTACAGAAAGATCATATTAATAGAAGCCCCTCGTAAAGTTTTAAGTTGCGGATATAAATGGTTTACGAGAAAAAAATAATCAAAATCGTAAAAATTTAGCAATATCTTTTTGACATTTTGTCTCGCCATTAAACGTTTCGTTTTACGTAAGGTCAACGTACTAAAATGATTTACTTCTTAATGATGAAACAGTGTAGGCCCAAAGTTAATCTGATTAACGATTAAAAATTAATGATTAAAAATCATAATCAAAAAATTTGATTATGATTAATTAATCGTAATCAAATTTTTTGATTATGATTTTTAATCATTAATTTTAATCGTTAATTTGATTATTTGATTAACTATTAACTACTCATCAGTGTAGGCCCAAAGTTAATCTGATTAACGATTAAAAATTAATGATTAAAAATCATAATCAAAAAATTTGATTATGATTAATTAATCGTAATCAAATTTTTTGATTATGATTTTTAATCATTAATTTTAATCGTTAATTTGATTATTCGATTAACTATTAACTACTCATTTATTTATTTAATTGTTCTCCCGATTTTTCTACCGATTTTAAGTTGGCAAACCTTTTCATGTATGCTTAATTTTACGGAGAAGCCCTCAATAGTATGTATGGATGGACCTAGTGCAGAATCTTCCATATATTTTGGGGAATACCCTTGTGTCCTACAAGGGGGCTTCCCGCTCCGGGATTTACCTGTCTAGTCTATATAAATAGGAATTCGGTATTATTTTTTTCATTATAATCCGACCCAGCATGTCCCATTGCTGTCCTCTCCCAGCGACGCCCTAAGCCGAGGTCCGTACCCCACAGGGGGTGCCCTTAGCGTGTAGTCGCTTAGTTTTTAGTCTTAGTTTTAAGCCTGGCTGGAGGCCTTAATTTATTGAGGCATCCACAGGAAAGCCCGGTTAAGCAGTCGACAACCTCCTATAGGTTGAACTGCGAGATGCCATTCCCCAAAAACAAAAAACATTTTTTTCATTAATTTTCTTAACTTTGGAACTAACAGTCACGTTTTAACACTATCTGGCTGACACACGCTCGCTTGCACTCGATTGGGGATAATTTTTCCAGATTTTGCAACATTTTGTGATATTGTTTCACTCAGTGAGTAACTTAAAAACAAACATGAATTGTGATCATGACTCTAATAGTAGTAGTTTCAAATGATCCGTCGGTGTCGGGAAACAATTCCGAGAATTTAACAGTGCAATCGGAATCAGATTTTTCTTCTTCTGCTTTATTTGACGGTACCTATTATAAGCTTCTACTAGACAAATGCACAGACAAGAACACAGTAGCAGTTTGTATGAAGTGTTCGGACCATCAAAGTAACGAAGTTAAGGGCTATGGCAAAACGACATCTAACTTTTTGGGACACTTAAAACGGACGCATGGCGCTGACACAGAAAAGGAATGTAAAAAATATATGAAAGACAATAAGCGAAAGAAAAATAAAAATAATACAGTTCTGACTTCAAGGCAAACTCTGAAAACACCTGTAACTCAAGAAACTTTTGACCGTAACTTAGTAAATTATTTCGTTAACTCAATGATTGCTTTTCGAGCCGTGGAAGACCCCTACTTCATTAAGATGATGGAGGATTTAAATGTGACAAATAGTGGAATCAAGATACCCGGGCGACGTTCTCTCAGAAAAAAAGTAGCTAAACAATCATTCGATCTGATTTGCGAAATAAAACAAAACCTAGCTGCTGTGAAATATTTGTGCACCACCGCTGATATATGGTCAGGGAAGAAAAGAAGTTTTTTAGGTGTTACAGTGCACTGGATTGATAATAACTATAAGAGGCGTTCTGCAGCTTTAGCTTGTCGCCGATTTAAAGGGGCACATACATTTGACCGCATAAAAGATTTGCTTCTGGAAATATACTCAGATTTTGATATTGACCCCACTAAAATAGTATGCTCTGTTACTGACAATGGGTCAAATTTTGTGAAAGCCTTCAAGATATTCGGAATAAATACGACATCCTTAATCGAATATGATGAAGATAATGAATCTTCAAGTCCAAGTAGCAGCGAGAACGAGTTAAGTGGAGAAGAACTCGAAGTGACTGAAGGAGAGTTCGGCACAAGACAGGAACACGAACATGATGATCTTCTGTTAGAAGCAAATATAGTAGACGACCATTCACAAAACAATTTGTTACCATTTCACTTTAGGTGTAATGCGCACACTTTAAATTTGATTGTTAGTAAGGACGTCCAAGCCTTGTTGACTGATAAATCGACATGTCTTGGAAAATTGCATTCCACAATAATGGAAAACTGTAACGATTTATGGAGTGCTGCTGCTCGCCCAAAATCAGCTGAGGTGATACATAACATTCTTGGACATACGTTAACACGACCTGGCATAACTAGATGGAATAGTTACTATGACGCTTTGAGAAATATATTGAATATCAGAACTAGTTACTCTCAACTAGCTAGAGCACTTAGTATAAGAAATCCATTACGAGACTCTGAATTTCAATATATTGAGGAATACTGCCAATGCGCTGCTCCAGTTGCAACTGCTTTGGACATATTGCAGGGCGATGACTCATTTTATGGAATATTATTACCTTGCCTGCATGCACTAAAAAAAAAATTACAGAAGATCACGACTACTCCAAATCTAAAATTCTGTGAACCAGTTGCTGAAAAATATCTACAAAGCGTAGAGAAAAGATTTGAAGAGTTTTACACTCTTTCGAGTGAAACTAGTAAATATGCAGCCGTTGCAGCTCTGTGTTACCCCAGATTTAAAAAAAAGTGGCTAGTATGTCTAACTGCAGCTGATCAAAAGAAGTGTATAAACATTTTTAAATCAGTCGTAAGGAAGGAAATATCAGAAATCCCAGAGCTTTTTTAACAGTCAACAATGCAGCCAATAACACACGCCACCAAGAAGACGAGTTTTTTTATTTCAATTCCGACTCTGGCAGTGAAGCGGAATCAGTTGATGATAAAAAGAGAGCGGATATGATAATTTCAAATTTTTTTGCCGAGGGAAGCCAAGAACGAGAGCTTCTACGAAGTTATCCTGTTATAGGCAAAGTGTTTATTAAGAACAATACACCAATGCCGTCCTCTGGCTCGGTAGAAAGAATGTTTTCTTTTGCAACTATGCTAAATAAACCTAGGTCACACAAATTATCTGACGACTTATTTGAAAAAAAAGTAGTTATGAAATGTAACTTGAACATCAAGAAATCAGAAATGTAAAGATCGGAGATTAGTTGATTGAAAATATTCTTCAAAATTAGAATTCAGTGTATTTGAAAGTTATAAATTATTTTTTTGTTCTTTGTATAATTAATAAAAATATTTTAATAAATGTGTCATTATTTTCCATCATTTCTTTTATATATAATTAATAACATTGATGGATGTTAATATTAGTTTACAATCAAGTTTATCAATTAATGATTAACGTCAATAATCATGATTAAGATTATTTTTTTAATCATGATTATTCTAATCATGATTAATTTAATCTGATTAAAATTAATCAAATTAATTAATTGATTAATGCCAACACTGGCCTACTGTCTCAGTGTTGTCACTTTTAGTTAAATTTTAATTCAGTGCCAATAAATTGGCAAGGGTTGGGAAGTTGTATTTTTTACTTGTATTGTCTGGGTACCTAAACGATGATGAAACCTTTCACGATGAAAGAAAGAGCGACGGGCGGCGCGGGGCGGTGATGAGCACGAGTAAACGGTAGGTGATTCGAACTTTGCTCTATTTATCTGATTCACAATTAGTCAATTACTTATTTTTTAAGTACGATTTTATAACTGTAAGTAGGTACTTAGTTACTATACCTACAATAGGTACTGAGAAATCGGCATGACTAAACATAAACAAAGCAATAACGGCAAATCAATTGACAGATCAAAAGTACCTAGTACATTCTAGTGGTAATGTAGGCCTACCTACTTCCTCTGTCTGATAGAAAACTAATACAACAAAAAATAAGTAAGTAGGTATCTCATCATCAAGTAAAAATGATATGCTAGAAAAAGTGACTTCTTTCCTGTTCAATAGGTAATTTGAACAGAGACAATTCTGGAATCGATGAATTATTAAGACACCCAAACACACAGCAATACGTTTTCCTGCGATTATCACACATTTTTCATTCATTTAGCGGTGCCGAAAAGCCGTGACGCGCGAACCTCGTGCGATGTTAGCCCCGACTGGCGCGCTGCGAAACGGGCCGAGATTTGTTTAAGTGTGCGTGCGGCGACGCATAGATACTTTGGCGCACACATACAAGCCGCGCGCGGTGCGTTTGTATGAAGATAACGTACTTCCTCTCTTTTTACTATGGTTTCGCAGTGCGCCAGTCGGGGCTAACATCTATACCTACAATAGGTACTGACCTATTGTAGGTATAGTAACTAAGTACCTACTTACAGTTATAAAATCGTACTTAAAAAATAAGTAATTGACTAATTGTGAATCAGATAAATAGAGCAAAGTTCGAATCACCTACCGTTTACTCGTGCTCATCACCGCCCCGCGCCGTCCGTCTGCTGGCCCGTCGCTCCTTCTTTCATCGTGAAAGGTTTCATCATCGTTTAGGTACCCAGACAATACAAGTAAAAAATACAACTTCCCGACCCTTGCCAATTTATTGGCACTGAATTAAAATTTAACTAAAAGTGACAACCCTGAGACAGTAGGCAATTATATCGCGGATTGTGCCGGAGATAACCTACTTCCTCTCTTTATACTATGGCGAAACGGGCCGAGATTTGTTTAAGTGTGCGTGCGGCGACGCATAGATACTTTGGCGCACACATATAAGCCGCGCGCGGTGCGTTTGTATGAAGATAACGTACTTCCTCTCTTTTTACTATGGTACTATCCCGTACGGGTACTTTACACATCTTGGGTTGAGCCGGTTTCTTGTATTTTGCCGGCAAAGTTATGACACCGTCGTTTTGACTTTTACCAATATTATTCGATAACGCATGAATGTACACTGAAACTTTTTATGGTATTATAAGCGTTAAGAAGGACCAAATACAGTTTTCAGTGAGCTTATACGTTTTGTCATTTAGGCGCTGCGGCATTTTTTCGGGTTTTCAAAAAAGTGCGATTACTTAAAAATTATAAATAGTTTCTTAAATCTAATTCTGTCACAAATACGCACAAATTAAGAGCTACTCGTGTATGTTCAGGTACTCTACAGGCGCACATACAATGGTTTTAGAGATACACGATTCTGCAAAACGTTACTCCAGCAGGAATTGCAATATCTCGAAAACCTGAAGACGCATAAATTATATTTTCGGTGCACAATTTTGCACAAATATAAGCTCTGCTCATGCACGATATTTCTCTCTCCGATCATTCGTTTAGAATTTTCCTGCTGGAGCAACGTTACTCCAGCAGGAATCGTTTTTTCCGTTGTTTTCCAAAATGACAAAGCGCACAAATTCTTTATTTGGCGCACATTTACAGCACAACATGCACTAATTTTACGTTCCATTCAAATCACTCTAGGAGCTACTTTCCTGCTGGAGTAACGCACACGCAAAGTTCACCTAGCCTCTATAGAAAAGGGAGGATCCTGAGAACCAGACGGGTGTCGTGTCTGGTGGGCAACGCCCGACGGTTGATGTGGGGATCGGGATGTTGTGTATGTCGTGGCCAGTTCGTAGAATGGATCATTTCATGAAGTTTTCGGTCATTACATGAAATGGCCAGCTAAAATTGACCATATCGTTCGTTAACGTTTAATCATTGTCAGTCGACGTTTGGACATATCATTAATGTAGGTTATCGTATCTGTCGTGGACTCGTGGTCCGATCGTAGAAATGGCCATTTCGTGATCTGCCTAGCTATTTCACCACTGGGCGTATCGTAAAGTAGTCGCATTTCACGCCGCTAGTGACACCCCGACCAAATGGGGTTATGCGTTGATCACGCGTACCAAGTAGATGGGCGAGACAGTACTCTCGGCCAATCGACCGAGACGACACGTATGAGCACTCGCTTGGTACGTGTAAACATATCACCGAATGCTCGGCCGCAGTCACTCGGACCCTGTTCTATTTACTAGACCGAGTGCCCACCCCCGCGCTTCTCCGCACTGACTCGCTTGCACACTGTGCAGGTTTAAATATGCACTCGGTGCGTACACACTCGCGTCGCTCGTAGCACGCTACTGTTTCCCGCGATTTTTGTGATTGTATTTTCATCAAGTTGTTGTGTTCTTTTTTGGTAAGAAATACGTGTAAACACCTACTCGTCCACCCAACTCTATCGACCTAGTACCTATCATTTTGCTGTCAAAGGCACAATACCTTGATCACACGTACCGAGTAGATGGGTGAGACAGTACTCTCAAGTCTCAGCCCAGTGCTCGGTCCGTGTAAAAACATTACCGAGTGCCCGGCCGAGTTAAAGGGCGAGACAGTCACTCGGACCCTGTTCTATTTACTAGACCCGAGTGCCCACCCCCGCACTGACTCGCTTGCTCACTCGGCAGGTATAAACTTGCACTCGGTGCGTACTCTCCACTCGGCACACTCACATCGCTGGCTACGCACGCTACCGTAAAATTTTTAACTATCTTTTTGCGGTCCATTTTTACGGTGTACAATTGAAGAGTATTCTATCCATCTATCCATTGTCTCGCTAGTCTGCAGCGTCGAAACTGAACTTACTGACTCGATACCAAGTTAAAACATACGTATAAACACCTACTCGTCCACCCAACTCTCTAGGCCTAGCATCAGTTTGCTGTCAGCCCGTCTACTCGGTACCTGTGATCAAGGCATTAGGTTAGGTTAAAACTGTGACCACGGCGCGCGAGCCGAGCGAGCGATGCCGCGGTAGCGGCCGGCAAGCGCTACATCCAAGTTGGTCGCAATTACTTGGCTATTTATTATTTTTAGGGCCCTAAATAGGAATTATTCGAGTAGCAATAGATGCACAACAAACACAAAGCGACATCAACGGCTCTATCGGTATCGGTGGATAATCGAACTATTTTACGATATGACCAATAATGTTTGTCCACATCATGAAGTAATCATACGTAGAGATGGGCAATGTGTTTCTGCCCGGCAGGATTTGGTAAAATCCCGGCATTTAGGGCTTAAAATTATTTTTGCCCGATATATGCCCAATCGCAGGGCATAAAAATATAGGGTTGCTAAGAGTTTGCACTGACATAGCATAGCACGCTGGTTATAGTTCTTCATGTAAAATAGTACTTAGTAAAGAAGTAAAAAAAGGAATGTCAATGATTGAACACATTTTTATTTTAAAATAATAATAATAATAAGTAACTGAAACTTTCAGTAGCGCCATCAGGATGGAATTTGGTGTGGACAAATGTGCGGTAAATGCATGTAAAGCGAGGAGAGATTGTGGAATCCGAGGGAACCCAACTCTCGGATTCCATAAACCTTAGAGCCCTCTCCGCAACCGAAACCTATAAGTGTTTGGGTATGTCGGAAGCGTTGGGCATTAATGGTGCTGACATGAAGCAATCGTTGAAGGAGCGCTTCTTTGGCCGCCTGAAGAAAGTATTTAATAGTCTTCTATCAGGCGGAAACAAGGTGCGCGCCTTCAACGGTTGGGTAATGCCGGTTTTGATGTACTCTTTCGGCATACTCAAATGGACTCAGACCGAACTAAACGCCCTGGATAGGAGGGTCCGTACGCTGCTGACTGCATATCGAATGCATCACCCACGATCATCGGTAATGAGACTGTATATCCCGCGAAAGTGTGCAGGTCGAGGCTTTTTAAATGTCAAGACCCTCCACAATCGCGAGATATGCAGTCTCAGGGAATATTTCCTTGAAGCCGACGTGGGGATGCATCGAGATGTGGTCGCAGTGGACAAGGGCCTCACCCCGCTCACCTTGGCTAAAGAGAACTGGCGCAAGCCTGTAGTGCTTGACACTAACGATCGTCTGGAGGTATGGCAGAGTAAGGAGCTCCACGGACGCTTTTTTCGGGCCCTACATGAACCCGATGTAGATTTCCCAGCGTCCGTAGCCTGGCTGCGTTTTAGTGACCTCTTTGGGGAAACCGAAGATTTTGTCTGTGCAATTATGGACGAAGTTGTCATGACGAACAATTACCGGAGATTTATTGTGAACGACGGCACGGTTGACATCTGTCGGGCATGCCACGTCCGGGAGAATCAATCCGACACATCATCTCCGGGTGTTCTCGTCTAGCTAAAGAAGAGTACTTGCATAGACACAACCTTGTAGCCAGGATTATCCATCAGCAACTTGCTCTGAAATACAGTCTCGTGGAATCCGAAGTGCCGTATTACAGGTATGTGCCCGACCCAGTTCTCGAAAATGGACATATCATATTGTACTGGGATCGATCTATCATCACTGACAGGACTGTTGTTGCCAATAAGCCTGATATAGTGGTGGTGGATCGAATAGAGCGGCGCGCAATGATTATTGACGTAACTGTCCCGCATGACGGGAACCTCGTGAAAGCCGAGAAAGATAAACAAATCAAGTATCTTGACTTGGCCCGCGAGGTTGCCGACATGTGGGATGTAGACTCAGCGATCATTGTGCCGATAGTCGTACCTATCAGCCAATGGCTTAATTGCCAAGAGCCTCGACCTAAGGAGGTTCTCGTTGGGCAGCTGGATTAAGGGCTTGATTCAGAAAGCGGTACTTCTGGACACGGCTCGCATTGTTAGGAGGTTCCTCTCTGGAGCCCTGACCGCCGGTAGCTTGGACCCTGTTCCCGATACCGGTGGGCTACTATTTTTTATCTTGAATGTTTTTTTATAATCTTTATATTCTAATATTTAAAAATATAATTTATATGTATTTATTGTAATAAAGGAAATAATAATAACATTGGTTCCGATTATCTTGTACACCGAACTAAACTATCACTAAAATTCCTTACTTTTGGCTTTGAGAATCTTAGATATTCTGCAAAAAAATATCAGTAAATTTAAAAATAATTTTGACAGAACTAAAATCGAATTTGACAACCGCGCGACTCCACGTGGTGCTTGTTTGCCCTACGCCGTATTTTTTTTAGAGCAGGAGGCGCGGAGGGTAGGTATAGCAGCCTCGTCGTGTTTTGGAATTTTTCACTTTTTGTATGGAAAATATGAAATATTATTATCTAGGTACATGTTGAGTTTAACGGGTTTATGGGTCTTATAAATGGGGTCGAAATTTTCATTATTTTTGCGATAGAACACATCGTTATATAGATATAGGTAAACAAGAGAAAAGAAAAAAAGCTACAGTACTGTTTTTGCACCTGAAGTCGAGGTGTTGGTGTGAATTTTAGTTCATGCCAACTAATTTTATTCCACACCTTTTTAATCGCAATTAAAAATAGTCAGATTTAGTTAGAAAATCTAAATTTTAGGCGAAAAACGTCAAATCCAGAATAGCAAAATTACCATTTTCACTAAACTAATAACTCAGTGCCATCTTAGCGCTGTCAAACTAAAATATAGTTGTGTCACTTTAGTCAATTTCAGAATGGGAAATCGGCGTTTGACAGGAATAAACTTAATTGATTTTTAGGTCTAGTGTCTAGTTTAGAGGCATTTGTGACAAGAGAATCGGCACCTTTGATATACTTTTTCATGTGAAAAAAGGGATAAGTAAATTAACAACTTATTTTTCATATTAAAAAATAGTAAAATATGTGTTGTTACATGAAATAAAACAATATGGACTAAACAAACAATAAAAAATAACTTTTGGCATTAATAGGAACAGCATTGCGAAAATTTTAATAATCAACATATCTAATCATTATTTTTATTGTATTGTAGGGCCAATTACCCTAATCACTATCGGTATCCTATAACTTCGCTTATATTAATTTATGATCTAAATATCGTTTGTTTATCGTGAAGTTGAAGCTACTGGTTCCATATCTTTCCATCTATCCTCGCTAAGTGAAGATTCCATATCCGCCCGCGTGACCTTCCGTGGTAGCATCTTTGCATATAATATCGTCAGCTGTGTCTTCCGAGTCAGAACTTTCACGAACAGTACCTATCTTCATTGAAAAGACGATGTAGGCTTTCACCTTTATTTAATAAATTCCAATAGTGTTGTACACAGTTTGTACAGTTGTTCTCGATTCTAATCGATTTTGGGAACAGAGGAATGATAATGTTTGCGTTGGGTTTTTTGTGACATGTAATTTTTTTTAACTCCAATGTGCCAATTTAGTGATTTTGTTTAGAATATTATTAATTATATTTACAGATTTCCAAGTGATCCCAAAGTTAAAGAAATATGGATTGAAGCGACGGGGCATGAAAATTGGTTCCCAACACAATATAGTCGAATTTGCTCTGTTAATTTTAATGAAGGCAGCTTTACGGAAACAAAAAAGTTTCGACGCCTGACTACAAACGCAATACCTACTATTGATGTATTGCAGGCGTTAACTAATGCTGGAGTTAGTGGATTGACTTTAGGCTCGGATTCACTGGCATCGTTCTCTAAAACCTAAAATTTTCTAATGTTTTATAGAAATCAGTAGGTACTTAGATGTTGTCGATGTCGGAACTCTTATGCGTATTGTATTTGTTGCGCGCGACTTCTCGCTCCTTTTGAGCGCCAAGCGGTACCGAACGCGATGTGTCCCCCAGCGCCAAGCTATAAATGTATAACGAATGTATAGTAAACAGTAGTGATGAGGGTAATTGTATTATCGATAAATGTTACTAACATGTTAATGTTACTTGCATTTCATATAAATGTACCAGATAAATAAAAATAATGACGTATTTTTATGTCTTGCTTTATTTACAATTATAGTTGTAATAAGAAAAAGCAGAATAAACTTTAAATAATGACAAATCAGATACATAACTCAAACAAAACAACAAATCTACGAAACTGGCTACATCCCTATTGTCTTCTGACGTCATCCAGTTGTCTTCATACAAAGACCGTGGCGCTCTCGTAGCACGTAAAAGTTCAATTTTTATTAGGGATGTCTATGGCACAGTATAAATATGTACAGTATGGAAACTAAGCCTAGTTGATAAAATAATTACCTACGCTCCATTGAAGCAGTAGGGTTGTCACTTGTCATTACTTAATGTTTTTGATATTGTTTATTTTTATGAAAAAAAAAAAAATGTGTTCTGTAGTGATCATTCAATCAAATAGAAATAAGTAGTTTACAAATAAAATTTATACAATATGTAACAAAAACCCTGTTGTTCCGTCTACCTACGTTTTAAGAATCAGTATACGTACGTAATAAAGCAAGTCATTTATAAAAACTGTTTAACAAAAATAATTAAAATAAATATTTAATTATTAATATTTGTAATATTTTACTGATTTCTTACCTCTGCAATTCTGGAGATATCAAGCGAAGCCATTGAGAACGTCTGAAAATAATAACAAAATGTTCTTTGTCCTTTTTATCAGAAAAGGTGTAGGTGCAGCAATCTGCTTAGTAAAAAGTTTAAGCTGATGGCCACTTTTTACAACTCAGGAGGAACGCAAAGCATAACTTTTGTAAAAAATACCTATTTTATTTACATTTTGGCAGCACTATCGGATTTAACACACTCGAAAACCATGAAAACGACACCCATGATGAAAAAGTTGATATTTTTTTGTAGCCGCCATCTTGGATTTCCATTTTGACAGCATTATCGGGTTCAACGCCCTCGAAAACCATGAAAACGACACTCATGACGAAAAAGTTGATATTTTTTTGTAGCCGCCATCTTGGATTTTCATTTTGACAGCACTATCGGATTCAACGCCCTCGAAAACCATGAAAACGACACCCATGACGAAAAAGTTGATATTTTTTTGCAGCCGTCATCTTTGATTTCTATTTTGACACCACTATCGGATTTAACACCCTCGAAAACCATGAAAACGACTCCCATGACTTTAGTAGTTGAGTTATAAACATTAGCAAAAAAAAAATAGATTTAAATTTTACGAATTTATTGTGATCGATCACACGAACTCGTAATTTTGTTCGATACAATATAATATATATAATATTAAATCATTCTTACCTTTCACAGTCAGTCAGTCAGTCAGGAAGTTTGAAAAACGATAGCTCCGGTTTTGAAGAAGCCGAGTTCAAGCAGCCGTATACTACGCAATACACTCAAGGCATTTTTATAAAGATCGCGCAAAAACTTAAACATGACCACTCGTCTTGACGCGACACGCGCTACTGACTGCACTGCGAGGTGCCCCCGGGGGCTCGTAGATGCGTATGTTTGTGTGAGTGTGCCGTTCCGAACGTTTGTAGGCAGTTTCCGTACTGTTCCTTATATTTATACTGTGTCTATGGTCTTGACTTGTATCTATGGTCAAAAAAAAAACGTTTATTGATACGGCGCATCAAAGTAAGAACGCGGTATTTTGGTATGTTCTGCATTCTGAGATAACATACTAATTTCGCATGAGTACCTACCTAATTACGCTGATATAATTAGGTTATTGAACGAAAATATTTATATATTTTAATTTTTCTTACCGTTCAATAATTTACACTTACCTCAAAATCTTCGTCTGATATACTCTCGCATTCATCTTCCGACTCCACACCTTGTAAGATGGTTAGAAGTTCTTCAGAACTTAATTCACTAACTTCACTCATTTTTTATACAACAAAAACAATATAAACAACAACAATAGAGAGCTGCAGTCTGCACTATCTCACACTGACCTTGATGCGCTTACGTCTATGACGTCACAGGATGTCTTCTATTCATGTCTGTGGCGCACGAGGCATTGATATCTACTAGTTTCGTAGTGACGAGATCTTTCAATATCGATATCAGTATTAACCAAAGTAGGTACGGCACTTAGTGTGTATTAAAAGATTCGTGTAAACACATGTGTAAGGGCTAGCAAAATTAATTACATACCTGTTATGAGTCGTATTTTTTTCAAAACTCAACATTTCGATTCGAAATAAGTGTTTTTTAAACTTTCGGGTCTGTCGACACTTTAGAAACTTGATCAAGTAACTACAACACTAGACGTCTTCATATGAAGACTACGGCGCCTGGGACATTAAAAAAATTTTGGCTATTATAATTTTTCTGTTTTTAATATAAACAAAGACCCCTATTGAAATAAACATTTAAGTTTAGGGTTTTAGGCAATAGTAAGAATACGCACAAAGCATTTGTTCATGTATTTTAATGTAATAAACGTTATCATTAGATATTGTCTTCTAATAAAGACGTGGCGTGGGGGGCACGGAAACGATTGTCTTCTATAGAAGACCGTGGCGCTCAAAAGGTTAAAGACTACTGGTGTACTGGCGGACGAGGCGAAACGCGGCGGGGCACAGTGGGTCGAAACTATGATTTTAGTTACTTGGGGACCAACTTTGTTTTTTTTTTACTTTTTTCTTTATGTGGATGGATAGAGCTCATTAACCGATTCGTTGCGGATGGCACGTTTCAGTGTCATCACTTTCTTTTGCGTGAGGCGTTAGGCACGGATATGTGTCATTTTAAAATCGATGGTAACTCCTTCAATTAAGTTAAGGAAGTTTTTACTCAGAACCAAACTATCTTCATTTTTCACGTATATTAAGCTCGTAGCCTTCGTTTCTGGATATTGTAAGATTTTTTTTTAAACAGGGGTAACCAACCTTTTTGAAAGTTAAAAGTCGATTCGTTGCAGATGGCAAGTTTCAGTGCCATCACTTTCTTTTGCGTGTGGCGTTAGGCACGGATGTGTGTCATTTTAAATCGATGGTAAGGAACTCCTTCGATTAAGTTATGGTTTTTACCCAGAACCAAATTATCTTAATTTTTCACGTATATTCAGCTCGTTTCTAGATATTGTAATTTTTTTTTTTGTTTTTAACACGCTTTTATTAGCTTCACTTGTAACTAACTATGTATGTAAGAAAATCTTGGAATCTTAATTTGACCCACTTCCCGGTCTTCGATTAGGATGAAATTTTGCACACGCTCTGAGTTCTGATGACAATACATGACTAGCTAAGAAACTTCATTACAAATCCAATATGGCG
Source organism: Fissipunctia ypsillon (assembly GCA_947568875.1). Taxonomy (NCBI): domain Eukaryota; kingdom Metazoa; phylum Arthropoda; class Insecta; order Lepidoptera; family Noctuidae; genus Fissipunctia; species Fissipunctia ypsillon. The sequence goes on along the minus strand of OX387652.1, from coordinate 12,652,417 downwards.
GCCTCCCCAAGATGGCGGACTGGCTGTTTGAAATCCACCTTCATGATATGGGTATCAAATGAAAGGGTTTGCTGTCAGAAATACGAAAAAAAAATAGTCACGGGACTTAAATCTAATATTTTTAGACCTCAATAATCAATCAAATCATTAGAAAATGCGAAAAGGTTTAGCACAACTGTAATAAAAAAGTCACTTACCTTCCATTTCCACAAATACACTTGTTTCGCCACTTTTTATCGCTTAAAACAACGTGCCTGACCGTTCACGTTAGATTTCACATGTAAACTAAAAGTATTCGAGCTTTGAATACGTAAAAAAATGTCAAAACACTGTTTTCTTTTCCGCATGGCTGAAGACACAGATGAGAGTGTCATTTAATCGTATGGCGTTGGGCACTGATCAGTGTCACGTTATTTTTGTTCGACGCCACGGCTAGAAGTTAGTGAAATTAGGCATCGCAACGAATCGGTTAATCTCAATAATAATATTGCTCTGATGTTTTTTTCTTCTTCTAAACTTTATACTTTGGGCTTAAAAATGTGTTTTGTTATTTTTTTTTGTATGAAGCGGATCAAATTACATTAAATTCCTGCTAAGTAGCGTGAGATCCCGCTTTGAATCTTTATTTTTCTTATACCTTGTCTAGTCTACTATCATTTCATGCTGTGAACATGCGCATAAAGTTGCAACTCTGCCAAATAAACGGATCGAAAAAAAAAAGAAAAAATACACAGAATAAAAAGCTTAATTTTTATTTTAGTAAGTTCTTTTAAGTTAAATTTGATATGGAAAGCACGTAATAATACACATAGTTACTTAACAACTAAGAACAATACATTTAGGAGGTCTCTAATTAGCTTAAATTCCCTAATATATACACTATTTAAAAATGTTTCTTTAATTACTTTAATTAGTTTACAAAATGTTCTTTGAAGTTAGATTTAATACTGAATAGTAAGTAAAGATACATACTAATACAAATTAGTAAAGGTAAACTAACTTACCACTAACACAAGTAAACTAAAAACTAACTATATACAACACCAAACTTTACTATTTCCTTTCAAGTATGACATAAAAAACTAATTAAAAAAAAAGAAACTTACAATCTACCGAAAATCTTATTCAGTATCGCTATGACTATCTTCTAAATTATCTACATCAATAAAACCTATATCTGATTCTGTGGGAAAACTCAGCAGAAGCTCTTTGACTTTTGGAGAGAGAGCCATTATATTTTGTTTCACCATTCGAGGTCTTAGACTTCTGATCTTTGGATCAGAAGACAAAAGAAGATTCTGTAAAATATCCTCATTTGTCGCCATTCTACTTAACTTTCTAGAATGACTCTTTCTATATTTCCGGAAATCTTTATTGCGAGCTTCCGCTGCCTCTTCCGACAGTTTACCTATAGGTATGGCACCAAAGTGCTTAATTATATCACTGCCATGTACCAACAATTTATGTATACTGGAAGGCATATAATACCAGGGATATAAATTAACGTACAATTCTGCAGTATCTCTACAAAATTCGGAAAATTTGGAAAGGTCCACGCGCTCTCCAGATGCAACAGTCCGGAGAATAACGTGAAACCTTTCTATTAAATCTTTACGTATTCCTGTTATGTGGGCAGTTGTTTCTGCATCCCTGAAAAATCTTCTGGCAGTATTGCCATCATTGGTGGTGCCTACTCCTTGCTTGACTACATCTATAAGTAAACTGCATTCCTTCCTAAACGCTTGCTGTATAGCGCTCTTTCCGAGTGACATTTTTTCTTTGTCATCGCTCCTGCAACTCCATTTTTTGAAGTCCAAACGATAAACTGCAAACAAAAATAAATGTCATTTAAAAATAATCTCACAGGAAACTCATAAGATGAAAAAAATTGTGAAGTAATAAAATTATATTTACCGATATGAAGTAAGCACTCCATGCATCTTATCCAGGCATGTAAAGATGACATTCCATACTGGAATATCTCTTCGTTCTTTTCTCTTTGAGCAAGTGACTCCAAATTGTTCATCTCTGACGGTTTTGCTTTGCAAATATCACATGCAGCAGAAGATGTCTCTGACAAATATGACGTTATTTTGCCGTCTATCATCGTCATGCGTAATTGACGCTTAACTTCAACTTGTTCATTTTCTAGATCTTCAGGGTGATTTAGCAAATGGTTCATTATTTTTCCTACATCATCATTTCCAGTGTTTCTCAAACTAGCAATTGTAGTAGCTTTCAGTTTATCCGTGGATAACGAAAGCGTTTGGTTAATTTGTTCAACGCGTCTTCGTTTTTGCCTGGATCCCAATTCTTCGAAAGGTTTTCGAGGTGTAAATGTAGATGTCGAAGCTTCTGTAGTAGATGGTGGCCCATTTTCAACATCTTCAGTATTACAAATCTCGAGCCTTTCCTGTGCAGTGTTGACAGCTTCAGGTATCAACACTGCACAGCCTTCTTTCGGGCCAGTTTATTGCACGTTCTAACCAATCACCATTTTTTCTTATAAACTGTGCTAACGTGCCACTACTTCTTCCCATCTTGCACTTATATTTGAACAAAAGCGCGTACAGAATTTCTGGAGCTCAACGCTGTTCTCTTCGGTCACGTTTATTTTATGTTGTAGGAATTGAAAGAGTTTTTTATTATCAGACAGCGACTTTAGCTGCTCTCTTAAAATCATAAATAAATCTAAATTGTTAACTAAACTCCATTATAACGAAAAAGGGACGATCACAATCACGAGATGTTAGTACGAATAAACGAATACTAGTTAGTACATAATAAATATGATCATTTTATACTCCCAGTGACAAATAAATGTTTACTAATTTTTTTACTACTCTCATTAACTTTACAATAATGGTTAAACGTGAAAAAATAAGTAAAAGATTAAGCTAATTACAATCATTAAACACAAGCAGAAATTCATAGATATATCCACATTTTTAAATAATATAATTATATATTAGTAATTTTAAGCTAATTAGAGACCTACTAAGTGTATTGTCGTTAGTTGTTACGTAATTATGTGTATTATTACTTGCTTTTACTTACTAATCCATATCAAATTTAACTTAAAAGAACTTACGAAAATAAAAATGAAGCTTTTTATTCTATGTATTTTTTTCGATCCATTTATTTGGCAGAGTTGCAACTTTATGCACATGTTCATAGCATCTAATAATAGTAGACTAGACAAGGTATAAGAAAAATAAAGATTCAAAGCGGGATCTCACGCTACTTAGCAGGAATTTAATTTGATCCACTCCATACAAAAAAATAACAAAACATTGTTAAGCCCAAAGTATACAGTTTAGGAAAAAAATATCAGGGCAATTATTATTGAGATTAATGAACTCTATCCAACCACATAAAGAAAAGGGTAAAAAAACAAAGTTGGTCCCTAAGTCACTAAAATCATAGTTTCGACCCACTGTGCGGGGCCTTTGAATCGTTTACTCGCGGACGGGGAGTTCCCATCACTAAATCGCTCATGTGACGTCACAGTAGGTAGAAAAATAATGGCACGCTTGATTTCCATACAGACGATGAGACTTGCGTAATCTAGCCAATATAAGTCTGTGCTGAAGACGCACAAATTATACTTATTTTGCGGGTACACAATTTTGCACAAATATAAGCTCTCTGCCCATGCACGATATTTCTCTCTCCGATCATTCGTTTAGAATTTTCCTGCTGGAGCAACGTTACTCCAGCAGGAATCGTTTTTTCAGTTTTTTTTTCCAAAACGACAAAGCGCACATTTACAGCAGAACACGCACTAATTATACGTTCCATTCAAATCACTCTAGGAGCTACTTTCCTGCTGGAGTAACGCACACCACACGAGGGTATGCGGTGAGTTAATCGAGAAAAATTATGCGATTTTATTGTATGTACGTGCTATTACACCAGTACCAGTTTTAAACGGTTAACTTGCGTATGTGCAGACGCCAGCACATCAAGCTTTTGTAAAATTTGTTAAATTTCTTAGTCAAATTTCAAGCAAATTGTAAAATTTCTTTAATAGATTTTCGACTTTATTACTAAAGCATTAGGTTCAAGGTTGATTGGGAAAATTTGAGTTTCGGATAGCTAGATGTGCTGGCGTCCATACGTTTGGCATATTTGCGAATGTAAATGTTGCATATTGTTTTATTGCAGTGTACGTGTTATGTTGTTTAGACGGTGCCGGGTGTTGCTTCAATTTTATGTTATGCCACAGGCAATAAACTTGCACCGTGTAAAGGAGCTTTAGAATCTGACAAAGAACTTCGGAGGACACTGAGATTAGAACTCCTCGATGTATACAATACACTTTCACTCAATCTTTAATCCCCCAAAATAAAGGAAAATCTTGGAAATTCCATCCCTAAATAGGTTAGGGGTAGAATTTCCAAAGAAACACACGGATGTAAGTATACTTCTGACCAGAAACCTAAATATTTAACTCTCAACTTTGAAAATGACAACTTTCCATATATACTTTGACCCTATTTAACCCTCCTAGGGGTGGAATTTCCAAATACCCTATCTTAGCGAGCATATGTTTGGCCATGTCGCCACATAAGATTGCACCCGTGCTAAGTAGCCCACCCGTTCGCGGTCGTTACCGTTTTAAGATATTAATTTAAAAAAATGTTTGAACAGGTGTCATAGGTAAAAAGTAAGTGCAGTATGTAGTATTAATAAAATTTTATTTTAAACAAAATAATATAGTCGCAGCCTGCCAGTGCTCGGTCGGTGTCGAGGCGCGCGCGAGGCTCACGCGGCCCCCCGCAGCAACTCAAGGCACTACGACGCGGACCGGCGGGCAGCCCGCTGCCTCTCCGCGCCCTACTTCCCTCTACAAAAGCATGTCGACGAAAACAGAGCATGAGGTGAATCGGCTCGGGGGACTACGTGTGCCTCACATCTTGTCCTGATATACACAAAATATGACATTATACAAACGCCCTTAAATGTAAATCTGATTATATTAAAAAAGCTGACAATTTATAAATTCATAATATACATTATCATAACGATTCGGAGTTAAGGCCGACGTTTTAAGAAATAATATTCGTAAATCGAACCCACCTTTCCATAAGTACTCTCATTATGTTTCTACATATTAATACTTCATGTACGAATAAAATTGTGGGCGTTTCCAAATATGAATCAAGTCTGTATTGTGTATCGTTATTTAGGAGACGTCCGATATCAATCGTTCTAAAATATATAATGTTGTCTATTTAGTTTGTAAGAAATCAGCCGCATTTATGTTCGAGACATCCCCATGGTCGTTTTCGTTCCAATAAAGCATTGCTGTATCACTGCCGAAAATAGATATCTTTGTTTCGCAATAAATTATAATCATTATCATAATTAGATACAAATATTGTAGATCGTAATAAGTTACATTAAAACAGATACAAGCCAAACTAATGATATACACAAATAAAATGTTCAGATGATAAGAGAAAGGTATAAACAATGTACTACTATCATAGCAAACTATTTTTTAAATAAAACATAATTTTGTTTTAAAATAGGAAACAGTATTATAATAACCATTATATCCATAATATGTGAAAATACTATTATCAATAGTGTAAATGTGTTAGAGTGATCACCACATCGAAAACAAACTTAGCATAGTCGAGAATGCTGTACGATTCATCAATTGAGTAGGTATTTAAATGTAAAGGACAAACAATATGTTGACTACCCTTTAGTAGCACTGGATGATCATTATAACAATTTACATGAGAGCCTTTTCCATCGAAACCACATTGGTCTTTATGATAATAGAAGTGTTACAGTAAAATAATTGCGGCTTTTCGATAGACAAAATTATATAGCATTTCATAATGACTAACAAACATTGTTCAAGCGTCTCAATACTAAAAAATTCTACGCGATGCTCGACGGGAATGGACGAATAATAGTAGGTTTTACTATCAAAACCGAGGCAGGACATTTTATATAAATTCTTAAAATTGCACAGAATACATAGTTGCAATAAAAGTACTACATTCTTAAAATATGGCCTAGGAAGAAACAGAAGCTAGTGTATTAACTAAAAAAAAGTTAATGCAACTTGTACATTGGTAGCAACAAAAATGTTGTACAAAATAAGTTACGAGCTTAAACATTAAAGCAAAATCCACTTGAATGATAAGAAATGTTAAAAACACGTAAGAGCATCGTGAGGAATTCAGTATAAATGTGTCGCTTTATGGCTGTGACTGTAAGTATTCATAAATAAAGCCTAGCTGTTCTATGATATTGAGAAAATGGGAAATAATTCATTTAGTGATCATGATGAAGCAATGCACTCGAGCTCTCACAGGATACAGATCCCAAAATTCAAGATTACATATTTCATGCATTCTCTGTTGATATAGGTTTTGGAAAGGCCTATCCTAGCTAAATTACAAATTGTAGTGCCAAATTACTCGATCACCTTCAGGACTTTACCGATCGCAATCGTTTTATCTGAAACCGAAATAAGAAAATTAATTAGAAGGTTAGTGTGATTAACAAAGTAAAAAATAGCATTAATGGCGGCCGACTGTATCAAAACTTTCATAATAATCCTAAAAACAAACGCGATAATTATTATGATTGAGATTTCATTTTGTCTTTTTAATAGTTTACTATACTCCTAACCCTAACCCTTCTGGGAAACAAGGCGTTATGTTATGTTATGTTTAACTATACTCCATTTGTAATAAGATTAGAAAATTAACTAAACCTTTTTTACAGTCTGTTCAACCGATTTTAACTTCTATTGCGTTGGTGGCATGACAAATGGCAGCTGCAGTAAATGCTTGGTAATGAAACCTCGTTTTTGCTTTTAATGCCGTCCTTAGGGCTACAGAACAGAAGTCAAAATGGTTGAGCGGACTGTAAAAAGATTTCTTAATTCAAATGGAGTTTAGTAAATAAATAAGTTAAATGCGTCATACTCATAAAATAATTGATCGCGTTTTCTTTCATTTTGACTTTTCAGCCACGTTCATTGCGTGATTTACGTCGATGAGTAGGGGAATTTATCAAACCCACGAAGCAATGTATTAGATAATGGATATTCTTCAAAACTCTCTGATTGTGATTGAAATTGTGTTACAATTAGGGTGCAGCTCTAGATTCGCAAGGGTGCAATCTTTAATGTGGCGACATGTCAAAACATCGAGTTTTGCTTTATCTAAATTAAATATTAATCAAAATAAATAAAAAAATATTTACTTTATTGATATTTAACTTGGAATGTGATATACTCATAAATCTTCTGAAAGTAATTCTCTAAATGATGGTGAAAACCGCATCAAAATCCAGTGTTGTTAAGAAGAACTAAAAAGCGGTCAGTTACACAGCCAGACCAAAAGAGACTTTGTTTCATACTAGATAAAGGTTATAATGATAAATGCATTGTTGAAATAGGTAATTTGGTAACCTACATTTCACAAGGCGGTGGTTGGCACCACAATCATCATTCATTTAATTGGATTTATACTATATTATACCTAGACAAAAACGAAATTTCTGGAAGATATTTTGTAAATAAATGATGCACTACTTACTCTCGTCTCTTAATGTGAATCTGCCCATTTGAGCAAATTTTTTGAATGGTTCTAAACATATAATTCCCGCGCATTCTATCCTCATGATAGCCACTTGATCTTGTTTCACAAAGCGCGGCCGCGTCTTTGACTTGTCTCCAGTCTTTTTGTCCACCAAACAGATAAGTGCCTGCAAACGGAAAATTATTATGTTTTATATTGTATTATATAAACGAAAGTATATCTCGACTAAATTGTCAGCTGCAGTATTGCAACTGACTGTCAGACCGATTTCTATAAACGTCACTTAATTTATCGAAACATTATTTTCGATTTTAAAAGGGTGTGGTACAGTCGTACAAACCATCAAACCGAACAACTTTCTCCCGGAACATCATAATCGTGAAAAAAAAAATCAGTCATCCCGTACAAAACTTCAATACTACTCGACCCAAATCTACGGAACGACTGATAATTTTTTCGCGATTGCGATGTTGGTCCCCGGGAGAAAGTTGTTCAGTTTGATGGTCTGTACCACCCGCTTGATTTTCGCCTCACATTGGTAAGACACCCTGTATACAAGGTGTAAATTAAATAACGCACAACCTCTTAAGGAGTCATTGTACTCATCATTATGAAAAACTTTTAATATGTGACGAATCCTGAAATCGTGAAAAAAAATCAGCTCTCTCTACAGTTTGACGAGTTATGCGAACATAAATGTAGGGAACAGCCTTTTTTTTCGCGATTTCAGGTTTGGTCCCATAGTAAAAGTTGTTCATAATGACGAGTACAATGATCCCTTAAGAGGTTGTGCGTTAATTATGTGACACCTTATATATGAACCTTCTTTAGTTTCACCGTAAAGTACGATCACGCACGGCTCGCATATCTTAGCATTTTTTTGCACTAATGCACTAGTCGTGCGAAGCCATTAATATAAAAAAATAAAATAGGCAGTCATGGGGACTACCTATCGACAGAAGTGAAAACCTAAAACATTAACATACATAGGCCGACATCTATTTCAAAGACAATGGTGCCGATTCTCTTGTACACGGAACTAAACTAAGTAAACTATCACTAAAATTTCTTACTTTTGGCTATGAGAATCTTAAAGCTATTCTGCAAAAAATTACCACTAAATTAAAAAATAATTTTGACAGAACTAAATCGAATTTGACAATCGCGACTCCACGTGGTAAGTACCTACTTGTTTGTCCTCGTGATTTTTTTTTTGAGCCGGAGGCGCGCAAGGGGGGCAAGCTCGACGTGTTTTTTAGGAAATTTTTCACTTTTGGTATGGAAAATATGAGAAATTATTAAGTATACATGTTGAGTTTTAGTGTTTACAGGCAACAGAAGGAACACGGGTGGGTTTTAGTCAGTAAGTCTGACACGCCCTCCCGCTTCACCCAGAGCGGGAGAAGTCATTTGATGATTTCCCAACAAAAAAAAATGGGCCTTATAAAGGGGGTCGAAATTTTCATAATTTTTGCGATAGGACACACCGTTTTCGAGATATAAGCTAAAGAAAAGAAAAAAGCTATAGTACTGTTTTTGCACCTGAAGTCGAGGTGTTGGTGTGAATTTTAGTTCATGCCAACTAATTTTACTCCACACCTTTTTAGTCGCGATTAAAAATACAGTGGATTTCGGGTATAACGACAATGAAGGGACCACTCTATTTTCGTCGTTATATCCGGAAGTCGTTACAGGCAAAGGTAAAGAGATACAGACACGTACACATGTGTAGTTTATATTCATTTATTATTGAAAATATTTGCACACATAGTTATTCACCGGTACATTTAAAAAAATGTGTAATATTAGTTTGCTTCAATTTATTTTTTTGTGCTAGTGTACGCTGTAGGGTGTATTCTATTTTCATTACTTCTTCAATATCTATAATATCCTTTCCATCACCAAATAAACAGTATCTTTTAAGCTTTGTTACAACACCTAACACATCCTTAGTTGTAGGAATCTCACCTTCCTTGCAATCTTCTTCTTCCTCCTCATTTTCCTCATCTTGCGTCGTATGTGATGGAACAACAGTTTCAACAATTTCACTATCGGACAAATCGCTAGTAGTGATAAGTTGACTGTCAATATCAACATATGTTGCCCAGTCCGCAACATTTGTTCCGCTTGATGATACTGTAGTCAGTTGTGCCAATGGTATGTCCAATTCATCATCGGAGTCGTCGTCAATTGTTGTGATAGCCGAAGATTTACGGAACCCAGCGTGTAGAAAACACTTTTTGATCGTATCTGGAGTCACCCGAGCCCATGCCGTAGTTACCATTTCAATGGCATCTAAAATATTAACGGAAAACGGGCCTGCCGAGTTTTCAATGTCGTTCATCATTTTCTGTACTAAAATCTTCCTATAATGACTTTTGAGGGTTTTAATTATCCCTTGATCAATCGGTTGAATCACTGATGTAGTGTTTGGTGGTAAAAATGCCAGTTTTATGTTGGTCAAATTCTCTATTTTAGGATGAGCTGGGCAATTTTCAATAAATAAAATGATCTTCTTTTTGTTATTTCTTAACTGGGAGTCCCATTTGCGTAGAACTTTTTCGAAAATCTCTGAAGTCATCCAGGCCTTTTTGTTTGCTTCGTAATCAACTGGCAAAGATTTAACATTTTTGAAACATCTGGGTTTTTTTGCCTTGCCTATGACCAATAATTTTCTTTTTTCCACTGCCATACTTGATGCAACAAGCACGGTGATTCTATCTTTTGATAATTTTCCACCAACGCACTTTTCCCCTTTAAATTTCAAGGTTTTGTCAGGAGTTAACTTAAAAAACAAACCTGTCTCGTCAGCGTTCCATATTTGGCTATCAGTATAACCTTCAGTCAATTTTGGGAAAACTGTTTTTAGCCAGTTGTCACAGTCACTTTGCGATACACTAGCGGCTTCTCCACAAATTTTGCCTACTACAATATCGTGTCGTTGACGAAATCGGTATATTCAGCTTTCCGAACACTCAAAATCCATTTTTCCAAACAGTCTGCCAAATTGATTAGCCTTTTCTTGCAGCAGACGACCGCTCAAAGGTACGTTTTGGCTTCTTTGGGGTTTGAACCACATTAGAAGGGCATTTTCGATATCTTGATGCGTCGGTTTGCGGTTTTTCTTAATTTTTAAGGATTTGGATTCAAAGCATTCTAATATTTTATCACGGTTTTTCCACATCGTAGATACTGTTGAATGGGAAACTTTGTACTCTTTGCACAAATCAGCATTGTTTTCACCGTTTTTCAATTTTGAAATGATTTCCGCCTTTTCTTTAACAGTGAATGTGCGTCTAGCAGCCATACTTATTCAAAAGTTTACTAAACCCAGTTGCTACTCAGAATATCACTTTGTAACTGAACCATAAAAGCTCCGAAACGTACACGCTTCCCCTACCTACTTAGTTGATATCTATAAACAAAAGGTAAAGGTCTCCACACTTGCTGACCATCTGTGTGCAATGGATGTAAACAAAAGATAAGAAATGTTTGTGAAAGAAAAAAATCTTTGTGTCTTTGGCGGCCGACTCCGGTCGCAATATCTGCATGGGATTTCTAGGAATTTGTTACAAATGATTCATTAAAAACAGTCGCTACACCCGAACTCGGCGTTACATCCAAAGTCGCTATAGCCACATGAATTTTGTACTAAAGTATGCTTTAAATTCAAGGGACTTAGATTTAACGTCGCTATAGGTAAATGGTCGCTACAACCAAGGTCGTAATAAATGAAATCCACTGTAGTCAGATTTACGAAGCAGATTTACGCATTTGTGACAAGAGAATCGGCACCATTAGCGTGCTAAATAGAGTAATTTAGTTACAGCGCCCTCTAGCGGTGAGTAGTTGAACTCCTTGGAGCATGTCGCATGTCGGAAACCTGTACGATTTTCCCCTACCAAAAAGCACTCAACGTGCCTGAAGTTTTCACAAATCTATACAAATAAATAAAATTGAAGTGTCTGTTTGTAATGTCAAAATAACCGCTTAACTTTACTAAATGCATAAGAAAGTATATACGGTACTTATAATAAAAACGTAATTTTTAAAATTTTTGTCTGTCTGTCAGTTTGTTCCGGCTAATCTCTGAAACGTCTGGACCGATTTTGACGGGACTTTCACTTGCAGATACCTGATGTTACGGGGCGTAACTTAGGCTACTTTTATTTAAGAAAAATAATTAGTGTTCCGCGCAAAAAAATGAAAACCCATGAAATTGTGAACAATGAGTCGGATTTGAAAAATTATTTTTGCATTTGGTAGCCCAATTCTCGAGGATAGTTATAGGCTATTTAACATCACGCTACGACCCTTAGGAGCCGAGCAAAAAGAAAAAGTCAGAAAGAACACTAAGCGGATACAAAGTAATAGCGCGGGCGGGCGTTGCATCACGACGGGTCTGGGGACGAGGGAGTTTTATTAAAATTTGGCTGTTATTTTAGCATATTGTCTATCTTACGACTTCCACGCGAACGAAGTCGCGGGGCACAGCTAGTATATTATTATATTCAATTATCATAATCTCGTACGAATAGTTCTATTCGATTTTTTGATAACTGTTCTTATTTTCGCCGTAATATTTTATTAAATCTAACCGTGACAGCACTAGTGGGAAAAAGTAAACTCAAGAGTTTATGCTAGTGTATTAAGCCCCACCAAAATCAACGAGTGGGACTCAGTGGACATCAAAATTGTGAATATTCCACTTTGTCCCACTGGTAGGGCAAAGTATGGAGTAATTTACCTTCACTGTGATTTCCTCTGCTGCGCAATGTATGTGCATCACTGCTGAGTATCCCGCACAAATGATTGATTTGTGTTCGAGGATCACAACTTGAGCATCAAACACCTGTAAATTGATATATTTACCTTTGTAAGTACAGTGCTAAATAAATCTTCAATAGCATTAAGCTGAAATCATCATTTAAAAGGATATTACAGGTCTATCGACAAGCATTTGGCAATAAAAGCGTAATACTACAAGTATAACACTGCATGTTGTACTGATAGTATCAAAAGGTGCACCACATCTCTATAAAACTATGGTCTTTTTCATACAGAAGTTTGTGTTTTAACCCTGCGATCTGCATAAAGTTCAGGAAATATTATAAATTTTAAGCGTGCAAGCCACCTTTTGTATTGACGCAAAAAAGATTTTTGTTAATTAGTGTATGTACAATCTTTTATTTTTTTGGGTGTAATGTCTTAATATTAAAAAAAAAGTACTATGGAACTGCTGTATTAACCACAAAAGTACAGAACCATAACATTCAAATAGATAGTGGTATCTATCCTGCTGCTTAAATTAAAGCATACCTTTCCAGTGGTGATAGGTTCAGCAGTGTCACAAAGAACGAAGCCAGGAGACACATCTTCTTCCTCAATTCCTTTGAGCTTGACTTTCACATTTTCACCAGGACCAATCGACGTAACTTCGATGTCGTCAGACCATAACTGGTCTACAGTAACTTGCACCTGCATTCAGAACATACATGTTGCTGTATGAATTTTGAATCTTAAAATAACAAAAATCTACTATCTATTATATAAATAAATTCATTCCGTACATTGCTGTAGTTTGACTGATTTGTAGTACATATTTATTTTTAGGAAAAATATGACGATAATTATTATAATTGTAAGAACAATAAAAAACTATAATCTGAAAAAAAAATCAAAGACGTAAAAGTTGATAATGGAAAAGACGAAACAAAATGTAATTTTAAGGAAGTTTCTTACCCTATTAGGCATAAGGAATAGGGCAGCGCCCTTACGAGTAACTCCTGCTTCCACCTTCCCCATGAGAACAGTGCCCATGTCTTTGTATTTGTCGACGACCGGCATAATGAAGGGTCCGTCCATCTTGCGGTTCAGAGAAGGAAGTTCGTCAATCAGTTGTATGAAAGACGGTCCACGATACCATGGACAGATTTCTTCAGTTACCTGATTGAAAATACATCTGATATTAGTTTATAACTGAAAAAAAACCAGACCTATCGAAATCATTTACAGTCACTTTAGGAGTAGATTGATTCAAGTTATAATGTGCTTACTTTTTGAAGTAATCCTTGCCCTGTTTGGCCAGAAACAGGAAGAAACGACAAATCCTTTGCTGGGTTGAAGCCCAACTTTTTGAGGTAAGGCATGATCTTGTCTCGACATTCATTGTATCTGGAATTTGAAACATAAGAAACTTAAGGTTTTATTATGTATATGATTATCATATTGTTTTCTAAAAGATAACTTAATTTAAAAGAAGTTATGGGCTGCAGAGTTAACAGAATTCATTGTGTTCCAGAACTGTAGACTGCTACATTTGCAGTCTACAAAATTACGACACTACAGGGCCCAATCTTTTAACATGTTTTAAGCATCGTCTTGGGTATGGGTTTATAAGTTGTAACTTATGCATTATTACTATGATACATACTGCAGTCTGAAAAATTTACTCTATTTATTTTAAATTAATAAACAGGACTGCTTTTGGCATTGATTTCGCCTGGCGGAAACTGATGTTTAATGTAATTGTTAAAGAAAAAAGGATTTAGAATAATTTTAAAGTACCTTTTTTCGTCCCAGTTAACTGTTGGATCATCCATCTTGTTAACAAGTGCAACTAGATGTTTGACCCCTGCAGTTTTAGCTAACATCGCGTGCTCTCGAGTTTGGCCGCCTCTGTCGAAACCAGTTTCAAATTCTCCCTTACGTGCAGATATTACCTGAGGGAAAATATTTTAAGAATTTAAATCACTCTGTGGTTTGCCTAAGTTTCTCCGAGTCGAACGAAACTATTGGGCCCGGTTGAACATGAATTGTGTAGAATTAATATAAATAAGAAAAAAATATTTTAAACATACCAGGACGGCGAGATCAGCCTGAGCTGCGCCTCCGATCATGTTCGGCACGAAACTCTTATGGCCAGGAGCGTCAAGGATTGTAAAATGCTTCTTGTCAGTCTCAAAGTATGCTCTACCCACCTCAACAGTCTTACCCTTGTCACGTTCTGAATTAGAAAACAAATACATTTTTCATTCATTTTTATAAATTAGGCATTCTTTACGAATTGATATTATGTATTTATAACTATGTTGCATACCTTCTTGATTAGTATCAAGTGCCCATGATAAGTACCAGGACTCCCTAGATTTCTCTCGTGCCTCTCTTTCATACTTTTCCAGTGTTCGTTTGTCCACCATTCCCGTTAGCGACATAATTTGACCACCGATTGTAGACTTTCCAGCATCTGTTAATAAAATATGTTACTATTTGCATGGACCTTATTATAATTATGAAGGTTTTTATGCAGAGGAACATTACTTCACTTACCTACATGTCCTATGAATACAACATTTACATGTTCTTTTTTGCTACAAGTGTCCTCTACCCGTGGCGGCTTCTTCTTGGGGATTTTCTTTGTTGCCTCGCCATCCTCCTGAATGACAAAAAAATTACATTTAAATAATTTTACTCTAAAAACAATTGATCCCAAAATATAGGCACTGAATTAATTGAATATCAAATTTAATAACACACACATATACAGGGTGTAAGGGACAGCCCTCCGCAAACTAACGAGGGTGCATTCAGCTCCTTATTTTGAATCATATTCCACCGGAAATATTTCAGGAAAATGTTCATTTTTTTATCTTATATTCAGTTACTAGACCTTTATTACAATGTAAAGTTACATTATCTGTACGTAGCACTCCATTTATGTAAATAAAACAGCTAAAATAAAAAAAAATCAGCAATGGATGTTGAAATACTCGGCGGCGGAAGGTTCGCTGCGCTAACGTTCGCTACGCGCGTTTTGCCACGGCGTGTGAGGTAATAAAACAAATCAGGTTTATTGGATTCCCATAACATTACTGAATTCAACCCATCAGTCTGCGGAGGGCTGTCCCTTACACCCTGTAAGGTGTTTACCTATAACGTCATTATATTAATATAATGTGTTTACGCGGCGATCACCGTGGGTAATAAGACGTTATTCGCTGGTATCTACTTGTCACTGTTACAGAAACTACAATGTAGACTTTTTAGTGATGTAACAACACTAAATCAGTTTATGGATGTACTACGTAAACAATGTTTACCTTACTTTAAAATATTCACAAGCTAGCAATACCTAACAAGCTAACAATACAAAATGGTATATGACTAGGTAGCAAATCAACTTAAATATTGATGATTCATCCAAAGTGATGAATAATACTAAAAACCTTAAACATTTCCGTCCAACAGTGTGGAAGCTTTCTATAGAGCAACATTAAGGTTGTAATTTTTAAATTGTAAACATTAAAAATGTTGACAATATAACTATTGAAGGACCAAGACCGACTCATGTTGGTCCTTCATATCTCGGCGCAAAAGACCTATTTACCCCGACTGCGGCGAACCCGAAAAACTAGGGTTATTTATTTGACCTGTATGTATATATGTCCGCCCCTATGTTCCCTCGTAACTACTAAACGGCTGAACCGATTTTGATGAATGATATGTCGTTAGATTCGTCTTTATTGCACGAGTGTCACTGGGTATATTAAAATGATAAAATATCAAAATGGCACCTAATAGGCGCCAAAATATAGGTTTAAAAAAATCTCCCGAACCTATCGACCCTTCATTTTGATTTCCCACTAAAAATGAAGGGTTTTAAAAGGTCATTACAAAAATATATATAAATTATATATAAATTATATATTTAAATGTAATTTGGATTGAGAAATGATAAAAAAGAACTTTTGGAGTGAGTAAGAGGCTGTTATCACCCGATAATAAGTGGGTATTGTATTTACGACCGTTACATATATCGTTATTTAATACAGTAAGAGAAAAATAATTATAACTAAAAACTGTAAAACAAAAAAGTTGATTTAAAAAATCAAAACCTGACTAAAAAAAGAACTTTAAAAAAGGTGGAAACATTTAAGAATAAAGACCTATTGCCTCTGACTGCATGAGATTGTTTGGAGACAAAATAGGTCATCTAGTTCATCTTTTTTTAAGTTCACTTTTTATGCAGTCAGGTTTTTGATTTTAAATTCACTTTTTTTTTTGAGTAGTTTGAGTAACTGCTACCAACTCACCTGTTGCTCCGTTTCTTCATCCTCAGGTTCGTTGTTATCTTCAGGGGTAAGTAGCGCATCATCTGCTTCCACTTCCCAGCTATCAGCAGTGGGGGAGACATCAGTTGGTACGGGTAATGCGGCCGTGGGGGCTGAGGGTGCAGAGGCGCCGTCGGGCGTGCCAACAGCAGAAGTGCCATCGACCGGCGTGCCAGCAGTGGGTGTGCCGGTCGTCGGCGAAGCTACGGCGGGGCTGCCAGCGGCAGGCGGCACGGGAGGCGGCTCTTCCACCCGGGGTGAGGCTGACGCAGCCCCACCGTCTCCACTTTCACCGCCGCCATCACCACAACCTATTGTCATAGTAAACTCATAAATAGCTTTTAATTTAATTCTTCCATGATAGCAGTCATAAATTATCAAAATAATCAATCTACAAGGTGTAGTTGAATCTTTTAATAACAAAGACAAAACACAAAGACCCATACAGTAAAAAAGAGTTCCATCCACAAGTTAAAAAAGGTTGTCAACCCCTAAAAAATTCAAATTCACAAATTATCCAGAAACGAAGGTTGTGGACATGAACTACTTGCGTTATAATGAATATTTTGCGCTGGATAAATGTTACAAAATGCAATTTGAGCGAGTAATAACAATTTTTAAAAAGAGACACTCCGCGTGTCATACGCCACCCAGAAAAAAAAATCGATGACACGCCTGGCGTGCCATCCGTAACAAATTGGGTAATAGAACATTGCAATGAGTAGATTAATATTATGTCATTAAGTGAAAATAAAGTAAATTGACATACACAGTCAAATAAATGAACAATTATATGACCTCATAATTATAAGCTTTTAGTAGGTAAGCTATTTGGAGAAAGAACATGAACATTGTTTTGAGTTAATCACAGCTACCAACTATTCTTCTAGTTTAAATAGTTGTTGATAGAATAATATGCCTTTGTGCAAAGGTAGGTACCATGCTGATTAGCTAATATATTTTACTACAGCATGACTATTCTCTTTTTCTTTATTTTTTTAATATAAGTAGGTTTGTAGAAACACTTACAAGTTAATCATATTTTAAAACTAGATGAGGTTGGTGTTTCTTTTCTGATTACTCTAAGAAAGGCCGAAACAAACTCGTAGGTCAGTCTCTTTTAACATCAAGACATAATATTGGTCAGATCATATAGATTGGTGTCTGAAATGGTCTTTTTTTATTTAAGATAGGTTTGCTCTTGACTCTAGTCTAGGTCACAGATGACAGAGACAAAGTCGACGATGGAGCGAGCTTACCCAGAAGAAGCCTGTTAACTCTCACTTTTGAGGAAAGAACCACACAGATTGAGTGGACCTGTGAAGTGGGTGCATGCATTTGTCAGAAATCATGCAGCTCGACTCAAGGAGCTCAACGTTTCCACAAACAATACCTCTATGTAATAATAATAAATCGTTTATTAACCAAATTAAGTATTTTTACATTTCCTAACATAACATCACACCTTGTTTCCCCGAAGGGTTGGGCAGAGGTGTACCTATAGTACACCTACATTATGTCCTATGTAATAGGGGGTGGGCCTATTGCCATTAACCAGGCACAAATCCAGACTCCGGGCTGCATTTCCTTACTAATACTACACCTAAAATTGTTGTTACAAAAGAAAACAATTTTAATATTTTAAAACACACATTTAACACGTGGACTAGGTCAAGCCTGTCTCATACAGTTCTTGAGAATTATAACAATTTGACATTTCAGGGTCGATACTGTATTGTAAATGTATTTACTTATTATGTATTATTTTGAAAATATAATGTAAAACAAGAAACAAAAGACTTCAAATATAAAATTGCAAAAGCAACTATGTTTGAAATAGTGTGCCTCATAATGATGCAAACGTGGTATAATTTATTAA
Organism: Fissipunctia ypsillon; assembly: GCA_947568875.1. Taxonomy (NCBI): domain Eukaryota; kingdom Metazoa; phylum Arthropoda; class Insecta; order Lepidoptera; family Noctuidae; genus Fissipunctia; species Fissipunctia ypsillon. The sequence goes on along the minus strand of OX387652.1, from coordinate 12,633,854 downwards.
TAAAATTTGATGTTTAGCAGGGTTTTGGGAGGGAGCATGAGTGTGAGTGTTTGTGATAAATATGTTATGACAATATTTTTACTTGTTTGGTCCTGCAATTTTTGAAGTCACATATTTTTGCAATAATATTAAAAATGAAACTGAGCATAATTTCTTGCATATATGTAGTGAAAAAGCAGTTTTTTACAGTAAGTGGGTGTTACCCACTGTAATGCAGCAGAGAACTGACTCACATAATGCCACATATACCACATACATGTAAAATCTTATGATTGGCTGAGTTACCTTATAGATTCTTCATTCATTCAGACCCCATATGGGATCTAAATGAATGAAGACCCCATAATATGGGGTCTGAATGACACTGATTTAACAGGACCCCTATGTATTTTAGTGACTCACTCATTATAGCCTATGTCAGAAGTAGAATGAAATAAAGAACCACATAGAATAATAAATTTATAAAATAGGAAAGAATGAGATATTTGTCTTGTATCACCAGTTATTTAACTTTTATTTTAATTAATGTACAATGTAAGACATAACCTATTATAAATATATAATTTAATCACATTTTAGTGAGACTACATTTTTTTCACACACATATTCACATTTAAACATGGACCTCTATATATTTTGATCATATAATAGCATAATAATAGATTTGTAGTTGTTTTTAAAATTTTGTTATTTCTCTGAATATTATACTTTATGCAAAAAAATATGTAGGTATAGTCTGTAGGTATATCTACATGACACACAATCATTTACCGATTTTGTTAAATAAAACATTGACATTCACAAAATTTAATAATATTTAGAAAAGTATTCAATCAATTGTGTACCTTGCGAACCTATGAAAAGGTTACATTTAGGTATGAAACCTCATGTAGGTTATAACAGTTATAACCTACATAGTTATAATATAACTATGAAACTAAGATGCAACATATTGAACAAATGATCTGTAGTCTGGAAAATCCATATTGAAAACCATTTTAGATATACTTTCTACTGAATAATATTAATTGAACTTGTTTTATGCTATACTAAGATATTTAAGACTATGGGGAACTGTTCCATTCCATAAAAGCAAGTCAAATAAATGTTCAAATAGATGACACGAGAAATAATTTGCAAGACATAGGAAATTATACACACCTTTAACCATTATCCTCCTTATTATTGCAGAATCTATTCTTTGATATCGATATTTAACCAAGAGAAAGTTATGAAATAGCGAATATACGGTGTATAGATATAAAGTCGCGCGCCGCGTGTCGAGAAATAACCCGTTAGAACTGGATTCAGAAAAAAAATAAAGTCATCGAACGTATGTTCCGCTTTAGTAACCGTTTGATTTTCAGTTTGTGTACTGATACAGTGAAGGTGATTGCTTTGTAATAACAATAAATTCTGACAAATTCGAACACGAAAAGCTTCAATGCAGATAGTTATGACAAGACATCTGACTTACCGTTCAAGACAGGACTCCCCACAGATTTTGTTGATCCACTTTCAGATTTTTGTGGAGTAGTGGGGGATTCGGACTCGTCGGAAGCCTGTGAAGGCTTACAAAAAGAAGGCACGAACTCCGTGGCATTAACGTTCAACGTGGAAAATTTTGCAGACACATCGTCCGAATCTTTTGCACCTTGTTCACTTATGACATCAGCTTGACTTTCCCAAGAGTCCGGAGCACCGTTATTGGACATATTAAAAACAGACAATGTAAATTTCCTAAATAAGTCTTTCTTTTCAAGTTATTTTTATGATTATTCGCGTTTTTTTCTCGATAGATCCGCGTGTGTCTTTATCTGAAACCGGAAGTTCATGGCAATTTGCCAAATATGTAGAGAAACAATCACTTGTTACTTTACATTAAATATTGCTCAATAACTTAGAAACTGTGAATTTAAAAGCCATTAATTGAATATTTTTTTTCTATTGCAATTTATTAGTAGTAGCATTTAATTTAAAATACTATAATTATCTAATATATTTTATGATTATTTCCGGTTAAATGCTGCCATGATAGAGAAGTTATTACGTCTTGCCATCCGATAGGTGTGATTTTCTTGGAAAGGCAATGTACAGCAAAATATTTCTAACTATGGATATTTTTACAGTAACAAAAATATAGGTACTTTGAGCGTTAATTCTGTCGTCGCTATAATGGTCATTTTTTGTTTTACTATTTATTATTTTGGATCAATTTATTACATACAATACTGCAAGGTTCTTATAGCGCGTAGCCAAAATTGGAACTAACGTCGCAGTCTTATTTTGTCAACAAAATCCTTACCAACAACGCTCCTCTGTCAATGTAATTTAGGCGCCAAAGGGTTCCAAATTTAAATAATTTTCTTACGTTTTTTGAGAAAATTAATTTAAGAAAGTCACAAAGTGGGTGCCTGAAGACGCGTCCTGCAGGGCGTCGTCACCGATGCAGGCCTAAAAAACGCTGGCGTGATGATTTGGACTCGTACCTTGCTGATTGGACGGAAAAGGTACAGCACAAAGAAAATTGGAAAAGTATGGGGAGACCTTTGCCCCGCTGTGGGACAACATAGGTTGAACAAAAAAAAAAAAATTAAGAAAGTAAAATTCGTAAATTGGCCCAATATATGCAAAAATCTGGTCGCTAAAATAGCTATTTAAAAATGCAAATAAAAATGGACGAGTCCGTAAAAACTGAATCAGTCGAAAAATACATATTGAGTTTTCAATACCCATTATTTTCTTCACATATAGAAGTCAAATTAATGGACTAGTTTCTTGTGATAAAAATAGGATAATAGCGATATCTGGAGTGAACATGTGGCAGTTTTTAACCCCATTCAACCAAATAAAATAAAACCACCTCACGCTCACGCCTTGTACATAAACCTTGTACATGCGCCTTGTGCATTGTGCCTTGTATATTATTAGCTTGCAGTGTTGGGATCTAGCTACGACAGTGCCATTTTGACAGTTGCCTTCCCTATGGGGAAGGTCGGGCAAAGCTAATTGTATGGACGGCAGCACATCAAGCTACTACAATCTGTCAAATTTCTATTCAAATTTTTTATATATAATTATTATAAAAATTCAAATTTCTAGATTTTCAACTTTATCGCTAAAATTTTAGGTTCAAGGTTGATTGGGAAAATTTGACAGTTTCGGATAGCTTGACCTGCTGGCGTCTGTAGATAGCGTGATCATAGCTAGGTCCCCACGGCCTATAGTAACTTTGACATTTCGTTCATTCATGAGTTTACTTTTATTTCGTTATTTCCGGTGATTTCAATATTTTAAATCAAGTAAATGATATGGAAAGTGTCAGAATTTAAAACCATAAATATATCTTCAAAGTCACTTTCTTCAGAATGTTTCTACTCTGTTTAATTTATAAAACATCTCTACGAATAGCTTAGCCACCATCTTTTAATTTTAGGGTCTCTCGGGAAATGGTGGACTCCAATTTCGGAGTATTAGTAGTAACACAACAACGCATAATTTTCGCAAAAATAAAATAAAACCGCCTCACGCCTTGTTTTATTGGCTTGTGTTGGGAACCAGCTACGACAGCGCCATTTTGACAATTGTCTTCCCCATTGTAAATCAAATTCTAATGTGTAGACTGAGTGGCAATTCCCGTAATTTTATGAACGTTTACAGTCTGATCTCTGTCTCAACATGTCAAAAATACCTATAATTTCCCTACATTCTTGACAAGTTTATGACATTTGACTGGCGCTGAGATGAGATTGCGACTAGATTTTGAACGTTTTCAACAGATTTCAAAAAAGGAGGAGGTAAGAGGTATCAGTTCGTCGGAATGTTTTTTATTTACGAGAATTGGTCTGGTGTGGAATAAGAGCCATAGACTAGGTGAACAGCTCATGGAATTAGTATGTGCTTTATTTATATATACGTCTTGTCTTGCTCACATCTCGCGCTTGACAATAATTTAAAATGGCGGCCATTCGGATACGGTATTTGTCGGTATGGAACAATTGATCGCTTCGTCCTGGAAATAAAAATATTATAACACTAAGGGACAACTAATTAAGTGTAGAAGTTTTAGTTAACTATGTGTTCGTTTTATATTTTGGTTTGAAGTACTATTCGTGCATATACAGTTGCAAAAGTGAACTCTGGAAGTGAAATCTTTCCTTGGTAAACGTGATTTCATGATTTGTCATGTTGCTAATATTAATTGAAAAACTGAAATGTCTGTACATTACAAATTCAAAAGTGCGTTGGATTACGACACAGTTACTTTTGATGGATTACATATATCAGTAGGGGATTTGAAATCTGCCATATCACAGCAGAAACGAATTGGAAAAACGTCAGATTTTGATCTTCAAATAACTAATGCTCAAACAAAAGAAGGTTAGTATTCGATAAACCGCTAAATAATTGTTATATTATGTATTTTTTTTCAAATAAACTTTGTTATAGAAGTAATATAAGATGAACCCATAGATATTTTTATATTTCTATGGATGAATCTCTGACCTAATGTACCTGTGTACGCGCGGGCGATTTTTTAACGCGATGTTGTGTTATCGCGCACCGCTGCGTTATAAAATCGCCCGTGCCGCGAGGGCTAAAGCTGAGATCTATATACGTTACTTAGCACCTACTTTCGCTAAGCGTTATTCCTGTCACTGTCGCACCACTGTCATACTACAAGTGCAAGATAGAGACAAACATGTTTAACTTAAAGCACAAGCTAATAAATTTATAATGATCTCTGCATTAGTGCGGTCATACACAAGCAGCTTGAAGTATTAAGAACTTCCTGACTGGTAAGCTGCCACTGCATGCATACCCACAATCTTCTATTGATTGATTAGCATAATAAGTTTCAACCACAGCAAGAGGCCAAAGGGTACCATAGTTCTTGTAGGTCTGCAATTGCATGTATTATTTCGGAAGTGTAATTTTGTATGCCCAATGACATGTATTAAGCATACCTTGTTTTGTAAATCAGTGTGGCCAAGAATAGATTGAGGAGAAAGCTGCTGACTGATAAGTCACCTGGAGGATAGAAATTAAGAGTGTAAAGGTTTATTACACTTTACTACAGATGTATTATTTTTTGAGTTATAAGTACTATATTTTTACCTTTTTCAGTTTATGTGGATGACAACACTCTAATACCAAAGAATACATCACTTCTTGTTGCTAGAGTGCCACTCTCTCAACAACCTAAAAAACAGTGGGAAGGGTCTAATAGTAATCAGTCATTACACAAAGATGTCGCTCCTAACAAAGGATTGGCTGATCTGTCTCGCATGGAAGGTAGCGAACAGGATAAAATAAATGCTATGATTTCACAATCCACTTTTGACTACGATCCTAGCAAGTAAGAAGAAACAGAATTTTTTCTGCAACATTAATTTTTACATGAAATTTGTTGTTTTCCCCATACAAAATATTTGCCCCTCCTATGGCCGTTTTGACACCAAAGCATATAGTAGGCTGGTACTAAATGTATGAAAAAATATTTTAGCTTCACAGTAGGTGCCCAACTATACGCTTAGTGTGAACGGCCTTAGGTCAAAAGCCCGCTGGGTACAGTGGTCTCGAACATCATAGAGCAAGATTGGTAGAGTTGCCAGCAAAAATCGGTATATTTGTACCCAAAATCGGTATTTGACAAAAAAATACTATATTCAAATTCATTTATTTATTGAAAAAAAAAACTTACAGAACAGAGCCCATATCGGTAGAAATATCGAAAAACCGGTAGGTTTGAGACCACTGGCCGGGTATGCCCATGGTAATAGACAGCTCATTTCTCACAACAACTTTTAGCAAGTTTTAGTTTTTGATGAAAGTGTAAACAACCTGTTCAGGTTAAATTCCTACGCAATCACTCAGTAATGGGAATCAGTAAGACAATCATCTGTGTTAAGGTTTCAACTCTGTATCTCACCACTTTTTCCATGGTATGTAAAGTAAAAATGTCCTACTCTGATTTCAAAACCATTTCCGTTGGCCGTTTTGCATGGATGTGACGCATAATTTCCCCAAACTTTCTTTTTGTTTTTGCGTTCTTTTTTGCGTCATGTTTACCGGAAATAAACTTATTTTCTTTCTTCTTTCTTTTCTTTCTATTTCGAGCTTATAGGTTTCTTAACCTTATTTTTGCTTTTTTAGTGCATAACATTATAAGATGGAGTTTATTTTAACATAAAAACATTTTCATGTGTTGACTTTCAAACCAGTTGACTTTCATTTGACCTCCAAACGAAATAAAAAACGTAGCCAAATTGGGACATTTTCGGTGCTTCCCATGATAAAAAAATCAAGTCATATAATGTCAACTTTAGGTATGACCATAATTTATAATGCAGTGGTGCGAAAAATTCAGTCTTTGAATTGATTCAAATCAAATGTTGAAAATCAACTCACACAAAAAATCTAAATCCACTTACTCTACATGAGATCCCAATACATTCTCGCTGGCATAATGACTCTCATAGCATTAACAGAAATTAAAAGGAATAATGATGCCTTACCAACATTTCAACTCACATGCACAATACAATACAACCATTTTGCTTACAGTAGAAAAACAGGTATTTGTGCATATGTGTGTAGGGAGCAGGGCTAGCTCTGCAGTCGGACGCCGGGTTCAAGTGATAATAGCTTTAGGGGTGATTCACCAGAAAAGTCCATGATTGTACCTTTTCTGACCCATTTGCTTACATTTTTATCAAATTGATTTGGAACATTCAATTTTGCTTGCTGTAGATATATATGAGGCAAAATTTAATGGATGCTTTAGGTGTCTTTTTAAAGCCCACTATCACTTCCACAAATAACATATCAAAGTAATTATCATACATCAATCTTGTAAACTAATACAATTTTTTTGTTCTAGTTATCAGAAAATTAGAGGGCAAAATCAGAGAGGACTGGTTCCTACTAATTATACCTGTTACAAGTGTCAAAAACGTGGACACTGGATTAAAGATTGCCCATTAGCTATTGCGGTATGTATTATATGTATAAGACAAATACTTTGAAGTGGGGACTGATTTGGTTACCTCTTTGTAATAGAGGGTGTAATGGAGTTAGCTATTGCGGTATGTATTATGTAAGACAAATACTTTGAAGTGGGGACTGATTTGGTTACCCCTTGGTAATAGAGGGTGTAATGGAGTTAAGTGCAAGGTTAACAGACGGCTAGCATTCTGGAAGGTAGGCAAAATAGCTAGACATATAAGGTAAAACCTAAAATTGAGCAGTTCCTGCTTTTGAGTAGTCCTTTAACGGTTTAGTCGTCGTTCACACGCGCCATACGATGAGGCTTGGGACAAGCTCCCTCGCCTTATTTTTCACATATAATGTTTACTAAGCCTTGGCTCCTTTAGTGTACACTATCCGGGGTAAACGCAGGTACGCGCTACATCAGCCGGGGTTGCGGGATGTTCGAAAGAGTTACCGTGGCCCTGGCACAGGCAACAGAAGGAACACGAGTGGGTTTTAGTCAGTAAAAGTCTGACACGCCCTCTCGCTCCGCCCAGAGCGGGAGAAGTCATTTGAAGCTTTCCCATCCAAAAAAAAAAAAAGGTACGTGCTACATGATAAGGGGGTATGGCGCGAGGGAACGACGACTAAGGGCTGATTTCACTAATGAAACTGAACGCGATCAGCACATAAACCACGTTTATGGGTTGTCAGTGTCATTATTTTCTTTGGAATAATGACACTGACAGCTCTTGAACGTAATTGAATGTGCTGATCGTGTTTAGTTTCATTGGTGAAATCCGCCCTAAGCTGTTAGCCTACAGGCGCTATAGCAATATATCCAAATCTCGCAACTTGATTGAAAACAACATCCATTAAAATTAAAACAAAATCAATGCTAATTCTTTCCCTGCACATGTCTGATATTTGGCGTCATACAATATAAAATGAAGCTATTATGACAACCACAATCTGATACAGCACCACAGAGTATATAATAGACAGCACTGGCGACGCACAGTGGATCGACTCCATACAAACTGGCGGACATAGGACTATAAAAATATAATTTCAAGATTTTTGAAAAACAAATGATGCCAATGTGCTCTTCTCAATAATCTAAATTGAAAGTACTCTTATGGTGAGTAAAACTGATTGCAATTTATGGAAAAATATAGTAAAAAAATGTATTCCTGCGATTTCCGCACATTTTCCGGTTTTGACGCTTATAATATATCAGGGTAGCACAAAAGTAATGAGACACTACAAAACTCTATACATTTCCTTTTTCAAGTTAATTGTTTTCGATAATATTCTAGAATATTGTAGAACATTCTAGGTACTTGTGATGTGGGAGTATATAAAGCCGCCCTCGCGATCGGTTTAGTCACATTTTCAGTCCGATCCAGCATGTCCCTTTGCTGTCCTCCCAGCGACGCCCTAAGCCGAGGTCCGTATCCCAAAGGGGGTGCCCTTAGCGAGTAGTCGCGTAGTTTTAGTTTTATGCCTGGCTGGAGGCCTTAATTTATTGAGGCATCCACAGGAAAGCCCGGTTAAGCAGTCGACAACCTCCTATAGGTTGAACTACGAGATGCCATTTCCCAAAAACAAAAACATCGGTTTAGTCAATCTGAAGAAAAATGGACGAGCGACAAGTTCGAACACTATACTTATACGAGTACTTGTTCGATCACAGTGTGCGGGCTGCGGCTGACAATATCAACACTGCATTGGGCGCTGGAAGTATAAGCCATGCGAGGGTGTCCTGATGGTTTGACCGTTTTAAATCAGGAGACGGGAGCCTTGAAAGTCAGCCACGCCCAGGACGACCACCCGCAGTGAATGATTACAATTTACGCCGCGAACTGCAGTCGAATCCGGATGCTACAACTCGTGAATTAACGGAAGAACTTAACTGCAGTCACCACGCCGTGGAATACCATCTGCATGAGCTTGGGTATCGAAAAGTTTTGGCTCGGTGGGTACCGCACATCCTTACAGACGCCAGTCGTGCAGTCCGTGTCGCTATCTGTCAACCACTTTTGCTGCGACCCCGACGTAAGAGTTTTTGTCTGATCTGGTTACTGGAGATGAATCATGGATTCACTACGAGAACGATACACGTCATGCTTACGTGCTTCTCGAAACAGCCAAAAATGGCTATTTCGAAAAGAAACGCCACCAACTCAACCGAAGCTGAGTCAAAAGAACCGCTTAAAAGTTCTGCTTTGCTGTTTCTGCGACGCGCAAGGCATGCTGTTTTATGAACTATTACACAATGAAACTATAAACGCTGACAAATTTTCAACCCAGCTCACCAAACTATCTGCTGCTATCAAGGAAAAACGACGAAGACTAGTCAATGTAATTTTTCTACACGATAACGCTCGACTTCACGTCGTATCTGCCGTTCGCCAACAGTTGGAGAACTTGGGCTGGGAGACGATACCCCACTCGCCTCATTCCCTAGACCTCGCCCCATCAGACTATCATTTGTTTAGAGCCCTGAAACAACATTTGCGGGGTAAACAATTTAATGATTTCTCGGGTGTAGAGGCGGAGTTGAACAACTTTTTCGAGGCACAGCCATCAGAGTTCTGGGCGAAAGGCATCCAAACTTTGCCGGATCGTTGGCAAGAAGTCTTAAGATGCTAATGGTGATTATATCATTGACTAAGCTTTTTGTATTGTAATAACAATAAAAAATATAAAACGTAAACCAAGTGTTTCATTACTTTTGTGCCAGCCTGATATTTTGGTATAATATTTAGGAGATTTCGTCCGAACATACTTAAGTCCCCTAGTGTTGTCCCCCCTTGGAGATACACAGGAAATATTTTTATTTATACATATAATAATATTAATATGACATTTAATGAAGAAATTTAAATGTAAGAAAAGGATAATGTTTAAATTATTTTTTGTAGGATATAAAAATAAAGAACATAAATGTACATGAAAGTGTAATAAACAGAGAACGGAATAGGTAGAGCTTATTTACCTAAACTTCGAGGAAGGAAGTACATTGAGTGGATAATACCTTGTCTAAAATCCCGGAATAATTACGATTTAAAAACCACGAATTATTTAGTAAAGTTTATTTATATGTAGTTACAAATTATTGATTTGAAAAATCATTTAACATTTTTTAGGGTTACACACACATTTATATCTGTAATTTTGATGGTGTACATAACAAAGGGTATTCTATCTAATCTATAAATAAAGTCCAATAAATTATTCGTGGTTTTTAAATCCCGGGATTTAAACGTCATTAAAATTATTCCGGGATTTTAGAGGAGGTATTATCCACTCTATGTTACTTCCTTCCTCGAAGTTTAAGTAAATAAACTCTACCTATTCCGATCTCTGGTAATAAATAACCAAAAAACTTATAAAAGATTAATGAGTTCTAATGATCAAATTGATAATACACTAAAATCTTAATATACATACAAAATAAAACTTTACTGTTTATACCGCTAAACTTCTGCATCCATGTCGTTATCCGAACTTTCTGAATCTTCAATATCACTGTCAACTATTTCATCCACATCCACAAATTCAAGGCTTCTTGAGTCTTCTTGAATAAGTAAATCTAACGCTTCTTTCAGCATTGTCCGTTTTTTTAGGACTCATTCGTGGCCGTATCTGTGCCAGATATGGATCGGAAGAAATCAGTAGAGAATGAAGAATATCTTCATTATGTACATGCGACACTATTTATTTTTCTGGAATGATGTTCTCTGTATCTACGGAAATCTTTATTTCTTGACTCTGATACTTCCCCAGAAAGACATCGTATGGGAACTATAGAGAGGTTTTCAATAAGTGCTGGTCCGTGTTAAGTGGTTTATGTACACTGGGAGGCATATTATGCCATGGATAAAGGTGTACATACAGTTCTGATGTTTCTAGGCAATAACATTTGAACTCTGAGATTTTGATTTTTTCGTCCGATGATACACACTGTAGTATCACTCCTAATCTTCTCACTAAATTCACATCCAATCCAGTTATTTCAGAAGATCTCTCTGGGTCTCCAAGAAATCGACGAGCACTGTTGCCATCGTTGGTAGTTCCACTGCCAGGTTTGACTAAATCAAGCAGCAAGCCAGTTTTCTTTCTAAAGTCTTCTTGAATTTTTCGTTTTCTCTCTGCCATTTTGTTTTTATTTTCTTCACCTTTTGCTTGCCAGGTCTTGAATTCTAATCTGTAAGCGATATGAAAAAGACATTCTATACATCGAATCCAAGCATGGAGTGAGCTGAATCCGTATTTGTATGAGTCTTCACATGCCGGTTTTTGCATTACGGATGTCAGTGAGTTCATTTCCTTAGGCCGAGCTTCACAAATGGTACAGGAGGATGTCGGAATTCCCGTAATAAATGAAGCAATTTTACCGTCAATCATCGTTAACAGTACCTAATTTATGCGTGACGCTACTATTACTGGCAACTGTAGGGCATAGGTCTGAAATTTCGGGTTCAATGGCATTCTTTTCAGCCAGCACATTCGATTCTGTCTCCTTCATGAACTTCTACATTATTGGACGGCAATAAAACGTCGATGAATGGCGATCGTTTTTCCAAATAACACCTCCGTCTTTTTGATTAATTTCTCTGGAACTAAACTGGCCATAAAAACGCTCTGCAAGTTCTCTTCACCAGTACTCTTCTGCTTGTAAACACTTTGATCCGAAGCACTATCGAAACCCCATTTACTGATTAACGTTAACTGTTGATCTTCGGTCGCTTTATAGTCATCAAAAGACTCGATTAATCTTGTTGTGGTCAGGTCTAAAAGATCTTGCAAACGGATTTTTGCTGATGTCTCTGTAACAATTATATCATTTTTATCTGGATAGCACTTTTTGTTTCATTTTGTAGTTTGTAATAGCGTGGATATTTCCTTATCCCTTCTCTCAAGCTGAACTCTCTAAGTGTAATGTATCGCCACTTAGATAACTTCGTCACATACAAAGCTAAGGCTTTTACTGCTGGTATTTCCGTTAATAAAGTACTAGATTCAACGGAAATGCGCTTTTAATGCTGGAAACAACTTCTGGGTATTCCAAATGTATTTCAATACATCAGCAACTTCATTGTGTCCCGTTGACTTAGCGCTTGTACAGTTAAAAATGCAAGTTCAGTGACTTCACTTTTTATACGTACTCGAACACTTTCAGAAAGGCGTCTCCGTTTCTGGCGTTCAGAAAGTTCCTCAAACGTCTTGCGTGAAGTTATGATGCCTCTATACAGGATGTATAGAGGCATCTTGTTTCGAAGGTGACGCCAATTCTTCACCTTAGTATATTTTCAGATATTGGTATATTTTCTTTGATAAACACTGGCCGTTGAATGTTGAGAATCAAGCCAACAAACCAAGTTAGCAGCATTAAATTTCTTGGAACAACTGTTTGACTGTTCCCATTTTGCATATACGCGATGGCAAAATTTGCAACACCATTTTTGTAACTCTTTTTTTTTTTTTGGGATGGGAAATCATCAAATGACTTCTCCCGCTCTGGGCGGAGCGGGAGGGCGTGTCAGACTTTTACTGACTAAAACCCACCCGTGTTCCTTCTGTTGTCTGTGCCGGGGCCACGGTAACTCTTTCGAACAACCCGCAACCCCGGCTGGCATCCGTCCTAGCGGACCCCTTCAATGCTGCTGACATCTCTTTGAGGCGCGCGTGGAACACAACGCGCCGTCGACTCGGGCCTGGTCCTTACCGGACGGCGAGCTACTCATTGCTCGCCGTCCGCAAGCCCGCGCCTACGGTGGCCGGGAATCGGCTGCCAATTCCCGACGCCCAGGGCGTCTCCTGCGGCGACTAGGGGCGTGAGGGCACAAAGCTTGCCTCTCCCTCACGCGTCCCGCCTCCTTCTTCGCGAGCATTACGGCTTCGCAGAAGGAGGTAATGGCTTCCCATGTACTCTCGCTCCGTACCATGGCCTGGACCAGGGCCGGACGCGAGAGATCGCCGCCGCCGATCGCTTCCGCGAGGACACGGTGGTGCCCCGCTCAAGCCGGGCAGACCTCCACCGTATGCTCCACCGTGTCCTCCGGGCGATCCACACAATGGTGACACCCGGGCGTTTCCTCCCGCCTTATCCGGAACAGGTAGCTCCCGAAGTACCCGTGTCCGGTGAGGACCTGCGTCAGGCGGAAGGTGAGGACGCCGTGGCGCCTCTCCAGCCACTCCTCAAAGAGGGGACTTATCGCCGCAATTGTGACGTGCCCAGCGCTGGGTTGCGACAATCGCACTCTCCATGCCGCCATGAGATCCTGCCGGAGCTCAATCCGCCGTGCCGCGATTTCTCGCGGCAGCGGAGTTACGTCCCGGCGTTTAGCCTCCTCGCGCCACTCCCACATTTGCGCGAGGACTTTTGCCTCCAGTTCCCATGGCGGTAATCTGGCAAGGAGGTTCGCCGCCTCACCGGAGACCGTGTGGTATCCCCGGGCTAACCGGATGGCCATGACCCTCTGGGACGCGTTCAACCGACGGACCGGTCGCCGCCTCACGGAACGCGCCCACACCGCAGCTCCGTAAAGGGCCATGGACCGCACGACCCCCGCGTAGAGCCTCCGACAGGAGGCGTTTGGACCCCCAGATTGGGCAGGAGCCGCCTCAATGCAGCCCCGGCCCGCTCCAGTCTGGGAGCCAAACGTCGGAAATGCTCCACGAAATTCCACTGGCTGTCGAGGACGAGTCCCAGGTACTTCATCGTCGACTCGACGCCGATGGGAACCCCTCCTACCGTTATTTGGGAACCCGACGATGGCGCGTTCCGAGACATGGCCTCAGACTTGTGCAAGGCCACCTCGAGTCCCAATTGCCGCCGGATCCTCTCTACAATTGTCGCAACCCCGCGTGTCGCTAATTCGGCCGCCGCCTGTTGCGACCTCCCCTGCGCCAGGCACAGCGTGTCGTCAGCGTAGCAAACTACGCTGACGCCATTGGGGAGTTCGGCGCGCAGCACCCAGTCGTACCCGATGTCCCACAGATGCGGCCCCAGGACCGATCCCTGTGGGACACCGCACGACATCTCTCGCCAGTTCCACTCTCCCCGGTGACCGGGGTAGATGACGGCCCTATCCGTCAGGTAGGCCTCGACCACGCGACAGAGGTAGGTCGGCACTCAGTGATACCGGAGTGCCTCCCTGATGCAACTCCAGGGCAGGGTGTTGAAGGCATTGGCGATGTCTATAGACACCGCCAGGACGACCCCACCCTGGGCCACAGCATCCCCCGTCGTGCGTGAGGGCTCTACGCGTATGATGGCGGCCACCGTAGAGCGCCCCTTGCGGAAACCAAACTGGCTCTCCGCCAAATTCGGCCCCACCCTCACCAGCCGCCCGAGGCGGTCTGCAATGACTCTTTCAAAGAGCTTGCCTACCTCGTCGAGCAGTACGATGGGCCGGTAAGCGGACGGAGAGTCCGCAGGGCGCCCCGGCTTCTTAATGAGGACCAGTTTCCCCGTCTTCCATCGAAGCGGGAACCGGCCCCTCTCCAAGCATGCGCTTAGGAGCCCCCTTAGTCGAGGCCCGAGAGCCTCTAAGGCCAGGACCCAGGCTTTTCCAGATAAGCCGTCGTCGGGTCCTGGGGCGGTATTCCTGGAATTCAACCTGCGCACCGCCACTCTCAGCTCTACCTCGGTCACCTCCGGAGCATCTTCGTCGTCGTCGGCTACGTGGTCCGCATCGGGCACCGCAGGAGGCGGAGCCATGGGCGGGGAAGTATGTTCCCCTCGCGAAGGGAACGGAGCGCTCACCACGTCCTCCACGAGCTGGGGCCGGTGACTCTGTATCAGCGGGGGAGCCCATGAGCGGAGTTTGTCCCGCACCATTTTGTAGGGGCGTCCCCAAGGGTCTCTGTTCAGAGTCCCCAGCGACTCCTCGCGGGCCAGTTCCTTGGCCTGCAGGATCTCCGCTCGGAGGGCGGTCTCCGCCGCTCTACCCCTCGTACAGCTCCACCTGAATGGCTTCCGTATCCGGAGGGCGGATACGGAGCCTGCGGTGCCTGGTGTACCGGCGTCGCGCAGCAACGCACGCGTCGCGCAGAGATCACTATCACACAAATTAGTATTAGAGTTTCTTATAAGAACACTGCACAAATTTAGATGATCGCAAATGTCGTCGTGCTTCTGTAAAGCAACGTAAAGGTCCAAGTTGGTAACAAAACTATGGAAGGTCATAATGATTGTTTCGGACTGTATGGGTACGTCCAGTACCCGCTATCGACCTGGGACATTCTCCCACTTTTTGACGTGCGTTCCCTACTACCTGAGTCTAGAGACTCCGCTGGCGATACGTCACCACGCACCCCTGAATGTGTATGTGTATTCCTGGGTATAAACCACAAGGACCTCGATGAGAGACGGGTAGCGATGAGGAGGTGAAATAAGCAACTTTCTTGATTTACACTGCAGAGGCGCAACTACAATTATCATTAGAGGGAAACCGAAGAAAAAATTGTTCAGTTCTCATAAACTCAGACCATAACCTGTAGGTTTTTAATCTTATGTATTATACTGGTATTTAAATATAATTATGTAATGTGATATGGTACACAGTTACATATACAGGTGTACCATATTATTTGACAATAGTAGACATTAAGAAGAGTGTTTGGTTCGAAGGGAAGCCGTTAGGAATCGGGTTGTATGAAGGCTTCGCCCCTGTTACACTGTATTACTTATTAGTACTACTTATCGCTAGTAAGCTGCGAATTGAACTGAATTTAATTGCTAAAACTCGTTCCTTTTATTTATACGAATATTATGGATTTTCCCCAACGTGCAACGCTTAACTAACATGTCGCATAAGACTTGCCGCCGGGCAAACCCCGGAGCACCATCCACACGTGCGCTTAAACTGCTCCCGGGAAAAATTCCAATGCGATTTTCTAATTCTATTATTTTCTCAAATCATCAAATCTATTATTTTTGACGACGCCGACAATGATGTTACTGGGAGGAAATTCCAATTTTAACTAAGTACACTTATTCATTACAAGTCTTTTATTTATAGCCTTATGTTTTAAAATACGTAACTACCCTCATTTATCGCATTTACTATTAGTAGTAATGAGTAATTATCCAAGTATTCTTAATGGACAAAGGATTGGAAGAAGGATTTGTAGCATAACATCACGCCTTGTTTCCTCGAAGGGTTAGGCAGAGGTATACCTATAGCACTCCCACATTTCGCCAGTTACGTTTAAGTCCCATGTAATAGGGGGCGAGCCTATGGCCATCTATGGGGCACCAAAAAAAAGAAAAATTATGGTATGATATCCAATTAACTAATTCCGATGATTATCTTACTAGCAGCCGTTGATATTCCTACTTATTTACTAACAATACTCACATTGTGTAACGGTGCGCTTGTAATTATTACATTTTATACAAAACTAAAGCCTCATTCGCACTAAAATCATATAACGAGACGAGATGATACAAAAAATAAAAATCATATATTTGTCGTACATCTCCAAGGGCGGACACTAGGGGACATAAGTATGTTCAGACGAAATCTCCTAAATATTATGCCAAAATATATTATAAGCGTCGAAACCGGAAAATGTGCGGGAATCGCAGGAAAACATTTTTTTTACTTTATTTTTCCATACATTGCAATCAGTTTTACTCACATTACTCCTAAAATTAGGGTTTAATCGAAAAAACCATAACAGTACTTTCAAATTAGATTATCGAAGAGAGCACATTGACATCATGTATTTTTTCAAAAATCTTGAAATCATATTTTTATAGTCCTATGTCCGTCAGTTTGTATGGAGTCGATCCACTGTGCGAGGAGCCCAAATAAAAGCGCCCATTCTCCTTTGTATGAAGTTATTTCAATTAAATCAGTATTTATTTTTAGGGCGACCCAATAGAGATAAGGCGGAGCACAGGAATCCCTCGAAGTTTTATGGTCCCTGTCGAAGGTCCCAAAGCTCCTGGCGCCATGATGACTCCAAGTGGAACCTTTGCTGTCCCAGCTGTTGATCGGTAAGTGCTAAATTTATTGCCCATTATGTTTAAGCAAGCATTAAAAGCTGCGTTTATTTAAAAAATATGCGAGTTGGTAATGGCAATGATAACCCAGCGCTCAAGACGACACCGCGCGTGCAGTGGCGCCCAGTTTCTTTTATTTTAGAATGAAAATGCAGAAAATAAGCATGTTATGTTGTGCTATACAAAACTATATTATGTTATTATTATTATTACAAACGGTAGTTTTACATTGTTAAGTTTTATTATAATCCTTAAAACGGAGCGTAGTGGCCACTATTTTCCGTTTGAAATTCCAAAAACCTCTTCCTAGTGCTCCCCTACATTATAAAAGGAAGCCGTGTGCAAAATTTCACGTTCCTAGTCCCTGTAGATTCGGCTGTGCGTTGATATGTCAGTCAGTTTCACGTTTTATATTTATAAGTAGCTGTGCCCCGCGACTTTGTTCGCGTGGAAGTCGTAAAACACACAATATACTAAAATAACAGCCACATTTCAATAAAAGTCCTCCACGCTATTATTTCGATTTCGCTTAGCGTTCTTTCTGTATGTTTTCTTTTTGCTCGGCTCGTAAGGATCGTAGCGTGACGTTAAATAGCCTATAACCATCCTTGAGAATTGAGCTACCCATAGATATAATAAACAAGGAGATTGTATTGTATTTGTGTTGATTGTGTATTTGCCCGGTAGACGAAAATATATCGAAAAACCTATGTCTTCACTTCAGCCCCACCACAGGGCAACTACTTCACATGTAGTTCAGTAAAAGCAATAGATACGCAGCGCGCACACACCCGTATTTCTTAAATCAGAACGTACTACACAATCAAATTTAGACCTTATGTCACCAAACACAGCGTGTATTTACCATGCACCGTACAATTTACCCACACAAAAGCATCGGTCGCTATCGTTGTGCTGTGCAAAAACAATTTATTTTACATAAACGCTAGTGTTGACTAAATCGGAAAGTTATCGATTCATCCATTTAATATTGTACAAAAAAAATATATTGGGGTCCTGAAAATATTATAATAAAATTAAACAATATATAGCTAAAAAACTAGCTTAGGGTGGTTGGGATCTACTTCCTAGTGATCCACCCCGAGCAACGGCACCACGGGCTTGCCTGTGGTACGGCTGAACGATCCCACTTAGCGGTGGTAGGCTCCGCAAGGGGCCGCCTGGCTCGCGACCACCATCCATTGCTGTGTTCCGTCGGTGTGTGGGAATGCCAGTGCCTTTGGGGGAGAAGATTGTCAGTTGCGCTGTTCAGAACCGGTCTTGGTCTCTGGGCATAACTAGCCGGGTACCTCATTTTGGAGGGTAGCGGGATCCGAAGCACGGTGCCAGCCGTTGGCCGACCGCAGTCAGTAGGGGCCCCAAGTAGCATGCCAGCCACGTGCCAAAGGCTGCCCCGCCAACTCGCGAAAAATCCCGGTATGCTCCACCGTGCCAGCCGGCGACTGGATTGGAGGACCCGGTGGCTATATCCGGGGGGGTTCGGGCGTCCCCGCAGTCTCCAAATGAGTTCCCCATAGGTTTGGTTAGCTCTAGTGTACCACTTGGATTACTGAGCAGCGCCTCGACAAGTCGACTTATATGAAAGCACAAATGAAAAACAAGGTTTTACAACGGCTGCACTTCCTCCCACTAAAAGTGCACCTCACTAACATCAGGGGGTTGCACTCCAATCTCGATCCGGTGCATTACCACCTTGAGACTGACACCTGTTTTTCCTAACGGAGACGAAGATAACAACCCCGTCGGATGTGGCGTATCTCAACTACCCGGGTTAATCTCTTGAACACAAGTTCAAGATGCAAGCTGGACTGGAGTCTGTGTGTACGTCCGCAATGACATTTGTTGTCGTCGTCTCCGTTGCTTTGAGAAATCAGGTTTTTCTTCCATATGGCTACTTGTGGACACTGGCGTGGAGGAATCTCTCTACATCGGCGTCTACCGATCGCACAGCGGTGACCAGGAGACAACAGCGCTCTTTAATTTCCTCGTGGAGTCGACTGACGTAGCCCAGCAGCGGTACCCAACAGTGAAGCTCATTTTTCTGGGGGACTTCAACGCTCATCATAAAGAGTAGTTGTTCCCGTACCAGAAAACTGACCATGCCGGGTTAGAGGTGCGCAAGTTTGCTTTAATGCTGGATCTAGCCCAGATGGTGAATGTGGCAACGCGGGTACCGGATGTTGACGGCCATACACCCAATTGCTTGGACCTTCTGCTGGCATCTGATCCGGACAGGCATTCAGTATCAGTATCGGTCTCAGCCCCGCTGGGAACGTCTGACCACTGTCTGGTGAAATCCATATCGACCTTCTCTCCTCCAGATGAGAGTCCTAGAGGCACGAGGTGAGTATGGCGATACGAGGCAGCAGACTGGGATGAGATGCGGCACTTTTTTGCGTCTTATCCTTGGCGGCAAATGTGCTTCTCCTCGGGTGACCCCTCGTGCTGTGCTGACGTGGTTGCGGACGTGATTCGGCAGGGGATGGAGTATTTTATTCCATTCTCCGACATCCCGCTCGGTCACAAATCCCGGCCTTGGTATAATGCTGAATGCGCCCACGCTGAGGCCCGAAAAGAGGCTGCCTACCAAGCCTGGGTCAAGGCCCGCGACCGCAAAGTTAGAGCGCGTAGGGTTCGCGCGAGGAAAAGAGCTTTTAATGCTGCCGCCAAGTTCTGCAAGCGGGTTTTACGTGGGGCACATTTTGACCATGTCGGACGTATTGGGGCCAAGCTGGCTTTGCACCCTCCAGGTAGTAAACAGTTCTGGTCCCTGTCTAAAGCGGCTGAAGCGAATTTCTGTCGACCCACTTAACCTCCAATGATGAAACTTGATGGGTCGCTGGCTCACTCAGCAGTTAAGAAAGCAAATCTATCTGCATCTCTCTTTGCAAGCAATTCACGTCTGGACGCTGGCTCCAAGCAACCACACCTCATTGTGACTCCTCGATGCCGGAGATCGCAGTTCACATTAAAGAGGTCCGAAGAGTATTGTGCAGTCTAGACGTGAACAAGGCGAGCGGGCCTGACGGCATTCCAGCGACTGTTGAGGCAGTGTGCACCTGAACTGTCTCCTGTATTGACACGTTTAGTCCGCCTCTCTCTTAAAAAAAGGACGGTACCAAAATGCTGGACGCTTGAAAATGTGCAACCAGTGCCCAAAAAGGGCGACCGTGCAGACCCTGCCCATTACCGTCCGATCGCCATTACCTCCATTCTCTGCAGGGTTATGGAAAGGTACTGAACAGTAAGTTGCTGACCTACCTTGAAAACAATGATCTCTTCAGTGACCGTCAATATGGCTTTCGCCGGGGACGATCAACTGGCCATCTTGTGTATGTCACGCACTGCTGGGGCGAGGCCATCGAGAAACATGGTGAAGCACTTGCTGTATCGCTTGACATCTCGAAGGCCTTTGACAGGGTCTAGCACGCTGATCTGCTCAGCAAGCTTCCTGCTCCCGCATCCCAGCTGATTTTTGTAGCTGAATATCAGACTTCCTTAGTGGACGGTCGATCAGAGTAGTCGTTGACGGCTGCTCTTCCGACCTTATGGCTATTGATGCCGGAGTTCCTCAGGGGTCTGTTCTCTCTGCAACTCTTTTCATGCTGCACATCAATGACCTACTTCAACCTGGTATTGTTGGGTACTCAGATGACAGTACAGTTCCAGAGAGATACTTGCCCAGCGCAAAAACCAGCGAGGCCGAAGTTCGTTCCTTGAGAGAGGCCATGGTAGAGCGGACAGATCTGACCTTAAGCCTTGTCTCCCAGTGGGATGATGATGATCTGGTTTCTTTTAACGCCAAAACACAGGCGTGTCTTTTTACCGCTAAAAGGAGTCGTTTCGACCAAACTCCTACTTTCCGGGATACATCTGTTCCTGTAACTGATCGGCTCGAGCTCCTTGGCATGGAGTTGACATCATGCCTCAACTTCGGCACCACCATCGAGTACATAGCCCAAACTGTGGCCAAGAAACTGGGCATCCTAAATAGGGTGAAGCGATACTTTACGCCTGGATAGCTTTTAACCCTATAAAAAGCGCAAGTCCGATCCTGCATGGAGTATTGCAGCCACCTTTGGGATGGCTCAGCCAAATACCAACGTGCCGCGGTTGACTTGGTGGAAGGCAGAGCTAAGATGCTCATTGGCGACGTAAAACTGGTGGATGCCAAACCTTACAGCTTGGTTCATCGCCGCAAGGTTGCCTGCTTGTCGGTCTTCTACAGATTGTACTTCGGTGAGTGTGCTCAAAAACTCCACGACCTCATTCCGCCGGCCCCCTTCTACCATCGGACATCTAGACGGACTGCAGGCTACCTGGTTGCTATTCCACCAATTCGCACTAAGCGTTTCCAAATGTCTTGCGATGCGCACAGCAAAGGAGTGGAACTCTCTGCCTGCGTCTGTGTTTCCGAACGCTTACAACCCTGATCTCTTCAAAGTGAGAGTGAACTGGTTTCTTCTGGGTAAGCTCGCTTCATCGTCGACTTTGTCTCTGTCACCTCTGACTTAGACTAGAGTCAAGAGCAAACCTATCTTAACTAAAAATATATATATATATAATATGTAAATAAAAAATTAAACAATCAAAAATCCTATTACGTTGGTTTAGGCTGTTATCAATTCAATTCAATCAAATAATTTATTTCAATCCATTGCAGACCAAAAATAATAATAATCACTCAAATAATAAAAATAAAAATTAAAAAGTCAAAAAATTAAATTAAATTTTACATTATAAAATCACAAAAAATTAAATTAAAATTATTATTAGCTTACTGAAACAGTAGGTATTGTTCACTGGTTGACAAATTGAAAAATAAACTATAATAGCAATATTTCATTCTTCAATCGACATTGTCGTCGATAGCTTACGTTAGTGGTTCACAAGCACATCACTAACTCGACGCAAGAAGCAGCGGCCGTACTACGCGATGCATCAGAAAGAAAGAAAGAAAATGATTTTTTTTTGCAAGGCACACAAACAAATATATATTGTAAATATTCATATATATATTCATATATGTTTTCATATACAGCCTTGGCCAAAAGTATTGAGCACCCATGATATCTTTCAGTTTTATGCGGAGTATCAAATAGAAATAAAACAAAACGTTTTATATGGGTTTATTTTACTATTTATTAATAGAAAATTAAATTTTTTGTGGGTCCACCCTTTGCCTTAATTACGGCAGAAATTCTTTTTGGTAAAGAGTTAACAAGTTTTTTACAGTCGTCAACAGTAATCGAGTTCCATTCTAGGCGCAGGCAGCGTTTTAAATCTTCTTTGTTGTTAATTGTGTGGCGCCTAACCCTGCGCTTTAATAAACCCCATAAATGTTCTATGGGGTTCAGATCTGGAGACTGAGCTGGCCAGTCAAGCAGTTCCGTGTTATTTTCCCGAAACCATCTCATAGTGCGTGCAGATTTGTGGCATGGCGCGTTATCCTGCTGGAATTTGACACCATCCATATTCGTGTCGCCAAAAAGTTTCGTGAATGAAGGCAGTAATGCAGTTTCTAGTACATTTATGTACTTAGTAGAGTCCATGCGACCCTCACACACGAACAATTCGCCAACTCCAGAATCGGTCATGCAACCCCAGACCATTATGCTGCCTCCACCGTGTTTAACGGTTGGGATCACACACTCTGGCTTAAATTCTTCGCCCACACGGCGACGCACAAAGGTCACACCAGGTGTACCAAAAATCTGCAATAAAGAGAAAAATATTGAGTTCCGTAAAACTAAAATAAATTCAATTATGCGTTTGGTTTTTAAAACATTTTATAAAATTGTATCAGGGCATTAAATTGACTTACTCACCTCAAAGTTTGATTCGTCTGACCAAACAACATTTGACCAATCTTCAGCGGTGAAAGTTCGGTGTTTTAAAGCCCATTTCAATCGAGCTTTTTTGTTGTTATCGGAGAGCCATGGCTTCTTCCTAGCTTTACAGCCTTTCAGACCAGCTTCTTGAAGTCTTCTGCGAGTAGTTCGAGCAGAAATTGGCTTCTTAATTTGTTCCGACAACTCAGCAGCGAGCTCTGAAGATGTTTTTTTCCTATTTCTTAACGACTCTCTCAGTAACTGACGATCTTGACGGTCTGTGGTGATGCGTTTGCGCCCGGTTCTCGGTCTATTTTCATGTGATCCGGTAGTAGAGAATCGCTGAATAGCATATTGCACGGATCGGCGCGAACATTTCACAGTTTTAGAAATCTCTACTTGTGATTTCCCTTGCTCATACAGAAGCTGTATCTGCACACGTTTTTCTAAAGAAAGTTCGTTTTGTTTTGGCATATTGCAACGATAACACTTAAAACTTCTGAAATAAAATACAAAAGGCGCACTAGATCACTGGATGTGTTCACAACGAGCGATAGTAGCGAACTGATTAATAAACACAAAAATTGAAAAAGACAAATTTTGTTGGACCTAGGTGTTGTGTTGCTAGCTGTGCGGCGTGAGTCATTATTTTTAAACCTCTGTAGATGCCGATTAAATAATCCATAAACAATAGATTTGGTTTACTCCCATACTTTCCGTGAACGAGCGAAATTTGTAAGGTGCTCAATACTTTTGGCCAAGGCTGTATATTCATATATATATTTTCATATATTGTAAATATGAAACCAAACAAAAGAGAAACAAAAAGCAAAATAAAAAAAAAACAAAAAAAAAATCAGCATAAGTAATAAACTATCGTTTTGTGATTTTACATTGCTTGTCCAGTCACTTATGCGACAAACTTAGGTAGTGGTTAACAACTTCGCTGCCAGCTCCGCAAATTAGCGGGGTGCGGGGTGAGCGCGGGGTGCCGGCCCCGCTAATATGCGGAGTAGCGCCGCTCGGTTTCTATGAATTAGTACGCGCCCGGCACTGCGCTTGGCAACACGTTTGTAGGCTCGGCACTGAATGTGTTAAGGAGCAATGTACTTATTGCAAAAATAGTACAGCCGCTGTGATATTTGAAAACAAAAATAACACAGTAAAAGCAAGAAATATTTTACGATTTGTTTTTTTTCATGATTTTAAATATAAATTATAGTAAAATACTTGTACTTTCATATGGTAAGTGATCTCATGATTTACAAAGTTTTGGTTTTTGCTTTGGTTTTTACAAGAAACAACTGAACAACAGGCATTCTTATAATTTGTCACGATCTCGGCCGAAAGTGCACTAGTTCGCGGAGACGGCTATTTGCTTAAGACATGTGCACTGTGCACATGTCGCGCGGACACCGACACGCCCCCTTCTGTGGAGCTACCAAATGCAAAAAGATTTTCAAATCCGACTGCTCCGGAGTTATTATTTTTGTTCACAATTTCATGTGTTTTAATTTTTTTTGCGCGGAATCCTAATTCTTTTTCTCTCTACACACCGAGTCCAGCGCTTTTCCAAGGCTTCAATCCCTTTCAAAAAAAAAGTTTTGTCTCGGTCCTGCAAAAAGCTCTCCACGGCACCATCACCTCATTATCGTCTTCGTACCTGTTTCCCCTTAAGTATTCTTTCAATTTGGGGAACAGATAAAAATCGCTAGGTGCCAGATCTGGTGAATAAGGGGGGAGGTCAACCAATTCGAAGCCAGCTTGCTGAATGGCAGCCATCGCAACTGCCGACCTGTACGCGCGTGCGTTGTCGTGATGAAACAGCACGCCCCTTCGAAGTTTCCCTCTCCTTTTCTCTTTGATGGCATTCCTCAACTTGGGAATTAAAGCTGCATAATATTGGCCTGTAATAGTGGTTCTACGCTCCAGGTAATCAATCAACAATATCCCTTCTGAGTCCCAAAATATTGAAGCCATAACCTTGCCAGCCGATGCTACAGCACGAAACTTCTTCGGGGTCGGTGATGATGGCCGTTTCCATTGCGAAGATTGCTGTTTTGTCTCGGGATCAAAATGATGGACCCATGTTTCGTCCATTGTTACGAAACGAGACAAAAAGTTTTCAGAATCTTCTTGAAACTTGACAGACTCTCATAATGTTGCCTCCAAATCGCAATGAATCTCTTGCGTCGTTAACTTTTTTTAAACAGAGGTATTTAATAACGGCTCGCACTTCGTTTTTCTCCATTCTCGAGAACACGTCCCGACACGAAGCAAACAAATGACTACATTCAGAAAAAATCAAAAGAGAATCGAAGATTTTTTTCTTTATTAATATCACAAGTATGTATCTGAGCTATGCCTGCCAGTATTTATTGCCAGTATTTATTTTTTTTTCTTACCAAGGAGTATGTCGTTCTCACTACTTTTTGATCCCTCCTCGTATATAGAAGATAGAAAATGGTCAGGCCTTTGGTTTTTGGTTGATGTCAACTCGACATTGGTCAAAGGTGTACGCTATTTTTAACCGGCTTCAAAAAAGGAGGATGTTCTCAATTTGGTTGTATTTTTTTAAATGTTTGTTACCTCAGTTCTTCGTTATTTAAAAACCGTTTTAAATTTTTTATTTTTATTTGAAAGGACATACTTCCAGATTGGACCCATATTTTGGTCAAGTTCTTATGAGTGGTTTTTGAGTTAGCTTCAGTAATACGTATTTTTTCCACTTAGTGTACATTGATGATAACATAACATAAAATCACGCCTTGTTTCCCCGAAGGGTTAGGCAGAGGTGTACCTATAATAGTACACCCACATTTCGCCAGTTATGTTTAAGTCCCATGTAATAAGGGGCGAGCCTATATTGATGATGTTAATTTCCTGTCACTTGTTATTTACATTGCTAGTAGTGGTATACGACTTTGTGTGGAATAATAGGTACCACAACGAAATAGTGAAAAATAAAACTTTTTTCAAAAAAACTACCGACTTCCAAAAAAAAAAAAAACACTACAAAGTGAAAAATAACTTTAATTTCGGAAGTCGGTGGTAAAAACTAAAATACAGATCCAAAGATACCGACTTCCGAAATTAAAGTTATTTTTTTTGAAAGTCGGTTGTTTTTTTTGCAAAAAAGTTTTTGGTCTTTGTTATCAAGTAATGAAGTATAGTTTTTTTATGCAATTGTCTGCTCAGTGGGCGTAGTTTCAAAAGATATTATGTGTCCCGACTTGATAAAGGAAACAATTTGAAAACTGACTTTCAAAAATATTTGGAGTATATCATCAACATGTTTCGATTTACTCTGTACGCGTAAATAATCATCCCAACTTATCTCAACTACGGAACTCTTCATTGTGTGTGGTCCGACACGCACTTGGCCGTTTTTTTAAATCTTGATCTTGACTTGAATTTTGAGTATGGCATGTGTCTATGTTCATTGAATTGTGTCCTTTAATTGTTTATTATTATTAAGTCTTTATTAGAATGTTCCTTTTTTAGTGAAGCATATTTGGCTTCTGAGAGCGCTGGTGGTGCGGACACGCCGACGAACGCGCCGGCCGCGCCCGAACCAAACATACCCGACGAACTGATCTGCAGCCTATGTCGGGACT
Organism: Fissipunctia ypsillon; assembly: GCA_947568875.1. Taxonomy (NCBI): domain Eukaryota; kingdom Metazoa; phylum Arthropoda; class Insecta; order Lepidoptera; family Noctuidae; genus Fissipunctia; species Fissipunctia ypsillon. Next base: position 12,607,389 of record OX387652.1, on the reverse strand, counting down.
TACTCACTGACGCAGTTATGATACCATGTTGTGGCAACTCTTTCTGTGATGAATGTGAGTACTACCTATCGTTCATGTATAATATGTATTTTGGTACGACTTTACTTGCCGTCGATTTAAGGGGTGGGGAGGGGGAGAGGGAGGTGTAGTAACTTAACAAGAAAGAGGTGTGGTAACTTTTCCTTCATAGGAGGGTTCCCCTATGAAGGAAAAGTTGCGGAGCCCAACCCTTTTTGAGATATGATTTTTTTAATATTCTAACCTAACTTTCAAATTTTCTGCACTATAACTAAAAAAAAAAACCACGTAGCGGGTCTAAATTCGTTTACAAACAATAATAAGATCAATGACATTTTCAAGGTCAAGGTCAACACCCCAAAAGTCAAAGTTAAACCAAAATATAGTCAAATCTTGGAATATTACCTTTTGACAAGTTCTGAGGTCAAGGGCATCAAGGTCAATAACATACGTCTTGAAGTAAGGGCGCTTAGCGGGGCTCCTATTTCTGAGTGGTTTAAAAAAAATAACCACGAAAGGGAGGGCGGGGTCTTTCAGACCCTGCCATCCCCTTCTAACCTAACCTGTCCGAGTCGGGGTGCCACAAGACCCCAGCTCGCTTCACTCGCTCTTGCATCCTAATTTCTCATTTTATACGTAAACGCTCTCAACTGCTAGGGACAAAACGTTGACTCTCCGCTAGGAGTATATATTAGGTTGGGGAAAAAGTCTTTTCGCATTATAGTATGTATGAACTTGTAATAAAATCTCTTTGGCTATACTATTTGTATCTGGCTGGTTTTGGTATCATTGAAAGTTTAAATTTTAAAGAACATAATTCCAAATTCAAATTAGGAAAATGTGTGATTTTCATTTGTTTTTCGTACTGTCAAGATGAGTGAATCTAATGAAGAAATTCGATACATTTTAAAATTTTACTACAAAAAAGGTAAAAATGCAACGCAAGACGCGAAAAAAATTTGCGATGTTTATGGACCTGGTGCAGTGTCTGTGAGAGTAGCACAAATTTGGTTTACGCGTTTTCAATTCGGAAATTTTGATGTCAAAGATGCACGTCGCTCTGGTCGCCCTATTACGGATAAAATGGATGCCATTTTTGAAAAAGTGGAGCAAGATCGGCATATCAGTACCTAGTTACGACGTAGCTGAAGAACTGGGAATTGACCACAAAACAGTTTTGGCGCATTTGAAAAAAACTGGGTACACAAAAAAGCTCGATATTTGGGTACCTCACGAGCTCACTGAAAGAAACCTAATGAACCGTGTACTCATTTGTGATTCTTTATTACGACGTAATGAAACCGAACCATTTTTAAAGAAGCTGATAACTGGTGATGAAAAGTGGATCACGCACGACATGAACGTGCGAAAAAGGTCGTGGTCAAAGGCCGGTCAGGCTTCACAGACTGTGGCGAAACCCGGGTTAACTCGCAACAAGGTGATGCTGTGTGTGTGGTGGGATTGGAAGGGCATTATTCATTATGAGCTGTTACCACCAGGCAGGACCATCGATTCTGAAATCTACTGCGAACAACTAATGAGATTAAAGCAAGAAGTTGAGAGAAAGTGGCCGGAATTAATCAACAGAAGGGGTGTGGTTTTTCATCATGATAACGCTAGACCTCACACATCTTTAGCCACTCAGCAAAAATTAAGAGAGTTAGGCTGGGAGGTGTTAATGCATCCGCCGTATAGTCCTGACCTTGCACCTTCAGATTTCCACCTGTTTCGGTCTCTTCAGAATTCTTTAGGCAGTGTCAGGTTAACATCACGAGAGGACTGCCAAAACCACTTGTCGCGGTATTTTGATCAGAAGTCCCAACATTTCTATAGCAATGGGATCATGTCCCTACCTACAAGATGGCAAAAAGTTATCGAACAAAATGGTACCTATACCTACATACTTTAGTTAAATGTGAATAAACTATATTAAAAAATGTTTTGAATTTTCTTAAAAAATGCGAAGTAACTTTTTCCCCTACCTATTATGTTCTGTGACGTTGACTGTCAGGACGACGACCATGTGAAGTGACAGTGACAACAAAATGTCGTAGTTTTACGTTTGGTTTCACATACCGGCAATAATCGATAAATTATTATAAGTGGTAATTTAATAGCACTAATTTAAATCGGCGTAATATATGTTTTATAATGAAATATTCATAAAAAGTATCTAAATCACTAAATATGCGTATTTATTTCATAATTAATAAGAAGTAAAACATTTTAGTGCGTTGACCTTAGGTAAAACGAAACGTTTAATGGTGAGACAAAATGTCAAAAGTGACAAAATATTGCTAAATTTTTACGATTTTGATTATTTTTTTCTCGTAAACTATTTATCTCCGCAACTTAAAACTTTACGAGGGGGCTTCTATTAATATGATCTTTCTGTAAAAAAAATATGGACTCTCAACTCGACGCCTGGTAAAGTAAAACTTAGCCTGTATTTTCCCATTGTAAAACTTCAGACAGATTTTTTTCCTGATGTTACTTAAAAAAGAGCAATGTAGAAGAAACGTGATTCTGGTGTTTTCTCTACGTTTCAGTCAATTTTCAAGTGCTAGTTTCCCATGATGATATATTTTTTGTCTTTCTTAATCTTCAGGTATACGAGGAGCACTGTTGGAATCAGAAGATCATGAATGTCCGGATTGTCGTGAAAAAGAAATAGCCCCAACAACATTAATTCCCAATAGGTAAAATATTTGTAAACAAATTATGATATGCCTTTATTTCTTCGGTAGGAACCCGAACAATGAACTATTTATTATTTTTCATTATAAAAAATGTTGAGGATCACGATAGATGTTGGATATCGTCGTTGTCAAACCAAAATCTGCTATGTGCAAAAATTATACTTTTAAAATATTGAAAAAAAAGTTCTCCTGTAAAATTTTATATGAAGGTGTATTTTAAGAACTATATATAAAAAGGTAGGGCTATATATATAAAGGGGACTGCCTCGTTGGTCTAGTGGTCGCAAGCGCTACTGCTGAACATGAGGTCCTGGGTTCGATTCCCAGGTCGGGCCGTGTTATTGGGTTTTTCTATCTGGAATTTCTCAGTCGCATTCCTGAGTCTGGATTTGTGCCCGGTGGATGGCAATAGGCTCGCCCCCTATTACATGGGACTTAAACATAACTGGCGAAATGTGGGTGTTACTATAGGTACACCTCTGCCTAACCCTTCGAGGAAACAAGGCGTGATGTTATGTTATGTTATATATAAAAAGGTCGTAGATCGTCCTTCAGTGCTCCTATGCACTTGGCGGTTTTTTTTACGGTAGATAGGGCAGTGAACTACACGAAAAGGTCAAAAAGTAGAAATCTCAATTAAGTGCACATAGCAGATATTCGTTTGACAACGACGATATACGGAAATGTCGAAGTATGAATGAAGAATATCCTCTATTGTCATGTTAGAAAACAAATGTTGTATCTCTAAACAATTATTATGCAAAAAAAAAAAAAACGGCCATGTGCGTGTCGGACCACGCACAGTGAAAGGTTCCGTAGTTAGGATGAAGAAAGAAGAGAAAGAATAATTATCCCAAGAACTAACTTAACGTCATTGTAGTTTAAAAACATGTTCTCCCACAAATTTCAACAACGAATGTAAGTTTGTACGCACTATATTGAGAGATTCACTATGTTATTTTAAGACCTTAGATTTCTTATAGGTTTTCCTGTAATCTACAGGGTGGCGATTAGGTTATCACATTAATTGAAACCACGCATTCAGTACATGATTCTGGACCCCGCTGCGTTGAAATTTTTCGTCGGTTATTAAAAAAAATTTTGCTGCTCCATACATTTTGACCTCGTAGGTAGGCAAAAATGTATGGAGCAGCAAATTTTGTTTTTTAATAACAGACGAAAAATTTTAACGTAGTGGGGTTCAGAATCATGTACTGAATACGTGGTTTCAATTAATGTGATAACCTAATCGCCACCCCGTATACTTAAGCATAAAACTATTTTTTGTATAAAAAAAAAATAACGGGGGTATGGTCAATTTTCGTCTATTTTCTTAAATAACTTTAAAAGCATTTATTTTAAAATTATAAAAAAAAAACTATTTGAGACCCTCAGAATAAGCCCTTTCATTTGATAAGTCACACGGTATAGTTTGCAAAACTTTTTTTTTTCTTATTAACCACTCATAAATGACCCCATATTCAAAATTTATTTGTTAACATACACATCCTGTGTTTGGGTCACAGAAATTAATATGTGTATCAAATTGCAACTTAATCGGTTCATTAGATTCGGAGCAAATTGGCTGTGACAGACGGACAGGCAGACAGACATACACACGAGTGATCCTTTAAGGGTCCCGTTTTTTCCTTATGAGGTACGGAACCCTAAAACATAAGATAATTGTAATATACACAATTCCTTCAAATTATGGAATTTAAAAGTGTTATTCTGTCGCACTCAGAGACGTCATTTAATAAAAGTAAGCGTTATACAGGGTGGCAGGGACATCAACGCACAACTTGTTACCATGGATGCAGTACTTGATTCTGGATAACCTGCGCGGTCTAAATGTATGGAACAGCAGATTTTTTTTCTCAACTGGACACCGTTCTTAGAAGTGTATCCCTAACTTTTTAAAAAAATTGGTGTGCGTTTACAAATAAAAAAAATTCTGACATAGGTTACCTTTACCTACTAAAAAAAAAACGTAAATTTAAAAAATTTAAAACCTGACTGCGTAAAAACTGAACTTTAAAAAGAAACAAGATGACCTATTTTGTGTCCAAACAATCTCATGCAGTCAGAGGTCATTGTTAAAGGACAATGCCAGAGACTCTATAGAGCTTTGACCCATCAAATAAATGTTGGTTTACAAGTATGCCAAATGTAGCATTCTATTGCTGCTTTATTAGTGATAACTAAAAACACGTTTATAAGTCTTTAGATTTGGCGGTTTCTGTTTAAATCTAAGAACAATTATTACATTTAGGTTAGGTACCTTAGTTTAGGTTAATTGCAGTTATAATTGTAGAAATAATTAAATAAGTGCTGTATATTGTTACAACGCTATCCTAGGATATTTGGCTATGAAGGGAAGGAATGACATAACACCGTCATCAATCTTAGTAATAGTTTTGACTTAGGACATAATTGTAGTACCTACATAGTAGTACGTAGTACCTACATACCTGTTGCAACGATTTCCATTTTACGAGAAGTATTTGCAGTGCAGATTGTAATGAAGACACAACATGTCTTTGCATGCTGTCGACGCACAATTGCCAATTTAAGAACCTCAACATCGTTAACCAAGTCGAAAGCAATGGTCAGAATCCGTAGTAAATAGCACAAAGACGGCGAGTAGGCGAGATCGAGTCCGTGTACAAAAGCGAAAATCGTCGTGAAAATATAACAGTAATATGATCGCAGAGAGATTAGGGAGCTTAAGGCGAGGTAGACCCTGCGAAGTAGGTATTTAACGCTACCAACCTACCCACGGAGCGAGCCGTGCGCTTACGTCGCCAGAGTGAACTTACATGAACCCAAAATGTGTCGCAGTATAGGTAAGCGTGTCGTGTAGGCAGTAGGTCAACTCATTGGAACGAAGTTCTTTGACGCGGCTTGGCAGAAATCGTCACTAACGAAAGAGCGCGTTCATACTTTCTTCTTTAAAATTCACACTTTCACTCTCTCTCTCTCTCTCTATCAAGAGAGAAAATTTTCAAATTTTCCTTCATGGGTGTCGTTTTCAAGGTTTTCGAGGGTGCTGAAACCGATATTGAAGTCAAAATGAAAATCCAAGACGGCGGCCGTGAAAATTTTCAAAATTTCCTTCATGGGTGTCGTTTTCAAGGTTTTCGAGGGTGCTAAAGCCGATAGTAAAGTCAAAATGAAAATTCAAGATGGCGGCTGTAAAAATTTTCAAGTTTTTCATCATGGGTGTCGTTTTCATGGTTTTCGCGGGTGCTAAAGCCGATAGTAAAGTCAAAATTAAAATACAAGATAGCGGCCGTGAAAATTTTCAAATTTTCCTTCATGGGTGTCGTTTTCAAGGTTTTAGAGGATGCTGAAACCGATAGTAAAGTCAAAATGAAAATCCAAGATGGCGGCTGTGAGCATTTTCAAATTTTCCATCATGGGTGTCGTTTTCATGGTTTTCGCGGGTGCTAAAGCCGATAGTAAATTCAAAATGGAAATCCAAGATGGCGGCCGTGAAAATTTTCAAAATTTTCATCATGGGTGTCGTTTTCGTGGTTTTTGAGGGTGCTTAAGCCGATAGTAAAGTCAAAATGAAAATTCAAGATGGCGGCTGCGAAAATTTTCTAATTTTCCGTCATGGGTATCGTTTTCAAGGTTTTTGAGGGTACTGAAACCGATAGTAAAGTCAAAATGAAAATCCAAGATGGCGGCCGTGAAAATTTTCAAGTTTTTCATCATGGGTGTCGTTTCCATGATTTTTGAAGGTGCTATAGCCGATAGTAAAGTCAAAATGAAAATCCAGATGGCGGCTGCGGAAATTTTCAAAGTTTTCGTCATGGGTGTAGTTTTTCTAGTTTTCGAGGATACTAAAGTCGACAGTGAGGTCAAAATGTAAAATGAAAATTTTGTTTGTGTATTAAATCATATGTGAGATGAACGGACTGACGGTGTCTCCCGACTGCACATGTTTTTTATTTATTTATTTAACCGTTTACGTACACACATATAAACAGACCAGAAGAAAGAAACAGAAAAATACGTACAATGGTGATGTTGATGGTGGGGTTTTATTTTAAAGTAGGTACCTATATACAAATTAGTTTTGGATATTTATTATTTATTACGGATTATTTATTGACGAAACCCAGTGTTATATTAGGGCCATGCCTAATAGGTTGATTGGAAATGATACGATTGTCGAAATTAAAGTGTCCCATAATAGTATCAAAACAAGGATTGGCGAAAGCTCTAGAAGAAAACAAAATTCAAATAGTAAAACATTATAAAACCGAGTGCGTCGGGGGACTTCCGACAGGACCTCTTTCTCCTCCTCCTCCCCTACTCTCCCCCCCTCCCCGAACTCCCGGATCCCGGAATCCTCCCGGGATCCTTGTTACGTGATGACTCTTACATGATTTTAAATAAAAACAAAAGTTTTACAGCCACCATCTTGGATTTTCATTTTGACTTTATATCAGTTTCAGCACCCGCGAAAACCATGAAAACGACACCCATGATGAAAAACTTGAAAATTTTCATAGCCGCCATCTTCTTCTTGACTATACTATCCGCTTTAGCGCCCGCGAAAACCATGAAAACGACACCCATGAAGGAAAATTTGAAAATTTTCACAGCCGTCAACTTGAATTTTCATTTTGACTATACTATCGGCTTTAGCACCCTCGACAACCATGAAAACGACACCCATGATGAAAAATTTGAAAATGTTCACAACCGCCATCTTGGATTTTCATTTTGTTTTTACTATCGGTTTCAGCACCCTCGAAAACCCTGAAAACGACACCCATGAAGGAAAATTTGAAAATTTTCATGGCCGCCATCTTGTATTTTCATTTTGACTTTACTATCGGTTTCAGCACCCTCGAAAACCTTGAAAACGAAACCCATGAAGGAAAATTTTCACGGCCGCCATCTTGGATTTTAATTTTGACTTTACTATCGGCTTTAGCACCCTCGAAAACCTTGAAAACGACACCCATGAAGGAAAATTTGAAAATTTTCACGGCCGCCATCTTGGATTTTCATTTTGACTTTACTATCGGTTTCAGCACCCTCGAAAACCTTGAAAACGACACCCATGAAGGAAAATTTGGAAATTTTCACGGCCGCCATCTTGGATTTTCTTTTTGACCAAATTTACACTTTGAAAGTCGAGTCGTGACGATTTCTACCAGTTAACTCCTACCGCAAGCCGCGTTACAGAACTTCGTTCCTAAATAAGGGTTCCGTTTTTCATTCGAACATACGAAATCCAAAAAAACATACTGACTTATTTACACTATGTCCTACGAATGAATTGTTCGATAAATTAACGGAACAGCCGTGCGCTAGCAAAACGGACATAGGTCCGACCTCATCAAGGCCCGGTCCGGGCGACTGAATCGCCGTGCGCAAGCCGCTGTATTATATAATATTTTATTATTAAATGAATTTAACTATTTTGCAAAATGTAACCACAAATTGTTCTTCTATTTGTTATGAACTTTTTACAGATATATTTTTTGGAAGTATTGCTTTCATAGGTTTCAAGCAAAATTAGAAAAACGTCATAAAAATCATCGATTAGACTCCACTTCCGATTTTTTTTTATCGAGCGAAGTTTTCGATATCATGTTTTGAACCACAAAAAGTCAAAGTACATATAGTAAACTACAATATATATTTTTTTTGGCTTTAAACAATCACTATTTCTTTGTTTATTTTTGAATCAAAGTGATGCAATATTTGGTATAGGTCGCCTTAAAAAACCAACAATGCAAACAGAACAGAGCGAATGTCAATGAATGACTTTTTGACATAGCTAATCACGTCAATGACGTTTCATTACACCTAATCACCTACTAGGGCTCAAATGCGAAATAATGATGAGAATATACATTCTTAATAATATATATTATTAAAAAAACATTATTTTCATGAACTATGTGTATTTAAACCAAATCCATATTAAAATCCATTCATAATACATTAATAGATGTTATTTTTTTATGAAATAACTCGTTTGGTTCCACGTGTATACGTACTAAGTAACGCAGATATTCGCTATCGATATAAACAGGAAATGGGCCTTGGGTTTTTAAATTCCTTTTATCATTATTTTTTTAGCCGCATCATTAAAATAATAATAGTTAAGTAACCAAGGGTCCTATTTTCATGCGATAATTTTGATAAATTTACATTTCTTGGAAATTAATGTAAGGGTGGGGCAGGATCTGGCATTGTCATTTAAGAAGATGCCTCCGACTGCATGAGATTGTTTGGAGACAAAATAGATCATCTTATTTCCATCTTTTTTAAAGTACACTTATTTATTACGCAGTGTCAGGTTTTTAGACTTTTTAACATTTACCTTTTTTATTTTACACTTTTTAGTTAGGATTATTTTTCTCTCACTGTATTAAGTAACGCTTTAGGTAACGGTCGTAAATAATTCGCATATAATCGGGTGATAACGGCCTCTTACTCACTCACTCCAAAAGTTCGGGATTGCTTTTTTTATCATTTCTCATTCTAAATTACATTTAAACTTATAAGTTCTATATATTTTTGTAATCACCTTTTAAAACCCTTCATTTTGATACACCACTTGATAGGTTTGGGAATTTTTTTTAAACTTACATTTTTTGGCGCCAAAATCCGCCATTTTGATTTCTTAAAATTTTAACATACCCAGCGACACTTGCGCAATAAAGGCGAAATTAACTACATATCTTTCATCAAAATCGGTTCAGCCGTTAAGTAGTTACGAAGGAACATAGGGACGGACATACATACATACAGGTCAAACACCCTTCTTTTTTGGCTTCGCCGCAGTCGGGTAAGAAGTAGTGCGATCGATTCTGAACAAAATAGTATAAGGTGTTGAGATATTTAAATAGCATCTTGTATTAGTAGCAGAGGCGAAGCGCGCTAACAAGTCCATTCCCACCGGCTTCCCTTTGGAGGATCGGATGAGTAACTTCACCTACCACCATATAAAAGTAGCACATTCAACGGTCTACGATTGCCAAATAATATACAGGGTTACAGGGAAAGTCGTACTGAATATTAAAGGATGTTATTATTCAGGTCATTTCCGATGAATTTCATTCTGAAATAAAATGTCCGAAACTTAACCGTTATGGAGATATTAAATTTTAAAGATTATTTTTAAAAATTCTTTATTTTTTGGCTTTTAGTCGTTTTCTTTGGGATTAGAGCTCCTAGAGTCGGTTTTTTGATGTATCTAGTTAGAGGACATGTCCATTAATAAAAATGATCAACAGAAACTGAACCTATTACTAACAGCTTAAAAAAACTGCTCGACAATGGTTAGCATTATGAATTTTCTAATAGAGTGTTCTTAACTTTAACAGGCTTTTAATAAAAAATATTGTATGGAACTTATTCTGCAAATAATTTTATAAAGTTCTACGTCTCTTTAGCTATGCAAAAAGGTATAACACTTGCTATTAAATAGGCAAAACATTGCCCAAATAACAGTTAAGTTAGGAGAGGGTACATTTTTAGTTTGAGGTAAAAGTAGCTAAAATACGTAAAAAAAAGACAAAAATTTTAGCAATATTTTTATAATTCATGTTCTACATGGCCGCCGCTATTTCTTACACAGTCTCATTATTTTTTTTAAATTACTTTTCACGACAGAAGTTCGTAGGTTCCGCCTCATTTCCTCAGCCGCATCAATAATTTTTTGTCTTAGAATATCGACATTTGCGATCGGTGTCATTTGGTCGTATACTAGGCTTTTCATATGACCCCACACATAAAAATCCATCGGCGTTAAATCGGGGCTCCTCGCCGGCCATGCTATGGGTCCGCCTCTTCCAATCCATTGGTTTGGGTAATTCTCGTCCAACCATGCTCGAACACTTCTTCTGTAGTGCGCTGGGCAGCCATCATGTTGAAAGAACATGTCTCGTCTCAATGCAATAGGCAAGTCTTGCATTAAAGAGGGTAACTCCTCCCTCAAAAAGTTTTCATATGTCTCGCCATTCAAGTTATCGGGCAGGAAGTATGGCCCTATCAGGTTATTTGATATTATACCCATCCACACATTAAGACTGAATCTCCTTTGTGACCCTTTTGGTCTTTTTTTCTTGGGGTTACCTTGCGCTTTGGGAGCCCAATAATGGGTGTTATGATAGTTTGTGATGCCGTCTTTGTCAAATTTCGACTCATCTGTCCACATGATTTTCTTTAAAAAATCCGGATCTTCATTATCGGCATTGAGCATAAATCTGCAGAAGTCTAGTCGTCTCAATGGATCCCCTTCTTCAATTACTTGCACTGGCGTGTAATGGTAAGGGTATTGCCCAGAACTGTGCATTACGAACCAGACTTTCCAATGGGAAATACCAAGCCGTCGAGCGACAACGTTTGTTGACGGCACGGAAACACATCTACCATGGAAGAATCGCATGAGCAGACTAAACAAACACCACGATCCACGATTTGACAATTCAGACATTTAAAATGACATAAATACCTGTCACCGCACGTCTCCCGGGCACAAACAATGTCTACCCAAACCTTTTTTCATTGTTTAAAAGTGCCAGGTAGTAAGCCGGATTCTTTTGTATCGAAATTCTGTTATGTTGTACTACCAGATGGGCCTATTCTAATAACATTATTTTAAGATTTTATGAACAAACCTAGTAGATGATATACCTTTTTGAATAGCTAAAGAGACGTAGAACTTTGTAAAGTTATTCGCAGAATAAGTTCCATACATTTTTTTTTTAAAGCCCATCAAAGTTAAGAACACTCTATTAGAAAATTCATAATGCTAACCGTTGTCGAGCAGTTTTTTAAGCTGTTAGTAGTAGGTTCAGTTTCTATTGATCATTTTTATTAATGGACATGTCTTCTAACTAGATACATCAAAAAAACCGACTCTAGGAGCTCTAATCCCAAAGAAAACGACTAAAAGCCAAAAAATAAAGGATTTTTAAAAATAATCTTTAAAATTTAATATCTCCATAACGGTTAAGTTTCGGACATTTTATTTCAGAATCAAAATCATCAGAAATGACCTGAATAATAACCTCCTTTAATATTCAGTACGACTTTCCCTGTAACCCTGTATATTCAAACAACAACACAAATTGTTCTAAATAAGCCGGCGCCACAACGCGGTAATCGTATTTTTATGACTATTTGTAACTGAACAATTTCTTCTTCGGCTTTCCTCCTACGAAATGTTAAGCCTCGCCACTGATTAGTAGTTATATTGTATTAGTTCTGTTTCTCGAAGTCCGGAAAATAAGAAATAGTTTTGTAAAAAAAATAAAATCAATATTGAGGCTGGCGTCGACTACAGCTAATGCATCGAATGACGATGATGATGTGTTTATTCTACATGCAATAAAGAGTTTAGCAAAATTTTTCAGCACTTCACCTCGGAGAGGTTCTTTTGACAATTCATACAGAAATTGGAGTTGCTTTGCCGACTTATGCAGAAAAGCTGAGGAATTTAGGGAAAATAAGATGCAAGTACAGATATAGATATACCTAGATAACGCAAGAGCACCTACTTCGCGTGCACGGCTGGCTTGAGCTTAAAATGCTTAACTGGGCTCAGTCTGCGCCTGTCTGCCGCGCTGGTCGGACTTCAGTCAAAACATATATAATGTATACATTGCGGCTTTTACTTGGAGCGGTTGATGTGACGTTCTGTGTTAACAGGTGATGAATATCGAAACGAGTGATACTATCGTATATTGCTTCAGTTGCGTGGTACAGGCGCTTTGATAATTTTTCTGTCGATTAGTGCTGCTTATTCTACGCAATATAAATCGATTCTCGAAAATCGTTTTTGGAAATAAAGGAATGATTTTGTATTTTATATAAATTCGGATGTAGAAAACTAAAAAAATCACGAAACGTTTTAGTAAAATTGTCCACATAATAAATATAAAATACAAAATCATTCCTCTATTTCCAAAATCGATCCATGTAAAATATTGAAATTCAGCTGCATCCCGTTAGGCTGGAAGCCGACCCTAACATATTTGGGAAAAGGAAAAAATATACTTACAACGAAAGTTTACGATTAACTCCATGGTTCAACTGGCATAATAATATATTATGTGAAATAGTACGACCAAGATCAAAGTATCCATCTTCCATCATCGGGTATCTATCCTAATCCTACCTTCCTAACATATTTCCGGTAGTAAAATGATGAATATTGATCAAATTAATGATTAGTAAGGTTTATTACCTTAGTTCTATAAGTAAGGTTTATTGTATTATATACGTTTTTTTGTAGGTTTTTAAGGAATTCGGTGTCGTCTTTCCGTAATCAAACGGGCTATAGCCGACGAATGCCTCATCGTCCTGCCGCGGCCCCCATTCAACAACACCCGCCTATCATAGGTAATTGTATTTTATTTATCTACTTTATTTTTAAACTGATGCAATTATTATTTACTAGCCCGCCCCTGCTTCGCACGGTTTTTACGACTTGACAAAACATCGAGATTTCTTTATTATATGTAAGTTTAATATTGTATTATACACAAACCTTCCGGAATAAATTCTCTATATGATGGTGAGACCCGTATCAAAATCCGTTGCACAGTTAAGAAGAACAACGCGGTCACACAACATACAGACACGAAAAGTGACTTTAATTTAAAAAAAAATGTAGATTACTTAGCAATTTTATAGCTAACGGCCGAACGCAATAACCTATCTATCACCAGTTTTGGCATATCGGAGGTAGAAAAATCTATCTATCTATGGTTTTAATGTCCCAATAATCTATTAGAGATTATGGAATCTTACCGGCCTGACATAAGGACAGATACAATTATGCTGTTTACCATCAACAGTGTTCTGTCTTTTATTGAAAATAGGTTATTGAGTTTGGCCGTAAGACTATGTTCTTAAAGATTTTTCGTTGTTTTTAGAACCTCCTCCAATTGCACAAGTTCTGCCACCGCCCAGCGGTGCGGTGCAGCCTGGCTCAAGTAGTGGTGGTTAGTATTCTTTATTTATTTATGGTTTAACTTTTTTTGTGCACTAATTTAGATCGGGCAGAGCAATGGAGTCTATAATAAAAAAAAAATATATTTTTAAAGTGTGAGACGTGACTCCCTGTGCATGTTCATGTTTATTTTAAATAACGTGTTTTTATCTTAAACTAGCAACCTCCCACCTCCGCTACGCAAGAGTGTGATTTACGGATGTGGCGTTATTTTGGTTAAATTAAATAAATGTTTTATAAATGGTTATTTTTTCTATTAGTGGTTTGACCACCGTTAAAGAACAATGCCCACTTCCCATACATTTAAAAACCTTATAATGAAAGTGTATGTATAGTTATAAGGTATAGTAGAAAGACTACCTGTAAGTTTAGAAAATAACGTCATATAGGTAGTTATTTTCAAGATTTATACGCTACGAAGTCCAAAAAATATTAAATGTTACTTTTTAGGTTAGGATTTGCCGTTACCAAATAGGTAATAAAGAAATAAATGTGATAGAATTAATTACTAACGCTCGAACGGGAAAAACAAACACCTAAAACACTATGTTAAAGTGGAATGGTTAATTATCATCATTTTCATCTAAATCTCTTTTATCTACGACATCCAGAAATTCTGACAATGAAAATGGCACAGTACACAACCAGACGCAAACGCAACAACGAAGGACTGCGCCGATGCCAATCGCAGAACAGTCAAATGTTAAAAAAATCCGTTTCAGTTGTGCGAACTCAATAACATACTGCATGATTAATTTATTTAATTATTATGTTATTTTTAATTAATCTGTATTATAAAATGACTAATAAAGAAATACTTAATGATTAAATAAAACGTAAAATCTACACTAATATTATAAAGCTGAAGAGTTTGTTTTCTTGTTTGTTTGGTTGAACGCGCTAATCTCAGGAACTGCTGGTTCGAATTGAAAAAATCCTTTAGTGTTGGATAGTCCACTTATCGAGGAAGGCTATAGGCTATACAGTGTGAGTCTTTATAATGTGCACATATCGAAATGAGGGAATCTATGCTTAATTTTATCGACGGAAAAAATGTTAAAAAAAATCTAAATATTTATTTATATTTTTTATGGATTTTTAAAAAAAATTGTTTGCTTTTGTGACCCCAGTGTATACAAAACTGTGTAACTTTTAAACTAAACGATTTATCACGATGAAACAAACTCCATAATGTTTGGAAGTAATTAGGTGTCGTCATAAAATAAAAATTATGGAAAAAAAATAGCCATAATCAAATATAAACATTTTTTTTTGGCAAAAATCTGATTTTTTTTCATTAATTTTTACAAAAATTGTAAAATTTCTCAATAACATGCCCCCATCACCTTCTTTTTTTATAACTTTAAGTTATTCTTCATTGTATTAGGAACCTAACGGTAAAAATTGCATGTTTTTAACTCAACCCCAACATTTTTTATCAAATGTCAAAGAAAGGCCCAACGCATAGCTACGCACATTGTTTAGCAGGTAGATAAACTTTTTTTTGTTAACTTTGTTGTGAATGCGCGCGGGTCGTTTCAAAGATGGCACTCCGAACGCGGAATCGTATTGTTCTCATAAGGGTGGTTTGTTTGGGATGATAATTAATGCAAAAGAGTTCAATTGAAACCCATTTATTATTAAATACAAAATTTAATGCATCAGGTTCTCAAAATGTCCACCTCGTTGTTGTAAACACAAAGCCGCGCGAATTAGAATTTGGTGTGTCGCTCTCCTTATCATTTCGGGATCATTGCGAATATCATTCGCACAGTTTATTATGCGGTCACGCAAATCGGCCTCACTGTTGATGGGGGTACTGTAGACGCGTTGCTTCATGGTCCCCCATAGGAAATAATCAAGGGGCGTCAAATCGGGTGAACGCGCAGGCCACCCTACAGGTCCTTGCCGGCCGATCCATTTGTCATGATAATTTTCGTTTAAAAATCTTCTTACATTTGTAGCGTAATGGGCAGGACATCCGTCCATCTGAAGAAACATCCTTTGACGCACAGCCAGTGGGACATCTTCCAATAACTGAGGCATATCATCTCTCAATAGACTTAAAAATCTTTCACCAGTCAACGTTCTCGGCAATATGACTGGTCCAATCAACATGTTATCGATAAGACCAGCCCAAACATTTATCGAAAATCTTACTTGGAAAGTAGATGACCGTTTCAGTTTCGGGTTTTCACCTGCGCGGCACCATCTGTGTAAATTTCGACAGTTAGTAATACCGACTCTAGTGAATGTCGCTTCGTCCATCCATAGTATTTTTCTTGGAAAGTTTGGGTTTGCTCTGGTTTTTCTTTGAATCCATGTGGACATCACACACCTTGGACGCCAGTCTACGTCTTCATGTAGATGTTGCACCCTTTGATAGTGATAAGGATGCAATCCTTCTTTCTTTAAAATACGCCACACTGATTTTTGGGATATTCCGTGACGAAGAGCCAGTCGTCTAGTACTTATGGATGGATCAGCAAACAAATCACTTAATACTGCTTGTTCAGTAGCCGCATCAATAATTACTTGAGGTGGCTCGCGACGATCTGTACTTGATCCAAGTCCAGTGATCGACAACCTTCTGTGAACTTCCCGGAAGTTTCGGGCAGATGGCACTGGTTGCCTGTTAGGATACGCAGCTATGTAAGCCGCGCGCGCAGCTCTGGCACTTCCTTGTCCCACTCCATAATAAAAATGTATGTCGGCGATGTGTGCCGGGGAAAATTCACTTAAACGCGGCATCATGTAGCAGCGAACGAAAGTTATGAAAGTCCAGCGAACGAAAGTACCGAAACACATGTAGCAGCGGCGAATAATTCGGAGCGACTGCCAGTCTGACATCTGTCATAATTCAAGTTCCTTTGGCTGGCCCTACCTCCCCGACCTGCGCACATTCAAAAGAAAGTTTATCTACCTGCTAAACAATAGCTATGCGTTGGGCCTTTCTTTGACAGTTGATAAAAAATGTTGGGGTTGAGTTAAAAACATGCAATTTTTACCGTTAGGTTCCTAATACAATGAAGAATAACTTAAAGTTATAAAAAAAGAAGGTGATGGGGGCATGTTATTGAGAAATTTTACAATTTTTGTAAAAATTAATGAAAAAAAAATCAGATTTTTGCCAAACAAAAATGTTTATTTTTAAATGTGGCTATTTTTTTTCCATAATTTTTATTTTATGACGACACCTAATTACTTCCAAACATTATAGAGTTTGTTTCATCGTGATAAATCGTTTAGTTTAAAAGCTACACAGTTTTGTATACACTGGGGTCACAAAAGCAAACAATTTTTTTTAAAAATCCATAAAAAATATAAATAAATATTTAGATTTTTTTTAACATTTTTTCCGTCGATAAAATTAAGCATAGATTCCCTCATTTCGATATGTGCACATTATAAAGACTCACACTGTATAACATCACTCAGCATACTACGCTTATGCCTATTCGTGGCTAAGGTATGGTATTATGTTGTGGGGAAACAGTGTAAACATACAGAAGCTATTTATTTTACAAAAGAAATGTGTTAGAATCTTAGCCCAAATAAACAATAGACAAAGCTGTAAACCCTATTTCCTTAAATATAAATTACTCACGCTTCCATGTATATATTTACACGATAGGTATCTACATATTCAAAAACATACACACATTCACAAAAGTAAAGGACATACCCACTTATAACACCAGACACAAACATAACTTATACCAACCACCATCAAGACTTAAAATATTACATCAAAGCCCACAACATATGGCAATAAGAATATACAATAAGCTGCCTCAAGAGATACAAAATGAAACTAGACTCACTCCGTTTAACAATAAATTGAAAACATTTCTTTTGAAAAGCTGCTACTACTCAACAGAGGAATTTTTGAATAAGAAATAATTACAAAATTAAACAAAAAATAATTAAATGATTGTATAATGACATAATTAAATAGCTAAATAATTAAATAATACAGTCATACTTAAATAATTGAATAGTCAATAATTAAATAACTAAATACCTAGTACAGACACGTGAATTAACAACTAAATAATACAGACACACATAGCCTCGATTACAGACATTATACACAACCACACAATTAGAGTTAATTAATTATAAGAATGTGCATGCGTTAAAATTTAATTAATTAAATTTTTATTTATGACTAAAATGTTAAGACTTGAATTATTAGATTGATTATTCCTACATATAAATGATTAGATTGATTAATCCTACGTTAAAATGTTTGCTGGTTAGCCCTCAAGTTTGCGATGCCTGGAAAAGCCTACCTACCTACCTACATTTGTAAACAACACCAAAATGTACACTTAGTATGCAAATAAATCTTTGACTTTGACACTCTACGACCAATAGGAGCGGAGCAGCAATGAAAAATGTTGCAGAAACGGGGAAAATTTATTCCTTTTGAGAGCTTCCGTTACGTGCGCTGCGTAAACGGTTAAAGTTACGCAAAAATCATGAATGATGGAATTGTTCCTCTTAAAAAGTTCTAAAAAAAAGTCCACGATAGCATATGTCTATCTTTTAAGGTTGGCTCACTATAACTTTTTTAACGGTAATCAAATTTATTATAAAATAATGCATTAATTGCGAAGGTGTTTTCATAAAAATGGTATTAATCATTTTCCAAATAAATAGTTTCATAATCAAGGTTGATCAAGTACATGTAAATTCCTTTTTAAATTGTTCAATTTGGACCTTTCGTTTAGAAATTACGACGGGTTATAAAAATGCTTAAAGTAAGAAAAATGCGCTTAGTCTATTTGTTACACATTTTATTTTTTACTGACTGAACGCGCTAATCTCTGACACTCCCAGTCTGATTTGAAAAATTCTTTTTGCATTATAAAGCCCAATTCTTGAGGAAGGCGATAGGGTATGTAACATTACGCTAGGACCCTAATAAGCCGAGCAAAACCAAAAAAAAAGGAAGAACGAGCGCTAAGCGAAAATGAAGTAACAGCACGGGTAGGCTATGCGATGCGACGGGATGGGTCGGGGAATAAGAAATTTCACGCGGACGAAGTCGCGGGCGGGAGCTAGTAATGTATAAAACTCAGAAACAGAAAAAAATAAAGGAATAAAGTCAAGTAGCAGTGTTTATAATGGAACGTCGTAAAAAAGGGTAGTTGAGATGCGTTCAAAACATGGTAATAAGTACGTTTACCCTTGACGTAGATAAGCATAAAGAAATATTTAAAAAAAAATTCTGCGTTTCATTTAACATTGTGATAAGCGTAATTAATATACAATTCAATTAGCTGAATTTTAAGATTTATTTCATTTCTATACATAGTCAGGTGAAAAATGGGCATTCTTCTTTTTTGCGATCAATTTTTTACCTGTGATGCACACTTAAAAAGTGTCTTGGGATCATGTATATTTTTAACTATAAAAAGTTATTCAATTAATATTTACCTAATCTAGTCTTCCAGACTGGCTTCTTACTTTAATTCCTATGTTTAAGTTAACAACTTATCCCTATAGTTTGTAAAAAATTAAGAAAAATAGCAATTTTTGCAAATTGGGGGAAATTAAGTTAATGATGAGTTAATGTCGTTAATTGTATGGCAATAAAGGCAGAAATGAGGATTTTAAAATTTTTATTGTAAAGATAAAAAAAAAAATAATCTGTTTCCACCATGGACACAATCATACACAGCGATTTGGCATGCTTAAAATCAGTTCATCAAAATCACTTTGAGCAATGGCCGCCCACGTTTTTTCGAGCGCGGCATCCATACTCGGCAGAGCTCTTCTTTGGAGCATATCCCATGCGTGCTCAATACGAACATTTTATTATTTAAACTTTGTCGACATATATATGCAGCAAAGTTTCAGAATTAAAAGAACCTAAGCTGCAACAGCAAGAGCAAGCAAAGTGAGCTCAAACATTTTAGCACCGCGCCAAGGATAGGTTAGATTTTCTTTTGACTATTTATACATTATATTGTTGACCGTTCATACTAAGAATAGAGCATGCCTTTTTGGATTACGGTACATTTCTTGGCTTAATATGTTCTTCTAAAACTCTCTCGCCTACTGAGGTCCTAGGCTTTGAATTTAGGTTGGCTTGGCAAACCTGGCCTGGACATTCCCAAACACCGCGGGCCCTGGTGGCCCTCACGACTTTTCACCTTAATAGTTCATCACTGAAGAAACTCGATCATTAATTACCTATAGTTTGGCAATATTTTTATTTGTATTGGGGATAAAAAAAAACTCGTGCTTATTGGTAGTATCGTTAGTGCGGAGATGATGGCATCTGTCTTAGTGTTGCGTTGGCTTCTGTATTAAAGAAGGTCGGGTCGGGGCGAGCGGGGTGTCCTGCGCTCCGTGCGGCGCGACGGGCGACGAGTCGGATGGCTCGGCCGACGACAACATCACGCTGACGCTGCCGGCGGCACACCGCGCACACCGCGCACCTGTGCCGCCACCCACCATCTCCGACCGCCATCGACACCCGCGCTACGGTACATAAAGCCGAGCTCGCATGTCTGCCGGATATCTGCATGCTTTTATGGGGCCCTACCACCGACACATTTGTTTGACTGACTCCGCTAAATCACGCCCGCGCAGGTGCTTTATTTTTATCGGACTTAAAAAAAAGGGTATTCGGCGAGTTTTTTTTTTGTTCATACATACAGGAACAAAAAATTAACCAGTGCGCAAATTTTGACAAAATAAATTTAAACGAGTTTTAATAAACATCGATTTTTATTTTGATAGGACTTTGTAATAAAAAATAAAGTTATGGTTTACGAAAGATGTATACTTTGAAACTAATTTTATGGTCATTCGCCGGCGCGCGGCACGGTGACACTTGTGTATGTACCTATCAGCTATCCTCTCGCTCGATATGCCGACTCATCGTAGGTATCTATCTACGTACCTACAACCCGTGCGAATTTATTAGACACCGCTCGAATGCGACTCCGTACTGCACTGAACAGTACTGTACGAGTGACGTCACAACGCCAGGTGCCTAGTCAACTCGCACGGGTTGTTCGCGGGTAACTGACCGCTAATTTTATCAGGTTCGAACTAGACTTTTTTTTAGTTAAGGCCGTGACCCGAAGTTATTTGCAAGAGTAATTCTAATTGTACCTTAATACTTGACTTTGAATGGCTGCTAAAATGCTCCTTTCATTAGAAACCGCGGGGTTACGGATCCCACTGGCTTGCATACGAGGTATGCTCTCTCTCGCATACATTCTTTGAGCTGCTCGTAAGATTTCACCATTTATGAAATACACTCGCGCTATCTCGTAAAACTCGCGGTTAGAGAACTCGTGACATCGTGTTCGGTAGGCACGAAACACGAGCGGCGCGGAGCTGGCGCGGGAAAGCGATGACGTGACATCACGCCAGCGCGTGCCTACGAGAAGACTATCGGCCACCGGTCGCGGCGCCGCCCTGCCGCCCGGGAAGGGGTTGTACCCCCGCCGACCCGTCGCGCGCGCCCGTTTATATTATTACGAATAGATTGTGTCCATATTTTGCTGATTTCAAGTCGGACATAAAATAAAAGTATTAAACAATGAATGGAAATTTGTATTCTGATATTGAACGTCCAAAAAAATTTGCGCACTGGTTAAAAATATTTCCTGTATACGCCGATTTCTCCGTGATTACTGGGCCGAATTACGTGATTCAGTTTCATGTTTATGAGTTACCTACAATAATATGCTTTTAAGGCACGACATTTGTTGTTGATTCACGTAGCAAGTAGTGTTACACGAATTTGTGTACCATCTACCACAACTAAAAAGTGAAAATTAAAAAAAAACTTTTTATATACAAAATGTTTCTTGTTTTTAAAATACTTGTTGCTTTTTTGAAAAAGTTTTTTAAATGAGTTATTAAACCTTGGCACCTTACCTAACTATACGTAATTTAGCGGAGTATTGGAATGACGCCTTAGTAAAAATTTGTGAGCTAGTTCATCACCGACGATATAAACTGAATGCGAGTCCCTGGTAACCCCTATGTTGGATCGTTTTAGTTTGTTGCTTCGTTGTGTCCTATTTTACTAACACCGCTAGTAACATTGAACTCCTGCCTATTTCATTCGGTTATTAATATGTTAGTAGGTGTTGAATGAAACTATGTGCTTGCCTGACTCAGCTACATAAAATCTCATTTAAATAAGTAGTTACATTATTTGGTGTAAATGCTGTAAGGGCTTTCAGTTTACAACTTATTTATAATATCATATTTAGCTGTACGTGGGGCACTCCGAAAGTTTAGCAAAACATAAAAAAATACAAAGTTTCATGCGTCTAAACCAATTTTCAACACTTTTCTAGTTCGTCTCATACACGGCTTGTTCGAACGCTGCAAGCGCATCTTCCGGCGATGAAAACTGTATCCTCGAGTTAAATTTTGATTCTAGGGAATAAAAAGAAGTCATACTTTGGCAAATAAATGCTGAAAGGAGGCTAACCCAAAAGTTTAACCGGTGTAGTAGCCAGGAAGTCCCTCGTTTTGAGCGCTGAGTGCCAAGTCTATCAGTAGATTCGTCGGGTTTCAGGTAGTGATGCAAGAGACTCTGTAGTTTAAGTATTTAAAAAAAGACTAGACTCATTTTTGAAGACTCACGACTAGACTAGTCTTTTAACACTCAAGTATTGGATTTAAAACACTAAAACTGCAGACTAAAATTGAGTCGTAGTCCTTTAACCTCAGGTCTAAAAAGACTAAAAGGACTTGCGCCTTAACGCCTCGGGAGTCTCGTGAAGTTTTCCTCAAGATGAACATGATGAAACTGACAAAAATAAATAATACAACTATTATAAATCCTAGTTGCGAAGAAAAACGTAACTAATATAGTAGCTTAGCTTCTTATTTTCGTGATCGTCATTAGGGCATCAATATGCCTATCGTCACGTATGAACGTCGTTTTTTTTTAATAATAATTTAATTTAAAACAAAAATAACTTACAATAAGTTTTATCATGTACCTACTTCATTGTTTTAATTTGGAAACTATTTATTATACAGCGTGTATAAAATACAAACTCCCCAATCAGATTTCCATCGCATTTTAACGTTAGAGCTTGAGCTGTCTTGAATATCAAGCGACTCAGGCGCGAATCCTTTTAAAAACAGCTCGAGTCGTTTAGGTATTTTAGTCTTTTAGTATGACCACGGAGTCTTATTACTAAAGACTGGAAAAGTCTTCTTTCTAGACTAAACTCGTGTAAAATGAAATAGTCTTTTTTAGAGGCCTTAAGCAAAGTGAGTTTCTTGCATCACTAGTTTCAGGCGACATTTGAAATCGTAAAAAATCATCGCTCCAATAATGTTTGTTATGTCCATTTTTGAATGAATCATGATATTAATTAGCTCTTAAAAAAATTCTCAAATTTCGAACGTTCGTATTTTTACTTGTAAATAATAATATTTTCAAAATGTGTCAGTGTATCATACATAATTTTTCTTTCCGCAAAACTTTCTTAGTGCCCTGTTAAATATTTCACATCACTATAAATTTTTTGATGTGGTAAAAAAAAATGTTTTCGGCGTTCTTTGATTGGATATTGGGGAGAGTGTCATAATAATTAATCACACCTAATATTGTTATACTATTTATAAACTATAATATGACCTTTTAGCAAAAGGTGCATGTAATTTATTAAATATTTTATTTTGTTTGTTTCAGGACCACCACCTGGCTTAAAGCCTCCTGGAATAGAAACTCCACCAACAATTCCTATGAATGTAAGTTTTCAATTATCTACTCCAAAGTACCGAAAGTTCTGATAATAAATGGTGAGGTTATGAATTAACTTATTCTTTTTAGATGCCGAGAATCGATGAGCAAAGAGCTAGTACGCCAACTATTGATGAAAGAAGAGATCCCATGTCTTCCCAGGTATTTTATTGATGTGTTACGAATTTTATCTTAAATTACCTGACCCGACAGGCGTTGTACTATAGAGTATAGAGGTATGAGGAACAGGGTGTAAAGCTCACTCATCCTTAATAGAAAAGGGAGGATCCTCCGATCAGACGGGTGTCTGGTAGGTAGGCAACTGCCCGACAATTGATGTCGGTACGTTTGTATTAGCCAGATTGGAACTCACTACATCAATTTCTTGAAAATTATTAAATTAGCGAAATTTTCTGAACTGTTGAGAATATCCCAACTTTAAAATTTTAAAATAATAGGTGGACAATTCCGCTATACCCCATTTGCCTTTGGACCACTCGGTCTAGGACATTCTGTATAATTATGCTAGTCGCGTGGTAAACTCTGGCTTGCGCGATGCATGATTTTGCGTGACGTCAATGTGATGTGTGGTTCGCATGTGGCGTTGTAGATGCCGCCACAATACATAAATCCCATAGAAAAAAGTATGTTCAGTTTTTCCCGATTTTTTAAATTTTCTGACAAACTTTCCCAATTTTTCTTTCCATAAAAACTTAATTCGGCCTGTTATGCACATTATAAAACAAAAAATAGCCAAATCGGTCCAGCCGTTCTCAAGTAATGCGCAACGAACAGCATTTCATTTTTAGGGTTCTGTAGTCAACAAGGAACCCTTATAGTTTCGCCATGTCCGTCCGTCTGTCCGTCTACAGCTTAGCTCAGATAATCTTACGAATAGAAAGCTATAATTTGGCATGGATATATATATACAGGCTTACAGGGAAAGTCGTACTGAATATTAAAGGAGGTTATTATTCAGGTCATTTCTGATGATTTTGATTCTGAAATAAAATGTCCGAAACTTAACCGTTATGGAGATATTAAATTTTAAAGATTATTTTTAAAAATCCTTTATTTTTTGGCTTTTAGTCGTTTTCTTTGGGATTAGAGCTCCTAGAGTCGGTTTTTTTGATGTATCTAGTTAGAAGACATGTCCATTAATAAAAATTATCAATAGAAACTGAACCTACTACTAACAGCTTAAAAAACTGCTCGACAACGGTTAGCATTATGAATTTTCTAATAGAGTGTTCTTAACTTTGATGGGCTTTAAAAAAAAAATGTATGGAACTTATTCTGCGAATAACTTTACAAAGTTCTACGTCTCTTTAGCTATTCAAAAAGGTATATCATCTACTAGGTTTGTTCATAAAATCTTAAAATAATGTTATTAGAATAGGCCCATCTGGTAGTACAACATAACAGAATTTCGATACAAAAGAATCCGGCTTACTACCTGGCACTTTTAAACAATGAAAAAAGGTTTGGGTAGACATTGTTTGTGCCCGGGAGACGTGCGGTGACAGGTATTTATGTCATTTTAAATGTCTGAATTGTCAAATCGTGGATCGTGGTGTTTGTTTAGTCTGCTCATGCGATTCTTCCATGGTAGATGTGTTATCCGTGCCCTCCGATTTTTTTTTGTAAAAACGCGACTTGGCTTGGATTTTTGGACTGTTTCATCTTCTAACTGTGTGACGTGGCTTGTAACTGGACTTTGATTTGTGTTGTGAACATGGCAACATTTACCAACGAGGAATATGCTGACATCCTAATGTGTTATGGATTTTGCGAAGGAGTGTCGTTGCGTGCACGCAATGAATACATGCTAAGGTATCCTACTCGCCGAGTACCTGATATTGGCGTATTTGACAGAGTTTATCGAAGACTACGAGAAACTGGTTCTGTGCTAGTACGTCGGACTGACATGGGACGACCTCGTGTTCTTGACGACGACGACGAAGATAATGAAATACGACGTCTCTTTGAAGCCGACCCAACCACGTCAACAAACGTTGTCGCTCGACGGCTTGGTATTTCCCAGTGGAAAGTCTGGTTCGTAATGCACAGTTCTGGGCAATACCCTTACCATTACACGCCAGTGCAAGTAATTGAAGAAGGGGATCCATTGAGACGACTAGACTTCTGCAGATTTATGCTCAATGCCGATAATGAAGATCCGGATTTTTTAAAGAAAATCATGTGGACAGATGAGTCGAAATTTGACAAAGACGGCATCACAAACTATCATAACACCCATTATTGGGCTCCCAAAGCGCAAGGTAACCCCAAGAAAAAAAGACCAAAAGGGTCACAAAGGAGATTCAGTCTTAATGTGTGGATGGGTATAATATCAAATAACTTGATAGGGCCATACTTCCTGCCCGATAACTTGAATGGCGAGACATATGAAAACTTTTTGAGGGAGGAGTTACCCTCTTTAATGCAAGACTTGCCTATTGCATTGAGACGAGACATGTTCTTTCAACATGATGGCTGCCCAGCGCACTACAGAAGAAGTGTTCGAGCATGGTTGGACGAGAATTACCCAAACCAATGGATTGGAAGAGGCGGACCCATAGCATGGCCGGCGAGGAGCCCCGATTTAACGCCGATGGATTTTTATGTCTGGGGTCATATGAAAAGCCTAGTATACGACCAAATGACACCGATCGCAAATGTCGATATTCTAAGACAAAAAATTATTGATGCAGCTGAGGAAATGAGGCGGAACCTACGAACTTCTGTCGTGAAAAGTAATTTAAGAAAAAGAATGAGACTTTGTGTAAGAAATAGCGGCGGCCATGTAGGACATGAATTATAAAAATATTGCTAAAATTTTTGTCTTTTTTTTTTACGTATTTTAGCTACTTTTACGTCAAACTAAAAATGTACCCTCTCCTAACTTAACTGTTATTTGGGCAATGTTTTGCCTATTTAATAGCAAGTGTTATACCTTTTTGAATAGCTAAAGAGACGTAGAACTTTATAAAATTATTTGCAGAATAAGTTCCATACAATATTTTTTTATTAAAAGCCTGTTAAAGTTAAGAACACTCTATTAGAAAATTCATAATGCTAACCGTTGTCGAGCAGTTTTTTAAGCTGTTAGTAGTAGGTTCAGTTTCTGTTGATCATTTTTATTAATGGACATGTCCTCTAACTAGATACATCAAAAAAACCGACTCTAGGAGCTCTAATCCCAAAGAAAACGACTAATAGCCAAAAAATAAAGGATTTTTAAAAATAATCTTTAAAATTTAATATCTCCATAACGGTTAAGTTTCGGACATTTTATTTCAGAATGAAATTCATCGGAAATGACCTGAATAATAACATCCTTTAATATTCAGTACGACTTTCCCTGTAACCCTGTATATATATATATTAATCACGCCGACAAGGTGGTAAAATGAAGACACGAAAACAATTTTTTTAGAGTACTTCCTGTGCACGCAAAGTGGGGATGTTTTTTTTTTTGCTCGTTTACCCCATGGGGTTTGTGAAAACAATTTTTTGATTAAGGGATCCGTTTCTGAAATATTAAGCTTTACAGTGCTAATTTTTGTTAGTCAAGTGTGTGCTCCCCCCGGCCAGCTGAACGGTTAGTTTTGGATATGTGAAAAAATCCCTGTTAGTGGTTTACACAACGAAGTTAAAAGGAAAACTATCACAACTAAGTAGGCTTTACAAGTTAACGAGTAATAGTCGACCAAGGATTTTACCAATACTGCTGCTGTGAAAGCTTTGTATAATGCATTTGTGAGGAGCCACCTAGAAACAAATGCAATTATTTGGAATCCGCATGAAGGGAAATACAGCCTCATGTTGGCAAAAATTCAAAACAAAGCTAGATTTCTTTACCGTAAGCAGTACGGGGTTTATCCCTTTTATCCCCTGATGTACCCGAGTCTGTTCGTCCTGGGCATGGTCGGTTACACCAGGCTGGCAGTTAGAAGGGACGTCGCGCTGGAAAAGTACGTAGTTCGCATACTGCTAGGGTTGCTGCACCACCCGGAGGTGCTGGCGGCGCTGCGCCTGCGCGCGCCGGACAGGTGCGTGGGTGCGTGCCGCCGCCCCGCTCTGATGGACGTGCCAGCAGCTAGGACTAACCTACTCAAGTTTACCCCTTATGTCACGAGCCGCACGTATTATTAACATTACTTCAGTATCGGATTATATATTTGGGCAAAACCTGCCGAACTTCATTCAAATGGTACAAAGAATAATTGGAAAAGGTTTGATATTATAAACGTAACTATGTTTGTAATTGTTATAGTAGTAAGTAGATAATTCTTTGTAATTTTGCTTACAGGTAATTTTATATTTTATGAAGTGTAAACAGTGTGACGTATTATAAGTTATGACATCGCCTTGGATGATTCTGTGAAGGTGTTATAATTGTAGTTTAAATAAATAAAGCTTACATTTGCAGTTGGAATGTATGAGAGAACATGTTTTTCAACTACAATGTTAAGTTTGTTCTTGGGATAAACAGTTCATCCCAACTACGGAACCCTTCATTGTGCGTGGTCTGACACGCACTTGGCCGATTTTTATCTACACTTATAAAGCTGAAGAGTGTTGAACGTGCTAATCTCAGCAACTACTGGTTCGAATTGAAAAATTCCTTTAGTTTTGGATAGTCCATTTATCGAGGAAGGCTATACGACATCACTACGACCAATAGGAGCGGAGCAGCAATGAAAAATGTTCCAAAAACGGGAAAATTTATTCCTTTTGAGAGCTTCCGTTGCGTGCGCTGCGTAAACGGTTAAAGTTACGCAACAATCATGTATGACGGAATTGTTCCTCTTAAAATATTCTAAAAAAAAGTCCGCGATAGCATAATATACACTACCGCTCAAAAGTATTTGGCCTCCTGCATTTTGTTTAAGTTACAAACAATACATTAAAAAAAATTGGCTTCATTGTTTGTATATTACCGCCAAATACTTATCTACGGTAAAATCGTAAACAACTTATTGTTATTTATCGACTCCTGGTCATAAAACCAAAATAGTGATATTGTCGGAATTTATTCGAAGTTAATCATTGAAGTCACAGTTTTGTTTTGATTTAGTTATAGAGAAATAAACATAACTAAAATGTGGTATAACAAATATTATTACGTTAGTTATCTGATGTCATTTGACCAGAAAACACGCTCTCCGTAGCTCAGTACTTAAAGTCTAATAACATTTTCTTGTTTTTCACTTCTGAGTTTTATTTTTGAAGAAAATGGGTAAAACTAAGGAATATTCCCAAGAAATCAAAGGCATAATAATCGGCCTTCATAAATCCGGTAAAAATAATCGTGAGATTTCAAGACTGCAGAAGATACCAAGGCAAACTGTTGACTACATCGTTAAGAAATTTGCGACTGAAGGAACAATTTGCAACAAACGTCATTCAGGCAGAGCGAGAGCCACAACTTGGAGTGGCGGGCTTGCGGACGGCGAGCAATGGGTAGTTCGCCGTCCGGTGAGGACCAGGCCCGAGTCGACGGCGCGTTGTGTTCCACGCGCGCCTCAAAGTGATGTCAGCACCATTGAAGGGGTCCGCTAGAGTCGATGCCAGCCAGGGTTGCGGGATGTTCGAAAGAGTTACCGTGGCCCCGGCACAGGCAACAGAAAGAACACGGGTGGGTTTTAGTTAGTAAAACTCTGACACGCCCTCCCGCTCCGCCCAGAGCGGGAGAAGTCATTTGATGATTTCCCATCCAAAAAAAAGGCAGACCGAGAGCAATCCAAGCACAACTTGGAGTGAAGATTTGAGTATAGTTATTAAAAGCAAACGGAATAGACGATTAACTGCACCGGAAATAGCAGCACAGTTTAATGTGGATCGTGATAAACCAGTCAGTGTGTCCACAATCAAAAGAAGACTCCGTGACGCAGGACTTAAGGGATGCATAGCAGTGTTAAAACCACTTCTTAAAACTATTAACAAAAAGAAGAGACTTAATTGGGCTAGAGAACACAAGAACTGGACAATAGCAGATTGGGAAAAGGTCCTCTGGACGGACGAATCAAAATTTGAAATTATTGGATCCAAACGAAGAGTTTACGTACGGCGGCAAGCAAACGAAAGAGTGAATGACGCTTGTACTGTAGCTTCAGTTAAACACGGCGGAGGGTCTGTGATGGTTTGGGGCTGTTTTTGTGGCTCCGCCGTTGATCTTGTGCGAATACTAGGAATCTTAAAAAAGAAGGTTATAAAAAGATATTGGAGAATAACGCAGTGCCTTCTGCATAAGAAAGTATAAACGGTTCTTATAACAAAAAAGCAATTTTTAACATTTTTGTCTGTCTGTCTGTCTGTTCCGGCTAATCTCCGAAACGGCTGAACCGATTTTGACGGGACTTTTACTGGTAGATAGCTAATGTAACGGTGGGTAACTTAGGCTACTTTTATTTTAGAAAAATAATTAGGGTTCCGCGTAAACAAACTAAAACCCATTAAATTTTGAACAAAAAGTCAGTTTGGAAAATTCTTTTTGAATTTGGTAGCCCAATTCTCGAAGACAGTTATAGGCTATTTAACATCACGCTACGACCCTTAGGAGCCGAACAGAAAGAAAAAAGTCAGAATTATAAACAAAAATTCGGATTTGAGAAATTCTTTTTGCATTTGGTAGCCCAATTCTCGAAGACAGTCATAGGCTATTTAACATCACGCTACGACCCTTAGGAGCGGAGTAGAAAGAAAAAAGTCAGAATTATGAACAAAAAGTCGGATTTGAAAAATTCTTTTTGCATTTGGTAGCTCAATTCTCGAAGATAGTTATAGGCTATTTAACATCACCCTCCGACCCTTAGGAGCCGAGCAGAAAGAAAAAAGTCACAAAGAACATTAAGCGAATACGAAGTAATAGCGCGGGCGGGTGATTCAACGCGATGGCACAAATTACCAGATAAATCACCCCATTCAAAATTTCCAATACCTACTACTATAATAGCCTACACCTTCGAGTCGCTAGACGCTGCGAACGAAATTCACCTAACCTTACAAGCGTAAAATGAGTTTTGCTTTGTAGCTGCGCGCCGCCGCGTGGTTATTATGAATTTCCAGAGCTGCCTTTTTCGTTAAAGATGTCAGTAGGTATTTGTAGTACAATTTATGAAATAATATAAAATTAAATGCTTTTTAATGTTTTAGCATGTTTAATTGCTAAAAATACTTATGAAAGACCGAGGAATATTTTTATGCTAACTATTTAGTATTGACTACACCCCGAAACTCCAGTTGTAAAACAAGTAAGGCACACATCGTACGCAACGTGTAGTAGCTAACTATTTAATAATCAGTGACGTAACCACTCCGCATGGCCACGAATGAAATACGAAATGGAGGAAACTGAAAACACGATTAATTGATTTGTTCGTTCATTTACACAATTAGCGTCATAGGTAACTACTATGCTTCTACACTATGAACAAACCTACGCTGGCGCCATATTGTGACGTCCTGCACGCTTTTCTAACACTTGCACGCTTTTAAATAAACAATAATCATTTGAACATAACATTTACAAGATAATAACGATATATATTATTGAAAATTAATTTGCACAAAGTAGATTTTTGCTAAACGTATTTTTTTAAATGACAGTTTGACAATTGGAGGGCATTGGCCTTTCTATTCTTATCTCAGACGCATAGTAGAAGTAATTACGTACCTACCAATAAAATACAAAACACGAAACATGCAAGTTTACATAATTTACCTATTTTAGAAACGATAGTAAAACTGTATCAGTAGGTAAACTAAAAAAAAATAAGTTTTTATCTCTTCTCTTGCTGAATCTACATCCATCAACTACACATAATACACCAGAACCAGCCATATTATAAGATTTTGAAACTGTATATGCGTACGTACGCGCCTCGCGACTGTCGGTTACCCACTGAGAAATGGGCTGCGTGCGGCCCGGCTGCCGGAAGGTAGCGCTAAGTACATGGAATGATTTATCTGGTAATCAGTGGCGACGGGTCGGGGGACGAGGGCGTTTTATTAAAATGTGGCTGTTATTATAGTATATTGTGTATCTTACGACATCCACATAACTTCGGAAAAATCGTAAGAAAATTTGAATTTCGCAGGCTACCTTAGCGCTTCCCCCTTAAGCATAAAGTTGGTTTCTATTTACAATTCGTAACAGTCGCCTACACGGAGTGACGTGCGCGCTCAGGGGGTCTACTCCCTAAGTCTGTCAACGAAGATACGGGCCCGTCCGAGAGTAGTTAATTCGTCAAAACAAGTGTAAAATTAAAATTTTCGAAAATTGGAAGTTGTCCCTACGGACAACTGTAAAATCGTGTTGTAATTTTATTCTTAGTTCGGCATAGGCGTGGGCAAAGCGTATCATTTTCGCGATTGGAACATTTGCATCTGGCTCACTAAAATGATCCGAAACACTGATATGTTTCATTTGGATCATTTGTATCATCGGCTTTGTAGTTGTTAGTGCAAACATTTTATATAAAAAACGACCTTATAGTATTTGATATGTAAGCGCCTTAGTGGTAATTTTTATGTGCATGGATAACGACCACAAAAAAATGTGAGAGTATGAGTGATACACATCTCATTTGATATCTCTTTCCGGCGCCTTAGTGGTCATTTTTATGTGCATGGATAACGACCACAAAAAAATGTGAGAGTATGAGTGATACACATCTCATTTGATATCTCTTTCCGGCTTGTGTAGATTGTAATATGTCGTCCGCTCACTCGCGACTCGAGAGTCAGTAGTGAAGTAACTCAGTGTGTCTCAGTCTCCCTCTCTCGCTCACTGCTCAGTCGTCTCGCAAGCGACGCAGCGTGCGAAAAGAGCACAGAGCAAAGTAATGTTTCAGATCCAAATGATGCTTTTGAAACGTTGCTACTGAACCAATCTTTTGAATCACTTCAATGATCCGGATCAGTGAGTCGGCTCCGTCAAGAGTTACACACGCCTAGTTCGGCAACCGAACTAATCTTATGTCCGTAAGTGATACGGAGTAGGAAACGCCCCTAACTTCGGCCGAAACTACGGACTTCGTGCTTTGGGAGTAGACCCCCAGATTCGCGTTTAATGCCACGTGACCAATGGCTTTATTTCTACGCAATTATTTCTCAAAAATATTAATTAGTGTTAAATCATTAACAAAATTAAAAACCATGAAGTATTTTCTTACTGTCGACTAGCCTATTATTGGGTGTTTTTGTGCAAGAATGAAAAAAATCGGTCACATTTCATATGCACATGTATTGTTTTTGCAGGTAATGTTTAATCGTGGACACCCACCATTCATGCCGGGCCCACCACCGTCACGGCGTTATAAGTAAGATATGTTTTGCACATAGGTAAAGATATTCCAATTTAAAATTGCGCGTTCTTCCACTTTGTTACACAAGTAGAAACACATAGTATTTGTATTGTTTGTATAGAAAACTGAGAGAAAAGCCGCGCAATTTTATGTTATATCTATACTTATACGTACTTATTAGGTACAATACATACAATATTAATAGATTATATCGTGTATTTTACCAGTTCACCATTCGGCAGAACATTGGGACCCGGGGGCCCGCGGCCGTACAACGAGCGTTATCCTCCAGAACCTTACCAGCCTCCTCCGCCTGGAATAAAAGACTCGCCCACTAACGGGTATAGTATTATATTAAAATAATGTATTATCTTTGCTTTCGCGGTTTTAACATCGAATTGGAGACTACAGTCGTGATTTGTAACTTTTACATTGGCTTTTCATTTTAATGTAATGTATATCCTGGTATTCTACTTTGTATCAATTCATGAAGTGCTCCAACGCCGTAAAATATTTTCGTCTAGTTAAAGTTATTTTTGAAATTTACATAGCGTTATATTGCCCTTTGAATTTTGATTCACTAGTTAATTAAAGACGGTCGTCTCCCTCGATGGATAAAATCCGCTCGAAGACCACTTCGTACTACATTGTTCGGCTAAGGACCGTTGCATATTATGTTGTCGTAGGCATGGCGAGGATCCTCTCGAGGCTTTCAACCGAATGATTCGTGAGAAAGAGATGCGGGCAAAGCGGCGAGAGCAGGAGCGCAGACGAGCGCAGTCTGGCTCGCGCAGCACGCGCTCCCGCACGCCGCGCTCGCCCCGCTCGCAGCGCTCACCGCGTTCCCCGCGCTCCCCGCGCTCGCCACGCCCACCTCGTGCGTCTCGCTCGCCACGCCCACCACGCTCATCTCGCTCGCCCCGCTCGCCCCGCCTGCCACGTTCGCCTCGCTCGCCACGTTCACCGCGCTCACCGCGCCTTCGACCCCGTAGTCGAGGTTCCAGCCGTCTCCGGTACTCTAGGTTCGTTGATAGTCCTCATTTTTGCACGTTCTACTTGAATAAATACGTTGGTTTATGTTTGTTCATCGTTCTGCTTCATATTTGTATGCATGTGCTTGCTTATTTTGTATTAATTTGTTGTTGTGCAGTCTTTGTAGTCGCCAGTTATTCTTCCCCGAGCCTTGTTGAACTTTAAAATATTCGTATCAAAACTTTCAAGCCAAAACGTAATAACAAAACACTGTCGAAATTATAAGTTGACGAGTGATTAAATGTTTATTTAGGAATTCTGCCTGTAAATGATTTTAATTTATGATAAATTGTTTTATTTTCGCGTTTTATATGGTGTATTGAGTATCCATAATTATCCATCGAGTTTGCCAAGCAAAACTGCGCTGCGCGTTGTCAGGAGCCGAAAAGATATTACCCGTTTTGGTCATTTTTCTTCAATATATTATATTTATGTTGTGTAGATTTTTGAAGGGACACACTAAGGGTGATGCGTTAAGGTAGCCATATTCAAATATTAATGTAATAAAAAAGTGATATCATTGTCAGGTTGTATGATAATAAAAAAAATTGACGCGCCCGTAACAAAAACGTTCACAGAATAAATATAATCATTCGAATCATCAATACAACTCTCTAACTTAAAATTGGCCTCAAATGTCATGATTTTAAAATAATGAGTAATTCATCAATCAAGCAATTTGAATTTAGAGAGTTGACACACTATTGTTGTTAAAACATTATTTTCACTTTTTTATTTTTTTGTTATTTGTATTTTATGTTTCACGTACTGTGTCCAAATAAACGATATTCTTTCTTTCTTTAGCTGTATTGATTATACTTTTACGGGCACGTAAAACACGTCACACGTTTCATTTCCATACAACCTGATACTGAGCTTCAAATCGAAAAAAAACAAAGAGTTTTAATTTCGCTGGCTTTTGCCTAAGAGTATTCTATTTATTCTGGTAACAAAGCCGAATTCAATTTATTTGATATTATGAACGTGATTTATTTTCTATGTTCCATTGGGCTTGTTACTGCCAGCTAACTTAGCCGACAGAAATAATCTCTCTAAAAATTGATCATGAGAAAATACATAGCCTGTAAAATCATAACCCTCCTTAGGCTTTGCCGTAGTCGGGTATAATTCTTCAATGATGTGGTGGTCAGCCTTTATGACATCCATGCTCCCGTCAAAAAAGTGAAGTTAAAACGCCCACCTGCACCATGCATGACAAGAGGAATTTAGATGGCAATGCGACGTAGGGACCGTGCATTCCGTAAATTTAAAAGCTGATGAGAACTGGACACTATGCAAGGCTGCTAGATGTAATCAGATGATACGCAATGCTAAACGCCGCCACATTCTAGATACTATCAATTCTTCTTCTTCTGCCGATATTTGGAAATTTCTTGGAACTCTTGGTATCGGTGAACCGCGACATTTGGATCTTCCTAATTCAATTGATTTGAACGATCTCAACCGTCATTTCTCCACTATTCCGTCCATGGATCGTCTAATCAAGCAACAAACTTTGTCCCTAATTTCTGGTCTAACGCGTCCTCATATTAATCCTTTCAGATTCGTTTCAGTTGAACCGGGAGAGATCAGAAAGATCATCCTATCCATTAAATCAAAAGCGGTAGGATGTGACAATATCACCCGCAGTATGATCATAACTATACTGGATCATTTCCTACCCGCGATTCCCCACATTGTGAATTTTTCCCTATACACCGGAGTATTCCCTTCCCTGTGGCGCAAGGCCTATGTTCGTCCGTTATCTAAGGTTCCTAATCCCTCTCTTCCTAGCGACTTCCGCCCCATTTCTATCCTTCCCTTCCTATCCAAAGTGCTCGAGGCCTGCGTCCACAAACAATTCTCCACTTTTGTTCATCTTAATTCACTCATTAGCCCTCTTCAGTCCGGGTTCAGGCCCGGGCACAGCACCGTTTCCGCCCTCCTTAAAGTGACTGGGCGATATAAGGGCAGGACTGGAAGACACCAAAGTTACTGCACTAGTGTTGGTCGATTTCTCGAATGCCTTTAATACCGTCAGTCACGACATCCTGCTAGCCATTCTGTCCTATGTTATGGTCTCTAA
The DNA here is from genome assembly GCA_947568875.1 of Fissipunctia ypsillon. Lineage (NCBI taxonomy): Eukaryota > Metazoa > Arthropoda > Insecta > Lepidoptera > Noctuidae > Fissipunctia > Fissipunctia ypsillon. The sequence goes on along the minus strand of OX387652.1, from coordinate 12,571,505 downwards.
GGAACGTCAGCAGTCCGTTCACGTTGGGGATTCTTCATCATGCTGGTGTGATTTGGTAACGGGCGTTCCTCAAGGCGGTATTCTTTCTCTTCTTCTGTTTTCTATTTTTATTAATCTTATAACTTCCGAACTTCAGTGTGCGTATCATCTGTATACTGATGACTTGCAGTTGTACTGTCAAGGGAAGGTTGATGAAATACCTGAAGCCATCGACAAATTAAATAGAGACTTGATAGCCATAAAAACCTGGTCTGATAGATTTGGTATTGCAGTAAACCCTAATAAGTGTCAGGCAATCATCATCGGTAGTTCTCGGAGTATGAGTAAGGTGGATAGTACAACCTTGCCGCCAGTTCTCTTCAATGGTACGATCGTTCCATTTAGTACTGACGTGAAGGACCTAGGCTTGCAGATTGATAGTACCCTGAACTGGCGTATTCAAGTCGCTAGGGTCAACCAGAAGGTTACTGGAACGTTGCGGGCTCTGTACTGACTGAAAAATTTATTACAAACGAGAACGAAGACAATGCTTATGCAGTCCTTAATTTTCCCTATCATCGATTATGGTGATGTGTGCTACTATGACCTGAATGCAGATATCCTCGACAAATTTGACCGTCTTCTCAATTACTGCATTTGATTCGTTTTCAATCTGCGTAAATATGATCATGTCTCTGCGCATCGGTCGCTTCTTAAGTGGTTTGCCTATACGCCAGCGCAGAGAGCAAAGGGCGATGACCACCTTGTTTTCATTTCTTGACTCTCCCACTTCCGCTAGTTATCTTGCCCCCCACTTTCAGTACATTTGTACTAACCACAACAAAAATCTACGTTCATCAAATAATCGCCTTCTTCAATGTCGCACTCACCGCACAGACTTTATTCACTCTTCCTTCTCCGTTCAGTCTATCTTTCTGTGGAATGCGCTCCCCCTGGAAATCAGGATGGCAACCAACCAATTATCCTTTAAAATAAAAGTTCGCGAGCACATTCGTAAGAAGCTGGCAGTATCATCACAACGTTAACGTTTTCCCATTGTTTGTCTCATTTGTTTTAGTATATTCGTGTATTTATGTATATATCTATTTGCGCTTATTTATATATAATTAGTTATATACCATTATATTTATAGTTTGTAACAGGTATATTTGTATCTTTATATTTAAATAAATATGTATTCCACAATTTCTCATAATTGCACCTTCCACTGTTTGTCTCTGCAGCACCCAAAGGTTGACTGGTAGAAAATGCTTATGGCATTTAAGTCCGCCTCTGTACATTGCACACATGAAGCAAAAAATAATTGATTGTGCATGAAGTAAAAAATAAATAAATATAAAATACCATACTTCACCTTATGAAGTAATTTTTCAGACGGTTGTTTATTCTCATTAAATATGTTTGCCAGATTACCAATCAGTAAGTAATAAATACTATTGTATCTTCGAACTCAGATGAATTATGGCATGGTGACCATACTAAACAATTTTTTTATTTACACCACATTTCGAACGAAGTATGTTCAATTCATGGCCGAATATAGGGCTATGTACTTATATTGCTTTTTTTTTTCTTTTTTTTTTAAGGTTCCGTACAACACGGAACCTTATTAGTGGATCCAAACTGAATGCATGTATTGGCGGACTTTAGATCTGCAATATTATGTCAATAATTTAGTTAAAGTTTAATATTTCTCTTATCTCTAACAACATTAGAACAGAGAAACAGAATTTTGACTTGCGTAGTAGCTACAACTAATTTATCTTATGTAATCTCACCATATTATCATTTTTATATTACAGATCTCGTTCCTTATCACGCGGGCGGCTGCGACGGTCGCCTTGGTCACCGCGACGTCGACGAACTCGCGAGAGGACATTGTCGCTGACTAGGTCAGTATCTAACTTAGATACTACTCGATGAGTCGCAGATTGATACATTGACTCATCGGGCAAACCCAAAACAAATACCTAACAGTAAACTTTAACATACGTGAATGTCTCTCATGAAAAAATAAGTAAAAATTTTGGACTCTGGGAAAATAGAATAAAAAGGCTTCGTTTAGAACTTAGGAAATTGTTTATTGTTGTTTATATTAAGTCAATATTTTTCAGCTTTTTACAGTACTTCCGTGACTCGTACGCATTGTAGCGAAAAAAAAATAAAAAGACGGAAAAATCACTTTTCTGCTACGACACGTTTAATTTAGTTTTTAAAATAAAAATAAAAAATAACATTAAAAGGTAAAAAAATGAATATTATTGTATAAAAAAGTTGCAGGTTGTCTTGTGTGAAGGGAATAAAATAGAGAACTTTGGTCCGATAGGTACGCGAATAACGAACGAGAAAATAAACGTACTATCTAGTCGATTGCAATCACTAATTAGTAACGCTACCAAAACATATCGTTATAAAAAAAATTGAGAACCAAGGTATCTCGCATTTTACAAATAAAATTAAATAGTTAATGAATTAAAAAAAATCTCGTACTATCTACACTACACTATTAAATTTGTACGTAAAATTATCATAAAAAAAACCGTGGCATAAGTAATTGCGTCCGGCGAGGTGACGTAGATTGTAGATTGTCGCAGGTTCAGGAACTGGCGTTGTTTGTGAAACCTTCAGTGGTCTAAATGCGGTCCAACTCTCGACGTTGGCCAAGGACGTCCAGCGTAATTTTAGGCCAAAACCTGGAGGCCGAAAGGCGGCCTGTTCAAAGCTGTTCAATCCTAAGACAAAATGAATTAGGGTTAGACCAGCGTGATCAGACTGAACTTCCGATTGAGGAAAACTGTTAAAAGATACGTACCAGAAAAAATAAAGATTAGAATAGAATAAGCTTAGAATAATACTTAATATACCATTCTCAATATAGTTTTGCCATAAGGTATTAATAGGATGGCAGAGATAGTCTGGTTCACTTGAAAAAAACTCGTTAATTTTCCACAAACTGGGTCCGTATCAATAGATTCAACTTTTGAAACTCAAAAAAAAATGGGGACCCATCTGTCAGAAGAAAAATAATTCGAATCACGAAATAAAAAGATAAAAATCGACCAGGCTCAAATACAAACGAAAAAAAGGTTGATTATAAAGAACCAAAAAGTTTTGACATGCAGAGTTATGCTGCAGCATTTAATGTACCTCAAAGTAGTTCCGTTCAATTAATGAATGTTTGTTGCGTATCAGATCGCCGTCCCCGCGCCGCCGGCACCGCTCGCCGCTGCGCTACCGCTCGCCGCTGCGCTCGCCGGCGCCGCGCTCCCCGCTGCGCTCCCCGCTGCGCTCGCCGCATCGCTCGCCGCCTCGCTCGCCGGTGCGCTCGCCGCTGCGCTCTCCGCCGCGCGAGCCTATACGTTCACCACTTCGTCCACTCATGCGCTCGCCGCCGCCGCCGCGCAATATATCTCCACATCGGTAAGTCTATGTCTATCTGATCGATCCTTTTTTATTAACTTAACTCAAAATTAAGTTGTGTAGACGAACTAAGTGGACGAATGAGGCTAGAATCTCTTTTAATAACCTCAAAAGATAATTACAGTCCTACCAACTTATCTGTGAACTGAAAGAGGACGGTACCGTCGATTCAGTGTTGCTAATTAATATAAGGTGCCCAAAATTGATAAGTTTTCAAGAAGGAAATTTCACATTAGACATAATCGTTTAATAAGAATTACTGTTTTTACAAATGAAAAACAATGATACCTATATAAAAATAATAAAATAAATAAAAAGAATTTGATAATTTACAGTTACGTAGGTACGCTAACAGTTTAGTCTCTCAGCAATAAACAATGGCTTTATCTAAAAAGTAATCCAGTGAAGTGGAAATTCAGCAGATAAAATGTTCCACGGGGGGATACAACTTTCATTTAATGCGAAGTTAAGTAGGTACCTACCTTGCAAGAGGTACCTGGATGTCTAGCATTTAGTTATGACCGTACCTAACCCCTAACACTAGATTTGACTAATTATAATTAGCAGTGGTACCTAGTGGTAGTGTAGTGCAATAAAAAAAAAACAAATTGCTTTACAATGATTTATTGAAAACCAGGTTTACAGTAATTGTGATCTTTATATGAACCTGCATACACAACTTCATGCTGGTTGTGAGGCCATACTCCGCTTATTTCCGTACCACTATCATCATTATCACTATCGCTTTCGGTTTCAGTGTCACTTACCACTTCTATAATAAAATACAAATCATGTTTTAAGTATTCTCCTTCTAACCTGCGAACGTGTTTACAATGCTGTGCCCACTCATGAACTGTAATAGCGTCAAAAGCTTCTCTAACTAGGCGGGGAAGTTCAGCATTTTTGTGCTCAATATTTACATCAGCAACTTTTCTTTTCATTGTGCTCCATATGAGTTCAATGGGATCGAGATCACAGTGATAAGGTGGTAAATGTAAGCATTTGTGTCTATTGTCTTCTAAAATTTTTTCAATCTTATATACAGGTTCAGGCTTGTTTCACTTAATTATTTCTAAAAGCTGAGGTTTAGTCAAATTCTCTCCATAGTCAATTTTATTTTGGGTCAACCATAATTGCATATCTTTTTTTAAGGAATTCGTATTTGGGACTTTATTCACACAAACACGGTGATAAGGAGTATTATCCATCACTATTATGGATGGCTCTCGTAAATTAGGCACAAGTTTTTCAATAACCCACTTTTTAAAGTTGGTACTATTCATCTCGTCATGATAATCACCACTTTTTGTGTTTGATTTAAACACAAGTAGTGCATTTGTAACAAATCCAGTATCTCCTCCCGCATGAACAATATTATATCTTTGCCCTTTCGATACAGGCTCCAATACTCCGTCTTCACCCTCTCCTTGCCAACATTTACCCGATGTATGCGAAGAGTGAATATAGGTCTCATCTAAATAATCGGCCGGGGCTGGGGAGATTTATTATTTTTATCCACTGCATGCAAGTACTTAGCTCTCCAAGCTGATATTTCATTACGCTCCATAAGAACCTTCCGATTGGATTGAGATTTTTTAAAACGAAATCCCACCTTGTGAAGCAGGTTTCGCAGACTCTCTCGCTCTCCTGTGTAATTTATTTCTGTCTTTAAGACCTCTAGAAGCTTTTTAACAGTAGGGACCTCTTTTTTAGCAGAATAAAATTCATGTACTTTCCTCCGTATAACTCCCATGTCAAAATCATCAATATGCACAAATCCACTTGTTGTGTTCAATTTAGTTTGGCGAGTAGTTGACTCAAGGAAACAAGCGTCTGTCTTTGATGTGGTTTATTGGCAACTAACTTAAAAAATATCCTTACATCATTTTAATACGGCCGGCGGCTAGCTACTTACTTAAATGAAACGTGGACTGTATGTTTGTTTAGATTTTAAACCTATTGAAATAAGCTTCAACATAAGCCGCCCACCAAAGGACTATATGAGTCCTTTCAAATAACCCATAAATGCGCAACTAACATTATACATGCAAAATTATAAACAAAAATGATTGGACTATTCAGCGTTATTTTCTATTGGCAGTGGACAGAGTTTAGTCACAGTTCTCTTCACAATACTGTCACCGCTCTTGACACTATAAACTCGTGTGCAGCCATCTGGTCCTGGATGTTTGCTTACTATACGTCCCAGTAACCACTTCCCTGGTGGCAGGTTCTCTTGCTTGATCAAAACAATATTACCGACTTCAAACTCCTTTCCTCGTTTGAGCCATTTTGGACGTTGTTGTAGTCTAGATAAATATTCCTGTTGCCATCTAGACCAAAAATCATGCAACAACTTTTGGACATATTGCCATCGTGATAACGTGTGCACTTTCAAGTTTTGTAACTTTGGACTAGGTATGACAATGGGCGCTTCTCCAATCAAAAAGTGCCCAGGTGTTAATGGCTCGATATTCGCATTATCCAAATCATCTTGGGGGCATAACGGCCTCGAGTTCAAGCAGGCCTCTATTTCACATAGCACTGTCGACATCTCCTCGAAAGTTAAATTGCTGGTTAGTATCCGTTTTAAGTGATACTTCGTGGATTTTACTCCTGCCTCCCACAGGCCACCGAAGTTTGGGCTGTATGCAGGAATAAAATGCCACTGCGTGCCATCAGATGCAAGCGTGTCTGCGATTGCTCCAGAAAATTCTAAGCTTGCCTCCTTCCACATAGCCACCAGCTCTTTATTTGCACCAACGAAGTTCCTCCCCTGGTCACTCCATAGATGTGCACATTTGCCTCTTCTCGCACAGAATCTTTTATATGCGCCGATGAACGCCTCTGACGTCATATCTCCAACTAACTCCAAATGAATGGCCTTGGTAGCCATACATATGAAAATTGATATGTACGCTTTGTGTGCTTTTACTCCTCTTCCCTTGCTCCATAGAACTTGTAATGGTCCAGCAAAGTCGACACCGGAATGCAGAAATGGTCGAGCTGGCGTCACACGAACCTTTGGCAAATCTCCCATTACATGCGTTCTAGCAGTCGCATTCTGTTTGGCACATACTAAGCATCGGTGAACATGTTGTTTGACTTGTCCCTTAGCTCGCGTTATCCAATACTTAGATCTCAAAAAGCTCAACATTAGTTGGATTCCTCCATGTAGGGTTCTTGAGTGTGCATCGGCAATGATCAAAGGAGTAAGTTTGTTTCTATGACCCAATATGATTGGGTGCTTACTTTGATCCGCTATGTTAGCATGTCTAAGGCGTCCGCCAACGCGAAGCATCTGTTTCTCATCCAAATACGGATCTAAAGTCTTCAATGTGCTAGTTCTTTTAACTTGTTTACCCTTCCTTAGAGACTCAATTTCTTCTGCATATTCTTCGCCTTGTACCTTTTTTATGCATATGTTTGAAGCACCTTCTAATTCTTCGGTTGTCAAAGCACTATCTATGTCTTCTTTTAACATTTTATATTTTAAAAATCTCCTACATAATGCAATACTTCTAATTAATTCCTTCAATGAGCTATATTTTTCAAATTGTTCTGATAATCTTCTCTCTCCTTCTTCATTTTTGGTCATTGCAAAAGTTTGTATAGTTAACTTCTTTTCTAACTCTGTAGATATGGTTTCTGGTTTGTTAAAATAAATATGTCCTTTTGAAAGCCATTCTGGCCCTTTCCACCATAAGTCACTTGTTTTCAACTCTGATACTAGTGCGCCTCTAGACGCTATATCAGCGGGGTTCTCTTGCGATTGCACGTGGTACCATTGTTCTTTCGGGACGTTGCCCGTTATTTCAACCGTTCGATTGGCAACGAAAGTCTTCCATTTGCTAGGCTCTTTTTGTAGCCAAGCAATAACTATTGAAGAATCAGTCCAAGCAAAAACATTAGCTGATGGCATCTTCATTGCTGTTGAAATTTGTTTTAATAGTCTTGACACCAGAACAGCTCCACACAACTCAAGTCGTGGTAACGACACTGTCTTTAACGGAGCAACACGAGTTCTTGCTGCAATCAATGAGGTTTTGACTGCACCATCCAAGGAATGTACGCGACAGTACACAACAGCTGCGTATGCTCTCATCGAAGCATCACAAAAACCATGCAATTGTATGCTATTCTTCTTTAAATTGTATGTGCCCATCCATCTATCTATTTTAATTTCATTGACGTTGGAAATATCTTCCCGTATGGTTTTCCACTCTTCTCTCACAGCTGGAGTGATTTCTTGATCCCAATCTACCTTAGTTTGCCAGAGCTTTTGAATCAAAATTTTTGCTTGCACGATGCATGGCGCTATCCAACCGAGCGGGTCAAAGAGCCTTTGGACATCTGACAGTATACTTCGCTTCGTAACGATCGCAGGAAGAGGAACTAGGTTTAGTTGGTATTCAAATTGATCGCTGCCTAAGTTCCATTGTACTCCTAAAGCTTTTATGGTACCGTCTATTTTTAAATCCATACGTGCATTGATAGATCTGTCCTCTGGATCAATAGATTTTTAAAAATCTACGTTATTTGACGACCACTTCTTTAGCTGAAAACCGCCTCGTTGTAATAGATTCTTCAAGTCTTTGCTTATTTGAATGGCTTGCTCTAAATCGTCACATCCTGACATGACGTCATCAACATACAAATCTTCTTGTAATAACCTAGCTGCTTCAGGATAGTTGGCACCTTCATCGTTAGCAAGTTGCATAAGTGTTTTTACCGCTAAATACGGTGCTGACGCTGTACCGAAGGTTACAGTCAGGAGTCTTAAATCTTGAATGATTTTGGACGAGTCGTTTCGCCACAGTATTCTCTGGTAATCTGTGTCTTCCTGGGCTACCAATATCATTCGGTACATTTTTAGTATGTCAGCAACAAAACACACTGCGTGTGTTCGCCATCTTACTATTAGGCTTCGCAAATCGTCTTGTAGAACAGGACCTGCCAGTAATTCGTCGTTTAGGGAAACTCCATTGTAACCCTTGCAGGAAGCGTCAAAAACGACGCGAGTCTTCGTGCTTTCCTTATCGTTCCTGACTACCGCGTGGTGGGGTAAGTAGACAGACCTTTTTGTATTTATTTCTTGTTGTGGTACCTCTTCTATGTGTTTTAAGTTTATGTATTCTTCAATAACCTTTTTGTATGCTTCTTTCAGGTCAGGATTTTTGTTCAGTCTTTTCTCCAGTTGCAGAAATCTGTTTAATGCTATCTCTCTTGTCTTTCCGTCGGGTGATTTTAAGTTGTCGTTTTTAAACGGTAATTTAACTATGTAGCGTCCTTCGTTGTTTCTTGTATGTGTCTTTTCATAAATCTCTTCGCATAATTTTTCCTCTTTAGTAAAATTTCTTTTTGTATCGGTTTCTAACTCCCACATAGTCTTCAGTAGTTCTTTCACATCGACTTGTTCATTTATCGCCATTAAACATTTTTCTTTTGTGTTTGTTTTTATGTTTATTTCACCAAATATAATCCAGCCGAGGTTGGTTCTCTGAGCTATAGGTGACCCCGGTGGACCTTTGATTAGACCATCTTGTAGTATCTTGGCATATCCCTTGACGTCTAGAAGCAGATCAATGTTTCCTGATACTCCATACCTTGGGTCTGCTAAGTCTAGATCTGCCAAGTGTGGCCATTTGCTTGTTGACCATGTAGTTGCAGGTAATTGTATTGTCAAGTGCTTGGTCATCACGTAGGCTTGTAAAGGTAGTGCGAAATTTGATTCCCATCGTGATAAAACTTCTATGTTAACTTCATGCTTGACAGCGACCTTCATGGATTCCATTCCAGTAATTATGCAATTAGTTACCTGCCTTTTTAGTTTTAATAATTGTGCCGCCTTTTCACTTAGAAAGCAGGCTTGTGATCCTGGATCAATGAGTGCCTTAAGCACAATGGTGTGTCCTTGTTCACTTTTTACTATCACCATTGCGGTTGCTAACATTCCTATATCTTTTCTGGCATTGTAGTATGACGCAATCATTGTATTAACTTGCACCTTTTCTTCTACATCTGCTTGGGTTGATACTGTCGGCGTCGGTTGTACAGCTTCAGATGATGCCGATGTATCCATCTTCTTTGTTAGATGTATGAGAGTATGATGGCGTCTTTTACACGTGCGACAGGACATTGGAACACGACATTTGAAGACCGAGTGTCCTGATGCCAGGCAGTTAAAACAGAGCTTGTTATTCTTTACACATTCAAATCGTTCTGAAGGTTGCATCTTCGCAAACAACTTGCAGTGAGACAAGGTATGATTTTCTTTACACATTATACAAGTATTTTCCCTTTCATTAGTTGACACATGGAATGTACCGCGTTCTTTAGAAGGTTTTTCACGCGTAGCTGACGTTGAAGAGGGTGTAATTAATTCTAATGCACGAAATTTACCATCTAGGAAGGTCTTCAACTCATTCCACGTAGGTAAATCCTCTGAATTGCCCTTGTAGGCGTACTCTTCCCAGGCCTTGTGTGACTCCGGGTCCAGCTTCTGTACGACCAGAAATATGATTATAGGATCCCAGGAGTCGGTGCTAACGTTGGAGTTTTTAAGGTTGTCTAAAATTTCAGAAGTTGTATCCAAAATTGACTTCAGTTGACTGGCTGATTGAGTGTTCGCTTTTTTTTGACAAACTAATCTCTTCAACATTAAGTTAACTATCAATCTTCTATTGCCGTAACGATTCTTCAAAGTTTCCCATGCTTGTAAATAGTTACTTTCAGTTACTTGTATATGTTTAAGTAGGGTTGCTGCTTCACCGCTGATGCTAGTCTTCAAATAATGCAATTTTTGAACGTTGCTTAGTGCCTTGTTATCATGCACTAACGAAACATATAAGTCTTTAAACGCAGGCCAGTCTTCATATGTTCCAGAAAACGTGGGTATTGTTATACTTGGCAGTCTCACCTGTGTCTGTTGGTTATCTTCGTCCGCGTTATCGATGTTCATCGATTGCGATGATTTCGTTGTTACTTTTTCTAACATATCACGTAATTCACCCAACAAACACAAATAAAGATCTTCGTAAATAAAAAACTCTTCATTAACGAAATACGGCAATAAATTACGTTTATCCCTCGGTGTTGTCCTCGCTAAGTCTTGATGCGCACCGTTGAATGTTTTCCAGTATTCTTCTAGGCACTGAATTCTAGATTGAAGGTATCCTTTGGTCAAACGTTGTTTAGGACATTTCCGTAAGTTTATTTGTGTTTTCTTTAGTAACTCTGCCATATCTTCTAATATACCAAGTGCTTCTTCGGCCGTCTTAGCCATATTTCACTGTTAATTACGTAAATCTTCAATAATAAACACAAATACGTTGCAAAACTTGCTGACAACAACGGTTTTTTCTTGTTAAAATCACTGCTAATTACTTTGTTTACGCTTAACGATTCACTCGCCGGCTTCTTATCTCTGATGGAATGTTGTTTTTTCTATATTAACTTCACTAATGATCCGGCTCGATTATGACCATTATGTTGTGTATGTTAGGGTTCAATTTAGTTTGGCGAGTAGTTGACTCAAGGAAACAAGCGTCTGTCTTTGATGTGGTTTATTGGCAACTAACTTAAAAAATATCCTTACATCATTTTAATACGGCCGGCGGCTAGCTACTTACTTAAATGAAACGTGAACTGTATGTTTGTTTACATTTTAAACCTATTGAAATAAGCTTCAACACCACTTTTACGTTTTCTCTCCTTGCCTGGTGTCCGAATTTTTGTACCAGTTTCTTCTGCTGCGTGCCCTTCCTTAACTATTTTTGAAATTAGTCCTTGACTCACACCTGAAATATAAGATAATAAAATAAATGTTAGTAGAAATTTGAAATCTGGCAGGTTAGTTTGCTCACTCACTTAGCAGGTTACCTATTAGATGTACGTTACCGTTACGCTAACCTGCAGCAAGAATAGAAACGAATATTTCGTGGACTTAATTATTAGTTAAGTATCGGGTAATTTATAACAAGAAAGTTGACAACACTAACCTGTCGCTGCCGAAATTCGTTTGTATATTTGATTAAATGGAATAATCGGAGACCCCGCCCGAGCTTCTTCTTAAAAAAAGGTTTTAACCTTTAGAATAATGTTTCGAGCATCACTTTTAATAGCTTTCTGCATATTTAACTTTATAAATTCAGCATTATCACGACAAAACAACCAGAGAACCCGAATGTAGTATACACTGACAATCGAATGACATTTCAACATGACGGCCGTAGTTCCAATTTTCGCCATTTCACAGATAAGTTGGTAGGAGTGTAAGTTGATGTCCGGCCTATGTTGAATGACGTCTCATCGAAAGGATCCGAGTGTGTGTTGAACGTCACTGTGATCATTCAAGATTTTTGATTTTTGTTGACAGATATGCTGGTGTTTACGACGAACTGTTGTCTCCGCCCCGACGTACTGTTGAGCCGCCCTACGGAGCCAGGTACGATTGTAACAGTCTAAATAGTGTCTTCATGCGCCCTTTAACGACACCTAAGAGAATAATGCGTTTGTTCGTTGACGTTATGAAATTGCTGAGCGGATTGAACCTGTGTTCGCGTTTCAGTGTGCAAACTTGGTCAGAACCGCATATCGCGCTACGTATTTTATTTAAATTGTGTTAACGTAAGCTGTTGAAATGTTATTACTTGTTTAATGTATGGCATTTTCATTAAGCAAATAAAATAGGTATATTTACTGAGAATTTGTTGGCGAGATGTAAATAGGTGTTTCAGCATTGTGGTAAGTATGATTAATATGCAAAAGATAATAACAAAAGTTGTTAACACGGACGAGTATCTGTGACGACAATTTAATTCCAAAGCTGTGATAAAGTAATTTAAGGTTCTTGTTATTAATGAGAATTTTATTGTAAAACACGATTTCAAGCATTACATTATGCATAACTTTCTGAACAAATATTCGACTTTTTAAAGTAAGGCCTCAGTATAAGGCTGGTTATTCATCAAATGATAAAGTAAGGAAACTCGAAAGTCAATGCTGCTTGAAATCGTCTGTTTATCAAGCAATGTGTATCTGACACTGACTGAAGCTATTGAATAGTGTAAAAATAAGATGATTTAGGTATATTTGGTACAGTCAACCGTACGTCAATGGTAACAGTTTGACTTTGACAGCGCCTTTTTTAATTATCAGCTAGCGCAGTTTTCGTAGTTCAAGTGTTACTGACGTGCGGGTGGCTGTTCATCTCATATTTCTAGACTCGGTAACGGTTCGAGGTTAGTTTTAGGATGAAGTGAGATCTGAATATGGCGCCCCTTGAGAATTGAAATACACAAGGTTGCGAACATTTTTATCAGTTTTAGAAAATCATGCAAGGTTTTTTTTTGGTTGGTGGCATATATGGGCGCCTACAAGACTATTCTTAGGTGCATCTGATCTTCATCTACACATTATGGTGTTCACAGACGCAGCAATGGTTTTTACAAAGAACGTAGGATGTAAGAGCGAGTGAAGCTAGCTCGAAAATATTAGCACCTCGAATAGGTTAGATATTCTTTTGCATCCTCATCATCATCATTTTAGCCAAAAGACGTCCACTACTGGACGTAGGCCTCCGCAAGCGTCTCCACATTGGCCAGTCCTGTACTTATGGCATCCAGCAGATTCCGTGGCCTTTACAAGGTCATTGGTCCACCTAGTGAGAGGCATTCCAACGAGGAACCTTTCGGCTCCATCGGCCATCCGTTCTGCGAGCAATGTGCCCTGACCACTGCCATTTAAGTTTGCCAATTTTTTGGGCTATGTCAGTTACCTTGGATCATACAGAAATAGGAGATACTTTGCTGACTTATATGAAAAGCCTAAGAATTAAAAGAACCTAGTCTGCCAGATCGAGCGAAGCGAGCTCGGAAATTTAATCACCCCGATTCGGATAGGTTAGATTGTCATTTGACTCTTTATGTAGAAATAAAGTTACGTGGTCGAATTACACAGAAAATTTTAGGAATAAAAAGAAGTCGGACGCGCAAGGGCGAGCGAAGCGAGCTCGGAAATTTAAGCACCCCGCCTCGGATAGATTAGATTTTCTTTTGACCCATCATTCAGAAACAGGAGTTACTTGGTCGACTTCTCAGAAAAGTTTAAGAATTAATTAAGAGTAGCGAAGAGAGCTTGAAAATATTAGCACCCCACCTCGGATAAATTAAGATGCCAGCAAACATGTTACATATTCCAATCAAAAAACAACGTGCTCGAACATTTTGCAACATTGTGTATGCCTAATAGCCAGTTAGGCGCAAGGAGCGCCTAATTCATCCCAGCCACTGTCAAATTTTATCAATCGATCATGCGCCAATCCACCGGGGGCATCAAACCAGAGGCAGAAGAAGACGCCTTCTGTTTTCAAAAAATCAAAGAAAATCGTGTTTCGCGGGGCGCCTTTGCGGCACAGTTTTATTATCGTTCGTCACTGCTTTAATGACAGGTAAGTGAAGTGCTAAACGAGATATTGCTGTTTTCACCACCAGCCAATGAATACAATAAGCAATGCTCACACATACAGGTGTCGAAAAGGGCGGAACGCCCCCGTGATACGAAGTATAATTTAAAAAATTAAGGTTTTTTTCTTAATTTTTTAAATACAGAAGCGCTCATCTGCCTCCGGTTCGGCGTCGACTCTGTTTGGCCCCTGGAACGGCTGCTCCGTTCGCCCTGTGGAAGAACCGGCCCTGTCTAGACTTACTTACTTTTATGTTTTCATCGCAAGTTGTAGCGAATTTTGGTTGCACAAATTGTCAATTTAATGTGTAATTTATATTTGCATGTCTAAAATAAAAATGTTATTTTTAGTCCCATGTGGATTTAAATTTAAAATTTGTTGGCAATAATCTAGATGCTATTACGGAAACGGTATTTCTAGAATTTACTCATTCTAAATTGAAATGGGGCGCCCACATTAGAGCTTATTTCAGGTAGATTAAGTTCAGTTGTACAATGCAGTAAGAAAATAATGCAGTTGACTAATATAGCCACAGCTAGGTTAGTATACTATGCTTATTTCCACAGTATTCTGTTTTATGGCGTTCTGCTGTGGGGATCGGCAGCTGACGTATATTTGATTTTCATTTTTACAAAAGAGGGCAATCCGCGTGGTATATAAAATGGGTCCTCGTGAGTCCTTAGAAACAAATTCAAAGAAATTGATATACTAACTCTGCCTTCTCTTTATATCATAGAAATTATTTTGGATTTCCGCAAAAACTTAGGACTTTTCAAAATAAGAAGCGATTTCCATAATATAAATACACGTAGTAAACATAAAATTGTGATACCCAAAGGAGATTGCCCGTTTTGTAAGGGAAGCTCGGTCCCAGTGGAAAATTGTTGTGCCCTGAAGATTTTTATTTTACATAATAGTAAAAACATTGTATTTTCATAATCATAAACCATTTTTCTTTTATTTACCCTGGTTCAAGAGATATTGTTTTTCTGATGTAAAAATCTAGGTTATAATTCGAAATTGACATTTCCCCCTTCTATTTAGGTTAAGTACTTCTACTACCTATCTACTATGGGGATGGTATGTCTCTATTACTTTATGTAGGTATATATAATAGCAGCACAATAAAAAGTAAATATAGGTACTCATAGATGGTGTAGTATAATGACGCCTAATTAAGATAAAAAAATGTATAGTTACTTAACAGCTTCAGCACTGGAGTTTCATAATTAACGTTATTATTAGGTATGTCTAAGTACCAAAGGAAATAAAATAAATCAAAACTTGAATACACTATTTATTCTTCACAAAATACATCATCCAAGAATTCAGCTGGAGCACTTACATCGTTGAAGCGGCCCCAGCACAGATACCGCAACACTGTCATAGTATGAGCACAACACCCTACTGTGCGGTAACCCACTAGACAGATACAATAATACGCAATGATACTATCTAAAGTATTTGCTCGATTTTCATCTTTACTTACCAATAAATAAGAGTAATAAGTTTTATTGCTCACATGGCGGGACTTAATTCTAGCCCTAATTAAATAATTATTTTGACCCAATATTAAGGGTAAATCCTCTTCCAAAATATTATTTATTTTATTTTAAAGAAGGCTTACAGACTAACAAACCAATGACATAAAGAATATAACATAAAAAAATAGCTAAAAACAAGCCTCCACATATAGTTAAGGTTATGTGTTGGGTTAGGTGTTGTAGTTATAGTTAGTTCGATAAAAAGAAAGTACATACAAGTTAATATAATTAGGTAAGAGAATAGTGCCTAGATAAGTTAACTATCCTTCAAAAATGACTGTGCCAAAAGCCATCTTAAGGTCGCCACACTGCACAGTGGTACCGCCGCCGAACAAAGGCGGTCATAAATACTGAAAATCTTATTTAATGCTTTTTTTTTCGTGGGAAGTGGTTCAGGTAGCAATAAAAACTCATATTATATTAGTGTATATGTAAATTAATACATAATGATATATATTTGATAATTTGTTAACACGAAAAGAATAATAAAATAAATATCAAAATATTAAGTGTGCTTGTCCCCCGTTCTGAAGCGTTTTTGACAATAAATCAAAACTCTTCATGTTGGGGTGTTTTCTCTATATGTCAAAAAGACACAACTACATAGATAAATGAAAAAATAAAAATGGAAATCAATAGATATTTTACATGAAATAGACTTAAAATTAGAACTTACATAACAGATTTAAAATTAGCTAGACTTGCAATAAATCTAAAATTTGCTTTGACATTGCGCTCTTTTTTTTACGGGGAAGTTTCCGAAGGCCAGTAATATAAGGATCTGAGCTAAGTAAAAGTCTGTTAAGTAAATCTGAGTTTGTAAGTTCTGTCGACATTTTTCGAGTGTGATCTCGTCTGAAAGCTTTAAAATGTTTGTTGTTGGCTTCAGCTGCCTCTTCGGAAAGTTCCCCGATGGACAATAAAGCATATTCACTTACTTGAGATCCGTGAATAAGAACTTTGTGGACGGAAGCTGGGAGATTGTACCATGGATACTCTTGGACTAATTGCCGTGCGGTTTCCAAAGCCATATTCTTAAAATTTTTTTGTGTAAATTTTATAACCCGATGATAAAGCTTGTAAAATTATATAACAACGATCGATCAAGTCTTTTCTTAAGCCTGTAATTTCAGCGGATACTTCAAAGTTATTAAAAAACTTTCTTGCCGTATTACCATCGTTCGATGTCCCGCTTCCGCCACTTCGCGGTTTGTCTACAATTAAACCTAATCTACGTCTAAACATATTTTGTACATTCTGTTTTCTCTCTGCTACTAGTTTTTTTTCTTCGTCTGACCTAACCTGCCATTTCTTAACATCAATCCTGTAGGAGAGATGAACAAAATATTCAAATCTCACAGTACACACAGTACCTACTCCAAATCTCAAAGATATACATACATCCTTGAGAAGGAACACTTGATCAAAGTACCTGAAAGAAAAGTTTGAAATTAGTTGCAAATTTCGTAGACGTTGCTACGATTGTGTCTACGCAGGCGTAGGCCCTTTATAGCAGCCGTCAGCGCAGAATGGCGCAAATCAAAGTATAATATTTTTAAAATATATGTTTTATAATTATAGTTTTCCAATTCAGGGATCACATCTCTAAACCCCCTATCCAATATGTATACGTCCCCCTGTCTAAAAAATGAGCGCATTGGACCACTTTCATTACTAAATAGATCACTCATGAATGTTGAGTCATTTTTTGTTGCTTCATAGGTCCAATGCACTCTAAAATATATCCATCACAACATGTGATTAAAAACGGTTTTACCAAATTGTCATATTTATGAAGACTATATGTCTGTTCCTGCTATTTGTAGTTACTACTACTCTGTACATAAACATATGTACCATCGCATATGACAATGGCAGGTTTAGTATCTGAAGGCATGCTACAATCTCCAAATAGACCTTCAGGTATAGTTCTGTTACGTGATGCCACATTTTGTATACTCGTATGATTAAGTCCCAAAAGCATTGGTACAAAATGTTCTTTTAAACATTCTCTAACAATCTTCATTTTTTTTCTCTAATGTAGATCGTGGCAATTGAAAAAGAGTTGCCAGTCTTTGCTTTGGTTGCTGTCCCCTGTCCCTGTTGTGTATTTACGAGAAATATGTTCAATGTAAGGCTAGGTGTTGTAAGTTTATTATTTAAAGTCGGAATGCTATTTAATAGTTAATTAAATTGCACTTCTGTAAGTCCCAGCCAATAATGGCGTTAATGTGAATCCATTGCTGTAATATTATTAAAATCTAATGTCCTTTGGGAAGCTCTTTCCAGCATGGAAAATCCACACACATCGACTTGAAAGCCCAAAGCTACTCAAAAGTAACCAGAAGGCCAATTCCCGTAATTAAAGGCTCAAAAAACCTAGTCGCAATCTCATTTCGGCGACAATCAATGTCAAAATTTAGAGGTATTTACCTCTAATTTTCCTACATGATTTTGAGAGATTGAGACTGCGATTAGAAAATGTTCTTAAAATAAGGTAAATCATCAATAAGAAACCAGAATGTAAGTATTTCATTGTCGGTCCGTACACGACGGAAAACTCATGAAAAGATCATTAAACGGCGTATTGTAGTCTATTTATTGCCTTAGAATAAATATTGTTATTACTAATTTATTTTGTTTGTTATTATGTTAGTAATTATTGTCGAGTATCATGCAATATTATCAGACATATTAACCGTTTTTTTTAATTCTTTGAAAAATTTAAACAATAAAACCCTATTTTACCGTCGGCATCGTCCTTATTTTTGCATGAGAATTTTGTGTTGAAACTTTTACAAGATAGTTTAGGAGTATCTTTAAAATATTATTCTTTTTCCAGTAATGAACAGTGGTGATTGTTATACAAAGTAGAATTCCATAAAGCTCCTTTGGTTTTTTCATTTGCATCAAGTTGCATTTTGTGCTGATTGGAAAATATTAGATCGAATTGTGCCGAGCCGACCTGTACATGATTCAGCGAGGGTAGATGCCTAACGGAGTTTGCTGATCGGCAGCAGCAAACACAAACACTGTTTGAGCAGCACGCGTAGCATGACCACCAATGAGACTGGTTTTGTCGACGGAAGAATAGACAAAATGACAGATTGTAGAAAGATTTCTAACATCTAAGCATGGCGATGTGTCATTTTGTCCATTCTTTCGTCGACCAAACCCGTTTCTATAGTGGTCATGCTACGCGTGCAGGAAACTTAAATAAAATAGTTCGAAATTTCCAAAACAACCCATTTTGGACCTCAAGTTATCGAGGTTAAAAATGTTGCAAATTATGTATTGCATCACCCATTTCAAGGTATGCACTCAATTACCAATCACCCTGTCGTTACGCGGGAAAATAAACCGAATAAAATAGATAATATTTTCAGTTGACAGTTTGAGATTGAGTATTAAGACAAAAGTCAATGTACAGTCCTACCAACTTATCTGTGAACTGAAAGAGGACGGTACCGTCGATTCAGTGTTGCTAATTAATATAAGGTGCCCAAAATTGATAAGTTTTCAAGAAGGAAATTTCACATTAGACATAATCGTTTAATAAGAATTACTGTTTTTACAAATGAAAAACAATGATACCTATATAAAAATAATAAAATAAATAAAAAGAATTTGATAATTTACAGTTACGTAGTTACGCTAACAGTTTAGTCTCTCAGCAATAAACAATGGCTTTATCTAAAAAGTAATCCAGTGAAGTGGAAATTCAGCAGATAAAATGTTCCACGGGGGGGATACAACTTTCATTTAATGCGAAGTTAAGTAGGTACCTACCTTGCAAGAGGTACCTGGATGTCTAGCATTTAGTTATGACCGTACCTAACCCCTAACACTAGATTTGACTAATTATAATTAGCAGTGGTACCTAGTGGTAGTGTAGTGCAATAAAAAAAAAACAAATTGCTTTACAATGATTTATTGAAAACCAGGTTTACAGTAATTGTGATCTTTATATGAACCTGCATACACAACTTCATGCTGGTTGTGAGGCCATACTCCGCTTATTTCCGTACCACTATCATCATTATCACTATCGCTTTCGGTTTCAGTGTCACTTACCACTTCTATAATAAAATACAAATCATGTTTTAAGTATTCTCCTTCTAACCTGCGAACGTGTTTACAATGCTGTGCCCACTCATGAACTGTAATAGCGTCAAAAGCTTCTCTAACTAGGCGGGGAAGTTCAGCATTTTTGTGCTCAATATTTACATCAGCAACTTTTCTTTTCATTGTGCTCCATATGAGTTCAATGGGATCGAGATCACAGTGATAAGGTGGTAAATGTAAGCATTTGTGTCTATTGTCTTCTAAAATTTTTTCAATCTTATATACAGGTTCAGGCTTGTTTCACTTAATTATTTCTAAAAGCTGAGGTTTAGTCAAATTCTCTCCATAGTCAATTTTATTTTGGGTCAACCATAATTGCATATCTTTTTTTAAGGAATTCGTATTTGGGACTTTATTCACACAAACACGGTGATAAGGAGTATTATCCATCACTATTATGGATGGCTCTCGTAAATTAGGCACAAGTTTTTCAATAACCCACTTTTTAAAGTTGGTACTATTCATCTCGTCATGATAATCACCACTTTTTGTGTTTGATTTAAACACAAGTAGTGCATTTGTAACAAATCCAGTATCTCCTCCCGCATGAACAATATTATATCTTTGCCCTTTCGATACAGGCTCCAATACTCCGTCTTCACCCTCTCCTTGCCAACATTTACCCGATGTATGCGAAGAGTGAATATAGGTCTCATCTAAATAATCGGCCGGGGCTGGGGAGATTTATTATTTTTATCCACTGCATGCAAGTACTTAGCTCTCCAAGCTGATATTTCATTACGCTCCATAAGAACCTTCCGATTGGATTGAGATTTTTTAAAACGAAATCCCACCTTGTGAAGCAGGTTTCGCAGACTCTCTCGCTCTCCTGTGTAATTTATTTCTGTCTTTAAGACCTCTAGAAGCTTTTTAACAGTAGGGACCTCTTTTTTAGCAGAATAAAATTCATGTACTTTCCTCCGTATAACTCCCATGTCAAAATCATCAATATGCACAAATCCACTTTTACGTTTTCTCTCCTTGCCTGGTGTCCGAATTTTTGTACCAGTTTCTTCTGCTGCGTGCCCTTCCTTAACTATTTTTGAAATTAGTCCTTGACTCACACCTGAAATATAAGATAATAAAATAAATGTTAGTAGAAATTTGAAATCTGGCAGGTTAGTTTGCTCACTCACTTAGCAGGTTACCTATTAGATGTACGTTACCGTTACGCTAACCTGCAGCAAGAATAGAAACGAATATTTCGTGGACTTAATTATTAGTTAAGTATCGGGTAATTTATAACAAGAAAGTTGACAACACTAACCTGTCGCTGCCGAAATTCGTTTGTATATTTGATTAAATGGAATAATCGGAGACCCCGCCCGAGCTTCTTCTTAAAAAAAGGTTTTAACCTTTAGAATAATGTTTCGAGCATCACTTTTAATAGCTTTCGGCATATTTAACTTTATAAATTCAGCATTATCACGACAAAACAACCAGAGAACCCGAATGTAATATACACTGACAATCGAATGACATTTCAACATGACGGCCGTAGTTCCAATTTTCGCCATTTCACAGATAAGTTGATAGGAGTGTATAAAACAGTATCAGACCAACAAACCAATAGACCCACTCTTGATTTCCAATTCACTTTAGACGTTGGCAGAATGGTCGGCAACGGCTTTGCTTGCAATATAATGGAATAGAACACACTTATAAGAAGGACAGTAGGAAAGGATAATAATGGTAAGATATATAAAAAATTATAATACCAGCCTATTATTGTCCCGCTGCGGAGCAAAGGCCTCTTCTCATACAGAGAATTAAACAGATATTGAGTTTGGAAAATAGAAACATAAACCACGACAATCGATTAGTATTAAAATATCATCATCTTCCTGCCCTTGTCTCATGTTACTTGGGGTCGGCGGAATACGTTTCTCCCCTGACAATCATTCACTCCTTTTTCTTTCATATTATTCCTCGCACAATCCGTCCATATTTTCTTTGATTTTTCTCTCTCTCTCGATCCATCGACATTTATATTCATCACTTTTTTAGTCACATGCTTTTCATCACTCCTCAGCACGTACCAATCGAAACGATTTCCTTTCCAGTTCGCCACTTGCAAACTTCCCCTATTATGCTCATTTCTTACTTTATCCATTTTAATTACATAAGTATTAACATATAAGGGTACTCAAATCGAATCTCAATATTTTGTCGGGCAACATCCAGTAATATTATTTGTCGTTCATTGTTTATCAGCAATTCAGTAAGTTGAATTCCCTCGTAATACAGCTATTAGTTGAAACTTGCATACCTAGTTAATAGTGGGATACTATTAAAAACCTTGCTGTGGCTTAGCGTGTGGCGTGAGTGTTAAACCCATGTGTTAGATTTTTAACCGACTTGAAAAAAGGAGGAGGTTCTCAATTCGGTTATATATATTTTTTAATGTTTGTTACCTCAGAACTCCGTCATTTAGAAACCGATTTGAAAAATTCTTTTTTTATTTGAAATGATATACTTCCAGATTGGTCGCTTAAAAAGCCAATGCCCCGGATTGGTGCCTTTTTAAAAGTAGCTGCACACTAACCAGACCACGTTAGATAGATAGAGTACTTACATACAAACAATAGTTAATATCGCAGCTCAGCTCTAAACGACATCAGTTCAGAGATAAACGCTACTAAATGTTACCAATATTTTATAATATTACCAAAATTAAAAATATGAGTGCTGTTTACAGTCTTATCTTGTTTATTCTGATATGAAAACCTGTTTTGACCTAAGTTAGTCAAGTCACCCTTAGTGACGTCAAGTCACACTTAGTGACGTCAAGTCATTGATGGCAAAATACGTGAAATATCATGAAAAAATGTGAAAGCTAAGTAAGTACAATCTACTTAAGTGTGTGCGAGTAGGGTACATCCCAATAAACCCACCATTTTATCACCAAAACTGAAGATATGAGTGCTGTTTACGGTCTTATCTTATTTATTTTGAGACTAGCTGTGCCCGCGACTTCGTTTGCGTGGAAGTCGTAAGATACATCCCCTCATCCTCTGACCCGTCGCGTTGCATCGTCCGCCCGCGCCATCACTTCGTTTTCGCTTAGTGTTCTTTGCGACTTTTTTCTTTTACTCGGCTCCTAAGGGTCGTAGCGTGATGTTACATAGCCTATAACTATCCTTGAGAATTGGGCTACCAAATGCAAAAAGAATCTTTCTAATCCGACTTTTTGTTCACAACTTCGTAGGTTTTCCTTTTTTTTTGCGCGGAACCCTAATTATCTTTCTAAAATAAAAGTAACATAAGTTACCCGCCGTAACATCAGCTATCTGCCAGTGAAAGTCCCGTCAAAATCGGTTCTGCCGTTACAGAGATTATCCAGAACAAACACAGACAGACAAACAAAAATGTTTAAAATTGCTTTTTTGTTATAAGTACGTACATTTAGTAAAAAGTTGTTATTTTGACATTACAAGCAGACACTTCAATTTCATTTATTTTTATAGATGAAACCCTGTTTGGATCCAAGTTTAGTCACGTCAATTCACACTTACGGCCGAACCCAATAACCTATCTATCACCAGTTTTGGCATTCTGGAGATTGAAAATCCTATCTATCTATGGTTTTAAAGTCGCAATAATCTTTAAGAGATTATGGAATCTTACCGGTCTGGCATAAGGACAGATAGAATTATACTGTCTACCATTAGTAGTGATCTGTCTTTTACTGAAAATAGGTTATTGGGTTCGGTCGTTAGTGACTTTGAGGCATTATTGTCAAAATACGTAAAGTATCTTCTCTAGACAGTTCCTGATATTCTAAATTGGCATATGGGCACGAAAAATAATAAAAAGTCACTTTATTTAAAACGTTTATTCAATACACATAATACATCATATTAATTCAAACTAAATATTATGATCCATCTTCGCTATTTTCATCGTCTTTCGTTTTCGAGGTTGTAACGAATAATTATTGAGTAAAAAAAGGGCTGGGAGGCTAAGATCTGGTTGACCCCAACCTAAATACCAAATAATCGACATTGCATGGGCACAACAGCCTAAAGTGCGTAAGCCAATAATACAACTACAGTGCAATGATAGCATTTCTCCCCTGCTCGCTAGAATCTATTAAAAAATATGTGCACATAATACGTCTTAGATTGCCGGTGACCAGATTGTATTCGACCTCTGAGTAGCCATGCGTTTGTGGCCGAAATGTTAAATCTATTCAGATTATCTTTCTTTCATTATCTAAATCGAGCTCACTGCATACCTCAACCACAAAAGAAAAGAAAAGTATCTTTATTTTGTTAAATCTTAAATACACTATACAATTATTACTAACTAACGAACACGAACACGAACGAACTATACAAATAAATATACAAAACTAAAGGAAACTTTCATTTTTTTCTTTTTTTCTTAATATGTTCCCCATGGTAGCTTCTTGCTTGTTTAAGCTGATATTTTACGTTCCCAGTGCAAAAATAATTAAATCATCCTTACTAAGCACTGGGAAAGAATCAAGAGCAGGACTTTCGCTAGTGATTGAGGAAAACATTGCCCTTCGAGAGTTAATGTTTTGAGCTAACAACACGTAATTTCCTAAATGGTTATCATTATGCACAGTCCGCTCTGAAATGCTTTGTAGTGTTTCGGCCACGAGTCTATGGTTTGTTAACGGTTTCCCAAAGGCATTTAATAGAGCACCAGCAATTCTGATTCCATCAAATAAATGCCCAATGGTTCTATTATTGGCAACATGTCGAATCAACTTAAATTGATTTATGAGTCTATCATTTACTTTCTCAACAAACCAACAACGGCACGTCATCACTTTCCTCGAGTCGTTGGCTTGTTGGGTTGTTAGTTGTCGTTGACGGGGACCACGACTTGCTATGGGCACTTGAGTGTACCCAAAATATCTTAATTCAACTGCTGAGTCACGAAATCCACGACCTAATATAAAGACGTAATTTCTTCTAAAAAACCAATGAAACGTATCGTTGGCATTATTTAGCATATTATTTATTATGATAGCATCTGATGTTGAGGCATCGTATGGACCAAAGATATCGATAAGTGTCCATCATTTCGCCACTTTAGTAGGCTAGTAACTTCCATTGAAAATAATAATTGCTGTTTTTTTGAAGATGTACGTGGCGTCTGAGATAGCATCTATATGGTATCATTTCTTTCTTCAGGGAGGTGGCATTCCCGAATAAACTGTTTGGGATTGCTAGTATTCTGCTTATTATTTCCGCTCTGCTTATGTGATCGTATCCCAAGCGTCTTGGTACATACTCAGTCGTTAAACATTCTCGCGCTTTGCCCATTTTGGTCTGATGGTGTTTCTTGGAGTATTTGTAAAAAGTTACTTGTTGAGAAACCTATATAATAATGGAACCGAGCTTCGTCAATAGTGTGCACTGATTCAAAATTCAACGTTCCTTGTGGAGAACGGAGTAAGTTTGCAGTGGTTGTAGCTTGACTGGGAGAGAAAGTGTTCTTTCTAAACGTGACGTGTACTAGTCTCAATGTCTATCCAAGCAGGTTCAAGATAATGTTCATCACAATCTCGTACTCCAAAAGGAATATAAAATCGTATATACACACCCTGGTATTGAAAGGTGCACAAGAATAGCCTTGCATTGGAAAACATACCCTTAGAGGCACTTGGTTCGGTGGGCGTGAATGATCGATTTTTGATTTGAGGCACAGGTTCGATTTCTCCGGCATTGGCTCGACTTGAGGTACAGGTTCGATTTGCGGCATTGACTCGACTTTTTCGTTTAGAAGTGATACTTCACGTATTTTGCCATCAATGACTTAACGTCACTAAGAGTAACTCATGTAATGACGTCATTTAACGACGTGACTAAACTAGGGTCCAAATAGGGTTTCATATCAAAATAAATAGACCGTAAACAGCACTCATGTCTTCAGTTTTGGCGATAAAAATACACCTAGCATGGTCTGGTTAGTGTGCACCTTTAAATTGAACGGAGGAATGGATCTAACGGGTTTATTCTGCCCCCGATAATAAGAAAGACTTATCTAACAAAAAATAGTTACGGAGAAAAAAATATTTAAAGTTGAAAAACGGGAAAACCCATGCTGTGATTTAGTTATTGCATTTATCGAAATTCTATGAATGTACTATTTTTGCCCATATCTCCTCTTAATTTAGTATTATAACATTTTAGTATTGATAATATATATACTGGGTTAGTTTTCAATAACCGGCCAAATTTTACCACTGGCGTCTTTTCAATTTAGTACACCACTCCTTTCAATAGACATATGTGGTAGATGCGTTTTATTTTTAATTTTTTTTGCATTACATTATTAATTGAATAGCCGCAACAGCTAAGATACTAAGGATGATATATATATATATATAATAGGTCCTTTTCTCCCAGTATTAGCCCTAATTTTCAAATTAATTGAAAGGCGCAATAGCCAGTTACGTCTTTTCATTGTCACACGCGGAACTTAGTGAATAGATGCGCCTTTTTACTTCTCAATCAGTCATAGAAAGATATTCATTGAAAGATTAAGACTCATCTACGCAAATACGTCTTTTCATTTAACTTCCATCAAAATTTGTCCTTTCATCTTAGTTAAAGTATAATTGATAATGGAGATGAGCCCTTCTTCACTGTGGTAAATCTGAAACTAAATGAGATTAAAAATAAATAAAAAATATCAGCAGATTCGTCTTCTTTTCCTCATTCCGGCAATATATGTAAGTCAATTTTGGAAAAAAATGTTAGATACGTCCTTTTTATTATCGGGGGCAGTATTGGTACCTTTAAATTGAACGGTGGTGGAATGTACCTAATGGGTTTATTGGGATGTGCCCTACTCGCACACACTTACGCAGATTGTACCTACTTAGTTTTCACATTTTTTCATGACATTTCACGTATTTTGCCATCAATGACTTGACGTCACTAAGTGTGACTTGACGTCATTAAGGGTGACTTGACTAACTTGGGTCCAAACAGGTTTTCATATCAGAATAAACAAGTTATGACTATAAACAGCACTCATATTTTCAATTTTGGTAATAAAATATCAGTAACATTTTGTAGCGTTTATCTCGGAGCGGATGTAGTTTGGAGCTGAGCTGCCACGTTAACTTTTGTTTGTATGAATGTACTCTATCAATGCAATGCTCTAGCAATGTCTGCGGGGCAATTGCGTAACACATTATCAATCGGAATCGGTTTCATTTTGACAGTTCAAAAACACTCATTACGTTATTTACGTGTTGAGCAGACAAATTTTTCGAACTTATGAAGCAATGGATTAGCAATTTGCTTCAAAATGATTCAGATTCCGACTGATAGTGTGTTACGCAATTAGGGTGCAGGTTAGTGTGCAGCTACTTTTAAAAAAGCGCCAGTTACCCGAACATTTCCAGCAAAGCCCTTTGGGCAAGTTCTGATGAGTGGTTTTTGAGTTAGATTCATTGATGTTGATGATGTTACAATAATTTCCTGTCACTGTTGTTTACATAGCATGTAGTGGTATACGCCTTTGTGTGGAGTAGGTACCACAAAAGTGAAAAATAAAAACTTTTTTGCCAAAAAGCAACCGACTTCCAAAAGAAAAAAAACGCTACAAAGTGAAAAATAACTTTAATTTCGGAAGTCGGTGGCAAAAAACTAAAATACAGATCCAAAGACACCGAATTCCGAAATTAAAGTTATTTTCCACTATGTACTGTTTTTATTCGCAAGTCGGTTGTTTTTTTGGCAAAGAAGTTTTTTCTTGTATCATGGTGTCATCCAGGCGAACACAGCCTAGCTAATGCAGCCTAATAATGTTGCTGTAGTTTTTTACATTTGTTATATTTAATTTAGTAATGATAGACTGAATAACTGTGATAAACTTGAATAAAAATGTATTGACATACTATTGCTTTTTATTTCTTATTATAAGAATTATATTGTTGTTAGGTAGAATATTTTTAGTCTTACTTGTTGTGTATTGATGATTAAGCGGTGATACGTAAATTGTATTTAATTGTTTTTATTTTATTGGTTAATTTATTCATGTTTAATCTAGTATTATATTACTTAAATATGATTAAGAAGCATATGTAATAAATCAAGTTATTGTTGGGCTATGCCAGAGTAATAACCAGTTAGTATATAATATTGATTTAATTTTGTTTATATGAATACAAGTTTATTTACCACAATAATTCCTCTTATAAGTTAAACCTATAATTGAATTGAGTAGGTTGGCATTGTATGGTTGGTACCTAACGCCATAATAAATTGTAATTATATTTTTCGGCAGCTGGGCGGTCCCAACTTAAAAAACTGTACTATTAGATGGTTACAGGAGCTAGGTTTATGTGTGTGTTCTGAATTATATGTGGACGTGTAACGGTAAAGGTATTACTATGAATTGGGTGCCTTCGTCTGGTGGCAGATGACGTCACGTCGGCGACACGTCGTGTGACGTGTGTCGTACCTACATATCAAGTGCATGGATTCTTAAGATGAGAACAAACTACAAACTACGCAACATTTATTTATTCCTAATCTTGTAGCAATTTGTGCCGTATTAATATCTCAACTTACTACATCTTGAATTAAGAGGGTTGTCACATTTTACATCGCTCTCGCTCATACGGGACCAAATTTTTAATAATATTAAATGAAAAGATGCATTTTTGAAAAATGTATTCAATGGGGGAAAATAATATTAATTTAATAGGTAATTATTAAAAACACATTTTTATTGCGGCATTTATTTACATCATCTCAAAAACAGATCATAATACTTAATTACATATGTTTATTAGATAACACAATAGAAATGTGTTTTTTGATAACTACCTATTAAATTAATATTATTTTGTAGACCGCCCATTGATTACATTTTTCATAAAAGCATTTTTTCATTTAACATTCTTAAAAATTTGGTTCTGTGTGAGCGAGAGAGGTGCAAAATGTGACAACGCTCTTAACCACTAACCCTAAAAGCGAATTTGTAAACAAACTAAATCTATTTTTTGGGATTTTTAAATGAGATTAGATGCCAACACAGTAGCTTCTCTAGTTGGTATAAGTGAATAATTTCACATAATAAGGTCTGTTTTAAATTGAAGACATTAATTATAAATTTATTAGTTGATTAGATAAGTATTATTTTAGATGGAATATTAATTGCCATACACGAAGAAATAGTTTACCTCGTATATGGCCCTCAATATTCCATTGTCAGATTTATATATTTGGTTCATAAAGCCTGCGACTTTCTATGATTCCGTAAAAGTCATCTACCCTGCTTTCGGCAAACATGCCGGACGCATTACACCTCCAAGGCAGACCCATTATGCATCTAAATGCGTTATTATATTGAACACGCAGCGTGTTATAAACACGGTGCGTGTATTTGTACCATAGAGCACAGGTGTAAAGGTTCCGGCAGTAAGCGTTGAACAGGGTGATTTTCACTTGATTTGAACATTTCGCAAATTGTCGTGCCAGCATATTACTCTTGGCAGCGAGCGCAACGTCTTTGTCTTTCAATGTCCTCGTCATCTTTAAGCTAAAAAGTAATAAGTTAAAAGATTTTTTTTACATTCGAGCTGTAAAATTTTCTATTTTACGACTTTTTATTGATGTGTAGGTTATGCTGATCTCAGAAAAAATGCATGTTCTGGTTCTGGTGCTGACCTCTGGGTGCATAAATGATGTGTTTACATCTTACGTCTGTCTGTTTCTTTGCTAAAACTGTCACTTCATTCCATTTGAAGCCCCTGACAAGTCTCAACAGCATCGGTGCGAAATCTGTTTTTTACACAGTGGTCTTTGCGGGCGCTGCTGCACCATGTTTTACCAAGTTTTGGTCGCCGCGTGTAAATAAGAGTCTTAATTCTTTTTACAGCAAATTTTCAAGCGAGTTACATTGAGATTTGTAGCCGCCTGACACTGAGTGCGTCCTTCGTCGATTAACGAGCAGGCCCAAGCGGGCTACGTAGCGCTGTGGCATGCTCAATTCTTTTCTGAGATCCTCATTTTTTATGACACAATAAAAAGTCGTAAAAGTACAATTATCAGCTTGATAGTAAAAAAAAAATCCTTTAACTTAAATCCCTGGGAAATTTAAAAACAGTTTTGGCATACACAAGTCAATTTTAAACCGACCTTTTGTGAAATGAATCACCTAAGTCAACTAGAGAAGCTACTTGGAATCTATTCCCGTAAAAAAATCTCAAAGAACAAGTATTCTTTGTTCACAAATTCATGTTTAGAGCTTGGGTCACATTTACTGCCGCTGAGAAACTGACTGACTGACTGACATATCAGCGCACAGCCTAAACTACTGCGACTGATAACGTAAAATTTTGCACCTTTTGTAACGTTGGCGAGCACTAAGATGGGGTTTTCCGAAATTCGACCTTTAAAGGGTGAAAACGGGGGATTTTGTTTGTATAAAATGTAATTCCTTGAGTTAATACACATGAAACTTGATACGAATATGTACATTCCTAAATAAAAAATAAAGTTTGTCATTTATTACAGTTTGTATGAAAGAATCTTAACGCGCGGTCCGATTAACTCCGTAGTAATAATTTTGATAGAAATTAAGAATTAAGAGGTTTTGGGTTTCCGAAAATCGACCCTTAACGGGGCAAAAGTTTGTAGGGGAGTGTTTTACTGCGTGGCTTGATTAACTCAAAAGTTGGTATACTATACATAGTCTAGAAATGTAATGATGATGCACATGTTTAAAGATTTTTCAACAATTAATCCCCAGTTGGGGTGACAAGGAATACAGTTTATA
Source organism: Fissipunctia ypsillon (assembly GCA_947568875.1). Taxonomy (NCBI): domain Eukaryota; kingdom Metazoa; phylum Arthropoda; class Insecta; order Lepidoptera; family Noctuidae; genus Fissipunctia; species Fissipunctia ypsillon. The sequence continues at coordinate 12,541,175 of OX387652.1, read as the reverse complement.
TGAAAATTCTTATTCCTATGATCAATAAACTTAGTAGCCAAAACACTTATACACCGTTACATTTTGATCGTTTTAATCCCTTGGACTGGTGGTTTAACTTATAAAATACTATTCATCGACAACTTACCAGCGGCGATGTGTGAATTTTTGTAAGAGAGAAGGCGAAGCTAAGTCGGTTTTAACTAACTTACTTATGAATAAAGTAAAAATTAATTTACTAACTTAAAAATAAAAGATTTTACTCAATTTAACACCATTTATCGTCAAATAGCAGAACCAAAAAGACGCTTCACACACAAAAAATAACTCAATGTTTTAGAGAAATAAATCCAATGAAATTAGGTACTTTCATTCTAAAATTATTACAGGAATATAAAGAATCGAATAGGTACAACACAGTTGAACAGGTGAAAACTAAATAAAATTTGCAATATACCGCCATCTCATTCTCACTGACGCATTTTTTCTATATATCTCTCTCTATCGTAACCCCAAGTACAGCGGCTTGCTCTCGTCCATTACCAAGCGGTGCCACGTGACCAAATGTGACGTCATAACGGGATCGCTATTGTATGAATTTTTAGTTCCCGATTATGACGTTTTGGCGCCGGGTTATTTTAGAATTTTTTTCGTTGTTGTTGTAATTCAAAGCTAATAATAGACGTTTTGGTTGTTTGAATGTTATGGTGACTTAAATACCCGTAGTGTAACTATATTTTTTGGCAATAGTAGACACTATTGACTGTGCTGCTTTTCAATAGCGGTAGTTGCTGATACTTCCGAAGGGAAGCCGGTAAGAATCGTGTTATATGCTGCTTTCACCACTGCCACTTACACTGCATTGTATCTTTTAAAATTAAAAAAAATTGGAAGGAATTTTTGATTGGAATTTAACGTAATATTGGCAAAATGCATGAAACCAGTAGTAGCGCCACAAGTTAGTTACCTACTTACCTACGCCGCGTCGTTGTCGGTGCGTACCTACACTTCGCCGGCTTTATCAACTTAAGTTACTGACTTGCTCAGATGTTCATCTAAACAAATTAAATGATTCCAAATTTGATGATGTTCGGGTGTGTAGACTGGTTGGTGACCGCGGCCCTGAGCGTGTGAAGGTGTACGGAATTGTTCGTGATCTAAGAACCGCTGCGTAGGTGCCACAATTGTCTGACCAGACGGAATTTGCGGGTGTATACGAAGTCGTAAAGATTGCAAGTGGTTTGGTTCGCTGTAGAAACGAAGAGCCGCTTGCGCATCGTAACCCGCGATCGCGTGAAATTGCACCATGGCAACGAACTCTAGGTTGGAGTACACGTAATTACGAGACGCCATTCGTTTCGCGCGACAAGGAAACAACGATACGCCGATGTGTCGATGTTTTCTCTAAGATTGCCCTTAGCGCGGGGTGCGCGGGGCGCGCGCCTTTTGCATTGCCAATGAAAAGGGGTTTGGGGGCGGAGTTTGGTCTAGCATTGGCAAATTTTTATGATTCCACGTGGACTGCGCTTACGCGTCATTTATGAAATAGTTCGTATTATTTGTAGTGTCTTTCACTTTGAATATTATCTACCACACACACATACATTATATCGACCCTTTTCAGGAAGAACATCGTAAGTGACAATTTGCACTTTTTACAGGAAAGGGTTCTTTTCTTTCCTAATTAACGATGTTTCTCATTTACGATGATAATTTCTCGCAACAATAAAGTCGTGTAAATTTAAAATAATATTTAAGAGTAATCGTGACAAGATGTAAAACTGTCTATATAAGAGGTTACGAAGAAAAAATAGTATTGTGATTTTTGGCGCTTACGATGTTTTTCCTGAAAAGGCTCAATATGGTACGAAATGAGATTCGAATGGTACCTACTAATGGTTCGCATTGATTTTGCTAATGCGAGAGTTGATTCGAGGTTAAAAGAAAAAGTAATTTAATTTTTTAATTTTATCTTTACAAATCGATAGTGTTTCATGCACCGGATCGACCCTCCACGGGATTAAAACGAACAAAATGTAACCGTGTATAAATGAGTAATAAAGATTGTTATTGTTAATTTTTTTAAACTAGCTTTTTTAAAGTGGGTGGAGGAGGTGTTGAAATTTGTAGAGGAAAATTTGAAATCCATGCGGACGATGTCTCGGGCGAACTGCTAGTTTATGATATTTTATGAATTCAAAGAATTATGATCTATTAAAATAACTTCCCAGATACACATTCACTCTTCTATATATACGTATACCATTTCCGTTACACATTGTTTAGGTTGAAGTTTTATTGTTTGGCTTCTGGATCTATACTTTAGAAAAGAAACGGTAAGCTTTATTATAACATCTGTGCAGCGATGAATGACATAAATTTATTTTTTTCATTCTGCGTGCTACCTGTCTTGATTAAATGCATACCTACTTACCTAAATACACTAATCAAAAAAAGTTTTGCACCACTTATAAAGTGACTAGTGGAAGGTAAACAAAATAACTCGAGAGAACCAAAACATAAGTCAAGTGTTTCGTAAGTCGTAAGCAGCACTTGGGAATGTTTTTTTCATATACCCTCATTAATTTTGTGTAACTTTCAGTCTTAACCTCATTTTGTCACGTTAGTGTGGTTTTAACTAGTGTAGTCAGCAGATAAGAATTTCGTTGTTACTTTGAAACAGACTATAGTTCTGTTAACATAAACGTTTATTTTGTTGTTTACAATGCCAAGAAGAACGATTTCACATTTTAATCGAACGAGGATTATCACTGTTCGTCAATCTGGAATGTCGTTGCGACATGTCGCTTCAAGGGTTGGTGTTTCGCATACGGACGTTCTGAGGATATGTCGCAGATTTTTACAGACTCATGATGTTCAAGATCGACCTAGAACAGGCAGACCAAGAGCTACAACTCAAAATCAGGACCGATATGTGCGACTGTTGATCCATAGGCAACCCTTTCAGACTGCGAGACAACTAAGAAATCAACTTCAATTAACCACTCAAGTGAATGTTACTCCGCAAACGATTAGAAACAGACCTCGGGAGGCTGGAATGAGGTCCAGAAGGCCCTGGCGAGGACCAAGTCTTAACAGAAGCCGTAAATCCGCAAGATTAAGCTGGGCAAGAAATCATCAAAATTGGACAGAAGAACAGTGGGACTTGTGTTTATTCTGTGATGAAACCAGAATAAGTTTTTTGCCTGATGACCACAGAGAGAAGTCTGGCGAACACCTGGACAAAGATCTATGCTCCAGCACAGCCTTCCTCAGCTGCAGCAGCATGGTGGTTCGGTCATGTTCTGGGGTGAAATAATGTATGGTCATCGCACGCCGTTAGTTCCAATAACACAAAGCATGACTGGTCTAATTTACCTTCAACAGGTACTACAGCCTATAGTGTACCCATACAGACTAAATTTTGGACAAGGTTTCACTCTCGTTGACGATAACGCTCGTCCTCATCGAACAAGGGCCATAAATCAATATCTTGAAGAACACGATATCCAAAGATTACAATGGCCAGCTTACTCTCCGGACATGAATCCTGTCGAACATGCTTGGGACATGTTACATCGCCGTGTAAAACTAAGGGTCTGTGAAACCACAACAATAGATGACCTCATAACGATTGCTATCGAAGAGTGGGATAACCTTCCTCAAGATGGCTTGAATAACTTAGTCAGGAGTATGAAAAATCGCATCAGTGCATCCATACAAGCCCGCGGAGGAGTGACAAAGTACTGATTAAAAAGCATACAAAGACTTATCATTAGCTGTTACATGTTAATTTGGGAAGTCTTTGTTTTTCAAAATCACCTTAATTTTACGATTTAACTCTTTTCAGAATAATAATGTGGCCTAGGAATAAACTTTACATGAAAAATCATTGTTGTTTAATTAGTATTTAAATTACCAAAAACAAAAACATTTTTTTTTATTTTTTTTCAACAAAAAAATACATTTCTTATTAGTGGTGCAAAACTTTTTTTGATTAGTGTATTTATAATATGTATCTTTATATTTATAAATAATAATGCGTTATTGTTTGCAAGCTTTAAATTATGTTCAATCTATAGTTGGTGTAAAGCAGGGGTTCCCAAACTTATTTTGTCTACTGCCCACTTTGAGAATAAATTATTTTTTAGCGCCCCCATTTTTTCACCTACTTAAAAACCACTACCTAGATGAAATTACAAATCGCCCCCTAAGCCTCTACACAACGCCCCCATTTTGTTTTCTGGGTCTCTTACTGCCCCCCTTTAGGCCTGCAGCGCCCACAAGGGGGCGTAATCGCCCACTTTGGGAAAGGCTGGTGTAAAGTCTGAAACAAGTATTATTGACAATCCACCCAGACGACAGACATTTTTAGTCCTACACTTTTTGTCAGTAACATACACTATGTTTTTGTTAGCTTGGGTCTTACCTGTTGGAACAAATGTATATGTTGATTAAATAAAATAAATAAATGTTACCGACAAAAAGTGGGGTACCAAAAAATGTATTTTGTTTGCGTACTTAGTATAATTAGAGCGCCTTATTTCATCAATATGATTATTTGAAAATACTAACGAACTGCAATACTGTTAGCGTATTGCGATTTCTGACTGTTTTAGTTATTATTTTATCCAATAAGTGTTAGCCAAAGGACCATAAATGTAACCATTTTATGCCCTTACTAAACTTCATGTTAGGATGTTTCATAATTATAATGGGACAGTATACGCGAAGCGAGGTTAATAGACAGCGCCACCTGCACAACGTAACAGAAAGTTTACTAGTTTTTTAATCACGAGGAATTAATGGTACAGTCAGCCTCAAAAAGATGCCAGAAATTAGAATTGATTATTTCATGAAGTGTTCGACCAACATTGACCGCTGATCACATCATGATGTGGTCTGGCCAGATCATTAAATACTCAACGTTTGACGGTATGAACAGTTAAACGCATGACTACTTCATGATGTGGCCAAACATTAGTGATCATATCGTAAAATACCTAGATTATCCACCGGTAGAGGCGTTAATGTCGCTTTGTTTTTGTTGTGCATCGGTCCTAAAAATACTAAATAGCCTAGTAACTGCGACCAACTTTGATATAGCGGTGCCGCAGCAGCGGCCGGCCAACGCGGCCGCTGCTGCGGCACCGCTCGCTTCGCTCGCCCGGCTGGCGCGCGGTTGCTCACAGTTCTAACCTAACCTAACCCATTTGGTCGGGGTGCCACTAGCGGCGTGAAATGCAACTACTTTGCGATATGCCCAATGTTCAGCAGGAAATGTCGATAAATAGGCTGCTTACGTCACGATATGGCCATTTTTACCATCGCATCACGACAGATACCCACACACACATACCCTACATTAATGATATGGCCAAACGGTGACTGACATATAATTAAACGTTGACGTTTAAACGATATGGTCAATGTTAGCTGGCCATTTCGGCTTTTTGAGGCTGACTGTACGCTTTATTCGAACATTCTAACACGCAGCACTGATGAAATAATGTTTAGATTAAATCGTTCAGAAATTATCTGTTATAAAATAAATTTAATTGAGGTGTAATGTTAGTTACTGTTAGTACTGCTAGCGCTTCTAGTGGTAAAACTTGGCAGTATACGCTCCCATACATTTAGTTAAGACATAAAATATATAATTATACATATAATGGTTGTTATTCGATTGTTAATTTGTTTAAAGAATTCACTATTGAATGTAACAGTTTGTTTTTGTAAGTATATAATTATTATGAAATTGATGTTATGGATGTTATGTTTGTTTAGATCAGATCCTTTATAATGTATGTAAAAAGTTGATCTGTGTTGTCACACTGTACGGCTACTAAATGGATAATTGGATAAAGGCTCTCTGTGCTGTAATGTTTGCCATTAACCTGATGACGAATGCCCGGTTCTTAGTGTTAAAACCTACGGCTGCCAAAATGGTTCTTAAAATTAATTCCGGAGGTGGGGAATATGACAATTTTCTCTTTGCTGGAAGAGATTTCTTTACAAATTAGCATAATTCGTATTAATGATCAAATAATATAAATAAAAACTTCAAAACCACAATTTGTGCCAGTAAGACACTTAGAATGGGCATACGTTACGTGAAATAAATTATATTGTTTAAACGATTGTATTGATGTTTTACATGTCGCTCAGTTTTTCGTTATAAGTAGCAAGTGCCAGATATGCTTTGAAAATATCAATATGTATATTAAAAAAATATGTATGGTACAAAGTTTAAGTATCATACTTTGTTGTTTACGTTTTCCAAAGCATTTTTTTTATTGCAAATTATATCATGTAACGAAAAGTATTCTTTTAATTTAAATAGTTCAGAACTATTAAATTGTTACTTTGCTATTTTAAAAGGTAGTTTCATCTGAAATACTTTTCTAATGAAGAAGATGACTTCTTGTCTCTCCAAGATGCTGAAAGATTTCGTCCGCAGGCCAGGGATGGCTGCTACACCAGACTGCGGGTAAACTTAATTTCAGTATGAAAAGGAATGTTGTGTGTTATGTATTTATACAGGAATTTTACAAAATAATATTACAGCTGAGGCAGGCCCCTGCAAAATTGTAACAAATGTTACGTCAAAATGTTTCCATTGTCTTATTTCAATATAATATATTAACGTGGTATGTTCGAGGTCCGTGCTGGTTGTGTAATTGTTCGCTAGTGTGCAGACTAATGCCTTGATCAACGTACCGAGTAGATGGGCGAGACAGCAAAATGATGCTAGGCCGAGAGAGTTGGGTGGACAAATAGGTGTTTACACGTATTTTTTACCTTGGCACCGAATCAGTTAGTCAGTTCACAAAAATCGCGGGAAACGATAGCGTACTGCGAAAAACGTCAGTGTGCCAAGTGGCGAGTACGCACCGAGTGCATGTTTATACCTGCCGAGTGGGCAAGCGAGTCAGGGCGGGGAAACGCGAGGGAGCGCACTCGGTCTAGTTAATAGAACAGGGTCCGAGTGACTGTCTCGCCCTTTAACTCGGCCGAGTCTCGGTAATGTGTTTACACGTACCGAGCTTTCGGTCGAGAGCACTGTCTCGCCCGTATACTCGGTACATGTGATCAAGGCATTAGTTGCCGATTTCGAAACTGTAATCCATTTAGAGCGAGCAGGCTATGTAGTAATAGTCACACATAGAGGTCATGGGGTGACAGCAGAAACATTGCGCTCTCAATAAATAATAATATTAATAATAGTAATATTTTAAAAGTGATATTTAATATGAGACGCCAATGATAATCCATAAACAAATTTTATTTTTCTGCTCACCCACGAATTTAATTGTTACTCAGTAAAGTCTAGTCACTTGTGCCGGGGCATTTCTCAGCAATTATGCTCAAGGCAAAAAAACATCGGACACCGTAATGAGTACATTAAATTTCAATATTGATGGCAATGAAATAAGTTATAAAATAATCACAGATATCCTGTTAGTAAAATCTACTTAAAACATTGTCTGCCTTAATTGAACTTTCTGTTGTACTTTTGTCATTGCGGAGATTTCACACATAATAATAACAACTGTCAACACGCATGGTCCAACTGTCAAGAGGCCCGACGTCCGAGGGGTAAAGATAGTATGAAAAATGTATTTCGCTCTTAGGTAACCCTACTTGGGATTTTTATCTGCTCTTGCGCAGAATTTTACTAAATAAAGTATTTGGGACAAGGTCAAACTATTGACAAACGGTTTTTTTTTTTAATTTTATTTGGAAAGATAGTTTATCGCATGAACATCATCCACCCTGCTGAATGTAAAGCGAATATTAGGCTTAGTTATGAACAAAAAATTGGTACTGGGAATACTGGGATTTTATTATAAAAAGAAAGATAGGTATATTATTTTTACGATAACACTCAATTTAGATTAGATAATAATGAACAAGTTTCAATATCTGTTACATTGACTTAACTTTATCAAACTAAAAAAATGCAATAATTATACTCCCTAATTTTCAGTACCGAGTTTTTGTTTATATGCAGGACCTTCTGCTTATTGTTAAATCTTATCTGTGCTTCAGAAAGTTTAATAAAGGTATAAAAAAAACTTTAATCGTTAGTAAGATCGTAAGTGTACATACCGCTGTTACAGGTTCGATTCGTGTGGCAATTTTCAGTCCTAATAATACAAACTATTCATGGTAAAACTCACTATTTAATATTTAAATACTTATCTACTTTACAGGCTGTATCAGAAAGGTGTGATCAAATTTAAGGGTGTGGTACACACCATCAAACTGAACAACTTTCTCCGTGGGACGAACATCGTAATCGAGAAAAAAGTATCAGCTGTCCCGTACAAAGCTTCAATACCTACTCGACCTAAATGTATGGGACGGCTGATAATTTTTTCTCGATTATGGTGTTGGTCCCATGGAGAAAGTTGTTCAGTTTGGTCTGTACTACACCATTAAATTTGACCACACACCTTTCCGATACACCCTGTATATGTTTTGGAATTATTTTTTATTAGAAAAGCCTACTCAACTATTACCCTAGCAACGACCTCTAGAGATTTTGACGTAGAGCGGATTTCTTAGAGCAATCTTCATATTTAACACAATAACGAAACCATTATAGCTGGGATATCTCTACAGTCTAAAGAAATGATGGGAAATTAACATCTTTAGCTCTATCGTGTACACATACAATTTTTTCGCCGTAAAAAATCTACAATTTATTGGCATAGTGCACACGGCGCCGTTTTATCGCTGTGTCTGTCACAAAGATTCCATAGCAATTCATACAACACTGATGCCTGTGTCTATACAAGGTCAAGAAACAGTATATTTTGAAAACGAAAAATGTGTGGGTGAACAAGCGGTCTTATGATGAGAAAATGTATTGCGTTTTTAAGTATGATTGTTTCAAGTTATTTAAGATTTAAATTGCCTTAGGCTTAAAAAATTGAGAACAAATATATTCTGTGACCTACTGCTTGAATTCGAAAGGTACAGTGCAGAGAGATATTCGCTAAGCCTTAAAAAATGTATTATAAAAGTTAATAAAGCCCTGCTTGTCGTTGTTCTAAGATACCTGAAGAGAAATTACTCACCTTTCTTAAAGCCGCTATAAAAAATAAAAATAAACTATTAACAGTCTTAAAATAATGATCTTTATATTTCAAAATAATATAGACATTCGTATTTGCCCACACACGTGGGTTTTCTCCGCAACGCGTGATGCATTGCAGAGCATACCTGGCTACAAAAACAAATAAGTTGACTCTCAAAATGCCCGTAATCTTTTGCTCCCAAATTATGTTTTTTATCATGTAAATAAGAAAGTCAAATGTCTTTTTTTCAGATATGGGCCTAGAAGCAGTGCACCACTTCCTGGGTACGCGCCGATGGGTGTGAAACCGATGCCTCCGGTGGGTAATATACCCGTACAATCTGAACAACCGGGATATCGAGGAGGTCGCTATGACGGTCCTCCGTTTCAAGAAATTCCTCCTGGTGTCGAACCACCAGTTCCCGGGTTTGAGCCGTCGCCTTTCGAAAAACCACCATTTGGTCCGTCTGTACCAATTGATCGCGATCGTTTGCCACCGCCTAATTATAGGGATCCTTATAGACCGCCGCCGTATGGTGAAGGGCCTAATAGTTATAGGGACTTGTCGATACCTCCTGTCCAAAACGAGATTCCTGTTCATGTAGGAGAGCAACCGCAGCGCTTTAGAGATAATTATAGACCAGGTCATTATCGTGACCAAGGACCTATGCCGTTCAGAGACGGACAATCATATCGAGATCCTGGCCCACCTGGATCGTATCGTGACCCTAACTATAGAGGAGGACCACCTCCCTTCCGTGATAACTCTTACAGAAACGTTCCATACAGGGATGGTGGGTTCCGAGATAATCCAATTCATAATAGTTTTCGTGATCCAGGTGTTCCCTTCAGACCTCCTAGTGCAGATCCCAGAGAGACAGTACCACCTGGTTATCATGATCCAAATTACCGCGAAAATTTTAGAGATGAAAGTGCTGCATCTCGAGATCATTCTCGGCCTGGATACAGACCCAACATTCGTAACAGGGGTGGGCCGAGACGCAATGCAAATATTGATCATGATAGACACAGAGAAAGAGAGGGTCGTGACCGGGAGAGATTTAATGATAACCGAGAGCCGATAGATAAAGCGGAAAGAACCCGGGATGCGGACAGAAGAACGGGATACGACAAAAATCGAGATACGCGTGAAAGTCGTGAAGATCGCCCAAGAGAGTATGAAAGACCCCGTGATTTTGAAAAGGAACGTGAACATGAAAAGACCTCTCCGGAAAAAAAAATGCGTACCTCACCAAAACGTAGTAGAGAAGCAAGAGAGAAAAAACGTAGCGAATCCAAAGGTCGATCTCGTGACCGAGATTGCAGAAGGGAAAAGAAAGAGGAAAGAGCTCGAGAGAAATCTTCAGCTGATAGAAGTAGAGATCACAAAGATAAAGAAAAGAAAATGAAGGAGCGAAAGAAGAAAAAAAGAGAAAAGGAAAAGGACACTGAAAAGAAGAAGAAACGTGAGAAAAAAGATAAGAAAGATAAGGATCATATTAAAAAAGAAGATGGAGAACCTGACAAAGAAGAAGTTAAAACTGATGAAAAAGAAACAGATATAATAGAAACTGAAGCAACAGTCGTCGTTAAAATAGAAACAAACACCGAAGTTGTTACTATTAAAAAAGAAAATTCCCCTAAAGTAGAATCCGCAGAAAAACCTGCTGATGATTTATATGACGATGAAGCATTGGGAGCTGTTGATAAAGAAATCATAGAAAATTATGTAAAAACTGAAGACAAAGACCAATCCACGGAAACAAAAATTACAGAAAGTATAAACAATTATAAAGAAGAACCGTTTGATGGTATCGAGCTTCAAGCTAATGCCGATGAATTAGATCTAAAAGCTGAGATAGAAGTAAGCAACCCAACTAATAAAGAAATGTTGGCAACTTTACCTGAATTATCTAAGTGGGAAGTAGACGAGGATCACGCGGAGAAGACCAAAGAACCAGGAGAGATTACTTCTCCTGAAGAAGAAGAAGATGAAAGTAAAGTTACATCGGATGTTATTAAACGAGCAGAAAACGCCATATTTGCCAAAGCAATAAATTCTCTAAGGCCTATAGAAATTAAGAAAATCAGCAGTGATCGTCTCAAACTTTACGGTGATGAAGTGCCAAAGCCTTCTATGAGTAATATACAAATCACTGTTCCAGTAATTGATTCTGAACCCAGGTCAATAGAAATGAACGAAAGAAAAAGGAGATATTCCAAAACACCACCTCCGCGATTATCCGTTAAAGATCGACTCGGTGGAAAAGTAGAAGACGCACGTAGGGGTAGAGAGGCGAGAGTTGTTCAAAGTACCGTAGAACGTGTTAAATCTAGATCAAAAACTCCTAAGCGCGAACAACCTTACAGACGCGTGACCGTGGAAAGAGAAAGGGGTCGAAAACAGGATACCATTAGAGCAGAACCTTCTAAGAGTGATAGGCGGATAATGTCTGAAGCTATAAAGACTGGCGAGAAACATCGAGTGCGAAGTCCCACTGAAAAGAAACATACCGAGAAACATATTAAAGACGAGAAAAAATCTAACACTTACGAAGTCGCTACACGAGATCGTGGTCAGGAGAAAAATGTGTCAAGTGAGGTAAAAAGTACACATACGGATCGTGAAAGAAAAAAATCAACCTTGGACGAAGCTCATTTTGAGCCAGATTATGACGAAACTGTAGAATCTGATAATGAAAATAAAGACGAAAACGTTAAAAAACGTGAGCGTTCAGTTTCACCCACCGGATTTAACGAAACTAAAAAAGCTAAACTAGATAACGAAACTATAAAACTGGATCTGACCAATGTCAAAAAGAAGCCTGATTCCGAGAGTGAATCCACTAGTGACTCTGAATACTCCTCATCATCATCGTCATCTGGTGTTCGCAAACGTAAGAAAAAGAAGAAACGTAGCAAGAAGAAGAAAAAACGAGCTGCAAGTGAAAGCGATAGCGAGTCTGAGTCTAGCTCTGACGACCATAAAAAAAAGAAAAAAAAACGTAAGCATAAGAAGAAATCTAGTAAAAAGAAGAAGAAATCCAAACACAAGTAAACCATTTTTTTTTTGCTCGTATGTGTAATACAGTTTTTTTTTGTTCATTATTAACTTACAAATATAGAATGTAATATGGTGTTCTGATCAGTTTTAAGGTTATATAAGCTCTTTAGTAGAGTCAGCTATTTGAAAAAAAAGACTTGTGTTATTGAATTCTTAAAAATAAAATTCATAATTCTTATTATTGTTTTTATAATATGGCTTAATTCACATGGAGGTGGCAGCCGCCACCGCGCGCCTATCATCTCGCCTTCGTAAATAGATACATTTTATAATCCACATTATTCAAGAAAATGCAGGGTAAGAGAGTGGGTCGCTAGATGGCTCGCGGCGCCACGTGGCTTTCGAGTCTCTTGACAATACTATGTGCTTTAGTTATGAGATAACGTTTAAAATGCTGCTTTGCTAAATCTGTTCCCTGCATCACTGCCGGCCGCTGCCATCTCCGTGTGAATTGAGCCTATTCACTCATAAAGTCACCACTGCTACATTAACCGACGATGTGTGCCGTGCTAGGTAATTATCGGACTTGGTCCACCTAATACGAGTATCGAAAAATACATGTACCGAGTATGAAGTATTTACTCAAACGGCCGAACCCAGTAGCCTATTTTCAGTAAAAGACAGATCGCTATTGATGGTAGACGGTATAATTCTATCTGTCCTTATGTCAGGTTGGTAAGATTCCATAATCTCTTACAGATTATTGGGACTTTAAAATCATAGATAGACAGGATTTTCAATCTCCAGAATGCCAAAACTGGTGATATATAGGTTTTTGGGTTCGGCCGTAAAAAGACAGATCGCTATTGATGGTAGACAGTATAATTCTGGCCAGTAAGATTCCATAGTCTCTAGATTATTGGGACCTTAAAACCATAGGTTTTTCTGTCTCCAGTATCCCAAAACTGGTGATATACAGGGCAATTTTTTAATCACTAGCCAAATTTTCATAGGGTGGTCTACCCATGAATATGAACAACTTACGCTATAGGACCAACTGAAATCGCGAGAAAAAAATCAGCTGTTTCATACATTTTGGCCGAGTAGGTATTGAACTTTTGTATGAAACAGCAGATTTTTTTTTCGTGATTTTCCAGTTGGCCCCACAGTGAAAGTTGTTAATATTCATGGGTAGAACACCCTGTGAAAATTTGGCCGGTTATTGAAAACTAACCCTGTATAAAACATGTTTACAAAAAAAAAAACAACCGACCTCCAAAAACAACACTACAAATTGAAAAATAACTTTTATTTTCGGAAGTCGGTGGCAAAAACCTAAAATACAGATCCAAAGGCACCGACTTCCGAATTTAAAGTTAATTTTCAATTTGTAGTGTTTTTTTGGAGATAAGTTGTTTTTTTTTTTTTGTAAATAAGTTTTTTTATTAGTATATAACGTGACTGGTAATTAGTGACCGATACTTAAACACATGATTGTACTCATGATAACAAACAACTTTTACTATGGGACCAAACCTGAAATCGTGAAAAAAAAAATCTGCTGCTCCCTACATTTATGCTCGCATATTATTCGTCAAAATGTAGGGACCAGCTGATTTTTTTTTCACGATTTCAAAGTCCGCAAAACCATACGGGCTGAGAAAAAAAAACTAGTCAAGCGCGGTAGAAGGAGCACCGCTTCGCTTCGCTCTATGGTTTTAAAAGAAATAACCACTTCTAACCTAACCTGTCCGAGTCGGAGTGCCCTATATGATAATATTTTGCAAAATAAAATTTGAAATCAATGAAAACTGCCGCTGCAGGTTTTTTTACAGTTGTTTGTTTGCTTTTTTCAGAAAAGCAAACACTAAAAATCGTCGTGATAAATATCTTATTTTTTAACAATAAACGCATGTCTTTATTGAAATTTGATGTTTTTGATATTAAAACGTTTTTATCTTATTAAAAAACTCATAATACAAAGATTTAATTGATAAAAATAGGGTTTCAAAAAATGGTAAGTTTGGTGTACCTCTATGGTCGCATGGTAGATTTTTGTTAGCAACACGGAAAGCTATTGTAATGCCACACTATCGAGATTATAGCAACACACTACTGAGACACCACTGACACACCACTGAAACGCCATTGAGGTTTTTGCAGAATACCAAATTTGCAACAGTGGCAAAATAATGTCTGTTGTGTGTCGATAGTGTCAATGGCGTGTTGCTTAACTCAAAGTTACAGAATTGGGCCCCAGGTCTTATTCGGTGTATTAAACATAGAGGTAAGCTGCATCAGAAAACTAAAAAAATTCCCTGAAAACCTTGTGCTTCATACCTCTTATAAAAGATACAGAAACTTCTGCAATAGTCTTTTAACCTTTTGAGCGCCACGGTCTTCTATAGAAGACAATCGTTTCCGTGCCTCCCACGCCACGTCTTTATTAGAAGACAATATCTAATCATAACGTTTATTACATTAAAATACATGAACAAATGCTTTGTGCGTATTCTTACTATTGCCTAAAACCCTAAACTTAAATGTTTATTTCAATAGGGGTCTTTGTTTATATTAAAAACAGAAAAATTATAATAGCCAAAATTTTTTTAATGTCCCAGGCGCCGTAGTCTTCATATGAAGACGTCTAGTGTTGTAGTTACTTGATCAAGTTTCTAAAGTGTCGATAGACACGAAAGTTTAAAAAAAACACTTATTTCGAATCGAAATGTTGAGTTTTGAAAAAAATGCGACTTATAAAAGGTATGAAATTAATTTTGCGAGCTCTTACACATGTATTTACACGAATCTTTTAATACACACTAAGTGCCGTACCTACTTTGGTTAATACTGATATCGATATTGAAAGATCTCGTCACTACGAAACTAGTAGATATCGGTGCCTCGTGCGCCATAGACATGAATAGAAGACATCCTGTGACGTCATAGACGTAAGCGCATCAAGGTCAGTGTGAGATAGTGCAGACTGCAGCTCTCTATTGTTGTTGTTTATATTGTTTTTGTTGTATAAAAAATGAGTGAAGTTAATGATTAAGTTCTGAAGAACTTCTAAACATCTTACAAGGTGTGGAGTCGGAAGATGAATGCGAGAGTACATCAGACGAAGATTTTGAGGTAAGTGTAAATTATTGAACGGTAAGAAAAATTTAAATATATAAATATTTTCGTTCAATAACCTAATTATATCAGCGTAATTAGGTAGGTACTCATGCGAAATTAGTATGTTACCTCAGAATGCAGAACATACCAAAATACCGCGTTCTTACTTTGATGCGCCGTATCAATAAACGTTTTTTTTAATATTTTTTTTTGACCATAGATACAGGTCTTTTAGTCGAATACATAAATGGTCCAGAAGCAAAGCGCGTAATGTGACCAAGCAAAATCGATTCCCACTTTTCGGGGTGATTTCATATTCCAAGATATAAGATGCTCAGACCTACAACAGTTTACACGTACAGTTTTTTTGTTTATAGTTCAAGTAGTGTTTATTTATTTATTTATTGCATTCATGTCGTTTATAAGGTCTTGTTACAAATATAAGTTTCGTACATGAACCCTGCTAGGGCACCGCAACATTGTTTCTTAATTATAAATTAAATTATTATTGCATGCATTAATACATACAGTTTTAAAAAAAATATATTATTACATTATTATTGTCATCATTTCATTATTAATTAATTTAATATTGGATGTCTTTATTACATTTCTACATTATTACATTGCGTCTAATAATGATATTACAGAATGAACTCATTTAGGCTATAATAACACTTCTGTATTAGGTGCATTTTAAGTGCGTTTACAAATTTATTGTCAAATTCTATGTCTTTAATCTCATTGGGTAATTTATTATAAATTTTTATGTGTTTCGAACGCCTAGCCTGTCGAACGCCAAATTTTGTATTGAACAAAATAAACTACACTGTTCTTTCTTTATATATATTTTTTATTTGTTTTCCTAGGTATTTAAAAATCATAACACTTACGCCGAGTGAACCTTACATGATATGCATAAGGTGAATCCGCAGTTGTATCCCGCGAAATTAAATTTTTCTTATGTGTCTTGCAATTTGCAGGTCAGTGTCAGGTTGTATCGTAATCAAAATATGAACACGAAAAACAGAAAAGTTCTTATGGAACAAATGAACTAACTAACTTAGAAAGATGTATTAACGATTCTCATCTGCCTAGCCTTTTCCCAACTATGTTGGGGTCGGCTTCCAGTCTAACCGGATGCAGCTGAATACCAGTATTTTACATGGAGCGACTGCCTATCTGACCTCCACAACCCAGTACCTGGGCAATACGATACCCCTTGGTAAGACTGGTTGTCAGACTTTCGGGCTTCTGACGACCCGTAACGACTGTCAAAGATCCACGAATGACAGCCGGGACCAACGGCTTAACGTGCTTTCCGAGGCACGGAAGAGTCTCGGTATGTAAAGATGGTCACCCATCCACGAACCAACCCCAGCAAGCGTAGCTTAACCTGATGGATCGACTCGTGCGGCTGTTATTACTTAGCCACGATGTATTAACGATTCTAATGACTATAATTCTGTAAATACATATCTATTATAGTCTTACCTTCTTCATCACCAGATTTGGATTGCACATTCTCACAGTCCATTTTAGAACCAACACGCAATAAGATGGAAGCGAAAAAGGCGAAATCCGAAACAAGATTGACCGATAGCGAAAAAGCATGCACCGAATGTATTCTGATTGAAAATAAAATCAGAGAGGCCACAAGAAATAGTTATTTTGCAAAGTTGATTGAAGAAGAAATGAATCAAGTGGAACCGTGTCTTTGCACGAAAATGTATGCCAAGATTTTAACATTCATTCATCAAGCCAAAGGATGTCACTCAAATGACGTTTTTGAAACACAAAATTGTTAATTTTATTTTATTATGTTGATTAAACTTTAAATTGTTAGTTAGGTACATTAATTAATTAAAATGATGAAAATTATGTTTCTTAATTATTATAATTCCCTACGAACATTAAGAAGGAAATGTGTGTGTAGTAATACTAATAATATGTGTTTAGCATAAACATGGAATAGACAAAAAAATGTAAGAAAAGAGACCATAGACATCCCTAATAAAAATTCAACTTTTACGTGCTACGAGCGCCACGGTCTTGATATGAAGACAACTGGATGACGTCAGAAGACAATAGGGATGTAGCCAGTTTCGTAGAGTTGTTGTTTTGTTTGAGTTATGTATGTGATTTGTCATTATTTAAAGTGTATTCTGCTTTTTCTTATTACAACTATAATTGTAAATAAAACAAGACATAAAAATACGTCATTATTTTTATTTATCTGGTACATTTATATGAAATGCAAGTAACATTAACATGTTAGTAACATTTATCGATAATACAATTACTCTCATCACTACTGTTTACTATACATTCGTTATACATTTATAGCTTGGCGCTGGGGGACACATCGCGTTCGGTACAGCTTGGCGCTCAAAAGGTTTTATCGGTGGCCAAATAACTCCGCGCGCATTGTGACCGTGAACGTGGATAACTGAATTTCATGATAATTTGTTAATTACTAACAGGATAGTAATGAACCTTCACATACACTTGAAGGCAGTTACAAGCTACAAAATAACGTTTAAAGTAAGTCTATAGAGTTCTTATTCAAGTGTTAGGACCTATTGAAGTGTTTTTATATTTAATTAAATAACCTTTGAACGGTGCATTATTTTAGTTTTTTTATTGCACAACTAAATTAAAACTAATTCCGAAGAAGTCATGTACAAAACATGGTAAGAATCCGCTTAACCGTTTCAGAGATCCAGCAAAACCACAAACGTTACTCCAGCAGGATCTCGAATAACTTCGCAGTCGAAGAAAGAACAAATACAAAATAAGTTGCAACATTTACCTCGTCTAGACAACTAAGTATATAGATAATATTTATTTCAATTTTCCCATTAAAAAAGAAAATGTCTGGCTGCGGTAACGTTACCCCAGCAGGAAATGTTTTTGTGAAATAACTAAAAAACTATAAGTGCAACAAATTTAAAAATGTGCGCAACAATTACAGAAGCTGGGCAACTAATTATCTATAAAATTTAAATGACTATTTTCGACATTATTTTGCTGGGGTAACGCACACGACAAAAGCGGCAAGGGATTAGCTAGTAATAAACTCGAATTTGATTCACGCTGTTTCGAGATGTAAGTGACGTTTTTAACATCTTCTTCTCTTCTCGTCTTTGACAATTCAAAAGTGCCTGTAATTGGTTTAATTGAAATAAATGCTTTGAGTTTGAGTTTAATATGCTTCCAAAGCTATCTGCTATTTTTACCGGCTTTGTTTAATTCGTTCCTATCATAGTTTATTTTTAATAGCTTTAAATAAACTGAATGCCATATCAATAATTAGTTGCTTAGTTCAATTTTATACCTGTAAAATTTCAGCGTAGTACATACAATAATTAACGAGATAATAAAATAAAAGTCATTAGGAAGTGCAAGACTGCGGTAACCCGACCATGTTTAGTTGGTTACAAAAAAGCGTTCGCGTAGTACATTATGTTATCTTCTAAAATATGTAGGATAGTGTTACAAGTTTAGTAGGTACAGATGTGTACACAAGTGTTAAAAAAAAAACTATATGTTTCTTATTATATATTATATGTTTCATATTTTAAAATTTAAGAAGTACCTGAATCAATTTTCTTTCTCAGATATATATAATACAGATGACCCCAATATAGCATACAATGAATTTCTTTTAAATTTTAAACTGATTTACGATTTGTGCTTTCCTACTAAACTAATCAAAATAAATACTACTAAAAAAATAAAGTGGATATCTAAAGGTCTTAAAATATGCAACCGAAAGAAACGAAAACTATTGTGGCAGCTTAGATTAAACCCTAACAAATCAAATAAAACAATTTTCAAAAACTATTCTAAGTTATATAAAACAATTATTCAGTTGACACAAAGAGCACAGAATAATTTTAGCATTAAAGCATCAAAAAATAAATCAAAAACCACTTGGCAGATCATAAACACTACAAAGTTCAACATACCCAAATCTAGTATTAATACAATTAAAATAGAAATTAAAATTGAATCGAACCCTTAAAAAATTGCTGAAGCGTTTAACAATTTCTTCGTTGATAAAATTCAGGCCAAACTTCCGGCAATAGCAAACCTAAATCTTATGTGACAAGCAGCGTTAGTGACTCAATGTTCATGACTCCTTGTCTCCCACATGATATTCACAAACTTATTCTATCTTTAAAAAACACTAATAGTGTGGGCAACGACGGTATTAATACAAAAATACTAAAACACGTATCGTTGGAGATCTGCGGTCACCTCAGTCACATAATTAATCTCAGTATCAGCGCGGGTATCTATCCAGATGCTCTAAAAACTTCAATTATAAAGCCACTATATAAGAAAGACAATATAGATCTAATGCAATCATATCGTCCTATTGCATTAGTTCCAATAATTTCAAAAATATTTGAGAAATATTTATACCAGGTAATATATACTTATGTTGAAAAAAATCACATATTAAGTGAGGAACAGAAGGGATTTAGACAACACAAGACAATCAACATGGCCATTTACGATTTTCTATACAATATCACTAAAAACGTAGATAAACGGACGCCTGTTTGTGGCATATTTTGCGATATGACGCAGGCTTTCGATTATGTACATTTTCCTACTCTTTTGAGCAAACTTGAAGCATATGGCATTAGAGGCAACATATTAAAGCTAATTCAATCCTATATAACTAAAAGAAAACAGATTACAGAAATTAGAAAAAATAATTTGACAAATAAACGCGAAGAAATCTATCGATCATCAGAACGTGAAGTCACATTTGGTGTACCGCAGGGTAGCGTATTGGGCCCTCTTTTATTTATTTTGTACATAAATGATCTGCCTAAATCCATACAACATCCACTAACACTATTTGCTGACGATAGTACCGTGACTATACCCTGTAAAAACCTAGAAACATATGAAGACGATATTAATCAAACTTTAGCTTCAGTCGTAAAATGGTTAGAAGATAACAATTTAAATATTAACTTTAACAAAACTAAAATAGTTTATTTTAATCAACGAAACCCTTTGAAAAATCAATTTAATATACACCATAATAACAACATTATCCAAGAAGTTGATAGTACAAAATTCTTAGGACTCCAAATAGACAAACCGTTAAACTGGAAAACGCATCTAGATATTTTAAATAAGAAGATAAGTAAATCAGCATATGCTTTAAAATCTCTATCACCGATAATATCTACAGACGCACTCCTCACTGCCTATTATGGTACCTATAGTAGAATCCCATTTACGGTATGGTCTAATATTTTGGGGTAACTCTACTGAGAAAGAAACAGTATTTAAATCCCAAAAAAGATGCATACGGTCCATGTTTAAATTAAAATCTACCGATAGTTGTGCACCGTACTTCAAACAGTTTAAAATATTAACTTTACCTAGTCTTTATATTCTTGAGGTAGCTTTATTTGTAAAAACGAATCCAAATCGTTTCACGCGTCTCGCCGACATAGTTCCTCGAAATAGGCGCGATGATAGTAAATTATGTCAGCAGGCGGCAAATACAGCCCTCTTGCGCAAAAGTGTCTTCTGCATGGCCACATTTATTTACAATAAGTTACCTAAATCTTGGAAGGCATTAACTTTACCATTGTTTAAAAAAAAATTAAGTTCCTTTTTAATTAATAAAGCCTACTACAATATTTCTGAGTTTATTGCAGAAAAGAAAAACATTTGTTTGATTATTTTTAAAATCATGTTCAATTGAATTATAATGTTGAATTGAATTATTAAGTAGTCATTTCGTCTGTTGCTGGTCTCGTACCTTTCGCATGCCTAAGTGTAAAATGTGGCTGAACCTATAAATGTATTCGTCATCATGTACTGTACCCATATTTGCGAAATAAATTATCTTATCTTATCTTAAAGACATTTATTTACAGGTAAAATAAATCATTTCAATAGAACTTTTAAATGGTAATATCAAAGCAAGTGTCACAACAAGATAATTATGAATTTCTTAAAGCCCGAGTTACTTAATATAAGGAGTTTATGGATAAAAATACCTGGTAATAACTAGGTTCGCAAGTTGAGGTAAAATGTTTGCTTATAAGTAATAAGTATGTAAATTCAAATATTTAGTAGTTTGTCTTTAAGGAAAATCTACGTTTATACAAGGTGTAATTTTAATCATTGTTAACATCTGAAGGGGTCATTGTATTCATTATTATAAATAACGAGTACTATGAGATAAAACCCGAAATTCTAAAAAAAATCAGGTGTTCCCTACATTTTGACGAGTTAATTAAAGATAAATGTAGGGAAAAACTGTTTTGTTTTGCGATTTCAGGTTTGGTGCCATAATAAAAGTTGTTCATAATGATGAGTACAATGGCCCCTTAAAAGATAGACACTGATTAAAATTACACCTTGCATAATAAAAATGTAATCTATGTACAATGTTAAATACCTAACAAAATGTACTAATAATAACATTGCAACTATTTCTGTAGATACATTATGCAAGCTTACCTTGTTCGTGAATTCATTAAGCAACCCACACAATAATTACGGTCCTCAAAAGAAGTACTCCACATTAATTAGGTACGACACATATTGAATAACTCTCAAGCACTCGATAAATATTTGCAAAAATAGAGAGCGGAAGTGCACACGCACTCTACAAGACGAATTATCTAAGGGTCAAGTTTAGATTCTTGCGATGCGACGTCGCATCGCAGTTTTGTGTACAAGCCCTTAAATGGAACATTTTAAAAGTTAAAAGTAAATTTACTGCAATTCTGCAAATTAAAAGTAACAGATTTATTTGGCAACGTTATAGTTGCAATAAGTTGAGTTTGATTATCTGGAGTTAAGGTTTCTGTTTCGGTGGCGGATTGAGAAGGAACAACGGGGAACGTTGGTGACTCTGATCGGCTTTCTGTATAAGTACACTGTGCGTCGTTGGAAGTGGATGGGCGTGGGTGAGACCAGGGATCCGAGGTCGAATTCAGACTTATTGTTTCCACTATACGCTTACAGATTTTCGACTTATTTTCTATTGAGTCCTCAATATAGCCTTCTGCAACCGTATTGGACTTCCACCCGCCGTGACATTTTAAAGTGGTGAGATCGGCTCCGGAATCAGCCAAGAGCGTTGCCGAAGTTCTCCGAAAGCAGTGACCCGTGTATAGCTGAGGCTCTTCCAATTTTAAGAAAGTGGCAATTTCTCGCGGTATAACACCTATTTTATTTACTCCCATAGGCTGTCTTGAGCATTTATTATTATGGTATTGTATGAAAAATCGGTCGGTTTTTATATTGGCTGGACGTAAATTTTGGTATTTTTCTACAATAGCTACATATTCTTCGCGTACGACAAAATACCTGTCAAGGTTCGTCTTCGTATTTTTCAATTTTACTAACAGTAATTTATCTGAATGCTTTTCGATATTATTAACTGTTAGCTGTAATAGCTCGTTATTGCGACACGCTCCACTAATTCCTATGATCAGTAGAACCTGTAATGACAATATTACGTAATTAATATGCATAATTTAACATTTACAGCATCTTTTACATATCGTAATAAATATTTTAACAGTATTGCTAAGCCAGACTAGGATTCATTGCGCCTCCAAAAATTAGTAGTAGGCAGTAAGTACCTTTATACATAACAGTCTACACACAAATTTTAATAACTACTTAACAACATAGATTTATAGGTACCACTTACTTTAGCGGCAAGAAAATTGCAGTCCGGACTGTCCGGAGCTTCATTAAGAAATTTTTCTATGTTAAGGGCCGTGAGAATTTTGGACTTTTTAGCCTTATACCCAACCGACATTCTTTTTAGAAAAGATACGAGTTTTGCGTATGTTTCAATATGCACGTTATGTTTTGTGTTTAAAGTAGCTTTCAACATTGAGTAAATAGTCCACATTGTAGATGATCGCTTCGTCTGTGATAAATCTAAAAAATAAGATAGCAACACCGTCTCCGAAAAACTGCTTGCGCCCTTTGTAAGTCTCCATTCATTGAAGACACGGTATGCTTTCAGATATTTCTCGCGAGACTTCTCAGGTAGGAAACTTAATTTTGCATTAATAACTTGTTGTTTTAACTCTTCCGGTGTTAAAATACTGTTCTCGTCGCTAGTTTCACTCATATTTTACGATTATTTTAATATTTTTTAACTTATTCAACTCTCCAGCCACGAAATTTTATTCCCGCTCTTTTATTTAAATTAAGGCGTGTTCGGAAATAGCACCCATGATATTTTATTATTCAAAATATATTACGTACATTATTGAAACTAGAAATAAATATTTACTGCCAGTAAATACTTATTTTCGTTTAAATACAACACTAAGTTAAAAATTCAATAAATTACATTAAAAGACATAATTATCTTTTTGCAAAATTTCTTTAGTTAGTACGAAATTCCGAACGCCTTTGAGGTCGAATTCAAAATCGGAACTTCGAAAGGGCTGGTCTTTGTCTCTCTCTTTCTAATGGCGGGAAAGAGATAGAGTGTGAATGTTTCGAATTGTATGATTAACCCAAGGCTGAATAAGATATTCGCGGCTTTCTGAAAAAAATAAAATAAAAAGTTACTTGGTCTCACTCAGTGAGCAAAATCGCATTTTGCTCTCTGATTGCAAGCAGCAAAACCTACATGTTTTAGCTACTGAAGTGAAAAGAATTTTTCAAATCCAAATTTTTGTTCATATTTTCATGGGCTTTAATTTCATTGCGCGGAAGCCTAATATTTTTCTAAAATAAAAGTAATTTTGGTTACCCGCCGTAACATCCGCTATCTGCCAGTAAAAGTCCCGTCAAAATTGGTCCAGCCGTTTTGGAGATTAGCCGGAACAAACAGACAGACAAAATTGTTAAAAATTGCTTTTTTGTTATAAGTACTGTTTATACTTTCTTATGGGGCTTGTGGCTAAGAAATAACAGCCGCACGGGTCGTTCGATCAGGTTAAGCTACGCTTGCCGCGGTTGGTCCGTGGATGGGTGGATCTTTACATATCAAAACTCTTCCGTGCTTCGGAAAGCACGTTAAGCCGTTGGTCCCGGCTGTCATTCGTGTATCTTTGACAGTCGTTACGGATCGTCAGAAGCCCGAAAGTCTGACAACCAGTCTTACCAAGGGGTATCGTATTACCCAGTAACTGGGTTGTGGAGGTCAGATAGGCAATCGCTCCATGTAAAATAATGGTATTCAGCTGCATCCGGTTTGACTGGAAGCCGACCCCAATATACTTAGTTATATAGGTAGTTGGGAAAAGGCTAGGCAGATGATGATACTTTCTTATGTATTTAGTAAAAAGTTGTTATTTTGACATTACAAACAGACGCTTCAATTTTATTTATTTGTATAGAGTATAGATTTAGATGTATAGATAGTGTACTACAAATACGTATCTTTATCGAAAAAGGCAGCCCTGGCAATTCATAATAACCACGCGGTGGCGCGCAGCTACAAAACAAAACTCACTACGCTTGTAAGGTTAGGTACATTTTCGTTCGCAGCGTCTAGCGACTCGAATTGTGCTACCAAATGTATAATTTTTCACATCCGACTTTTTGTTTATAATTTCAAGGGTTTTTATTTTTTTTTTGCGCAGAACCCTAATTATTTTTCTAAAATAAAAATAGCCTAAGTTACCCGCCGCGCCCTAACATCAGCTATCCACCAGTGAAAGTTCCGTTTAAATCGGTCCAGCCGTTTCGGAGATTAGCCGGAACAAACAGACAGACAGACAAAAATGTTAAAAATTGCTTTTTTGTTATAAGAACCGTTTGTCCTATGCATTTAGTAAAAAGTTGTTATTTTGACATTACAAACAGACACTTCAATTTTATTTATTTGTATAGATTATCTACAGCTGATGCGGTACATAGCCTGACCGATCATGTCACAAAAGAACTTGGCGAAGGGAACCAGGCCCTGGCAATTTTCCTTGACCTAGCCAAAGCTTTTGATACAATATCGGTTTCTTTACTAATCTAAACAAATTAGAGTTCATTGGCATACGAGGCACGCCACTGAAATTATTAACCATGATTATTTGAACGACCGATTTCAATGCGTCAAAATAGATAATATTACTAGTGACGAACAGGAAAATCCTACTTTAGGAGTTCCTCAGGGAAGTATTTTGGGTCCTACATAATAATTTAGGACCCAAAATAAGGAAGGATAAGGAATACCTTATTTATATAAGACCTGTGTAGTCTCAGTATTCAAAACTGCAAAATTATAACTTAGGCCGATGACACGGCTTTGATATTTACCTCTAAAAACAGCAGTGACTTGTACGAAAACGCTCAAAAAGGCTTCAGTATTGTGGTTTCAAGAAAATCTGCTACCTTTAAATGCTGACAAGACCAATTATATTCACTTTTCTATGCGTAAAACTAAAACTTATGTTACTAACCTTCACCTCATCCATACTAATCCATACTTTTACTTTATATATATATATTATATATATAATATTAATTAATATTTAATATTTTAATGTAATATTATAAATTCGAAAGTAACTCTGTCTGTCTGTCTGTATGTTACCTTTTCACGCCTAAACCACTGAACGGATTTCGATAAAATTTGGCAAGGAGATAGATGGCATCCTGGGGAAGGACATAGGCTACTTTTTATCTCAAAAATAATCCTACAGGGGGTGATATAGGGGATGAAAGTTTGTATGGGAACCCCAGCATTCCTTAACTTTGGGATATGAAAATTCAAATTTATGCTTTTGGTAGGAAATAAAGGATTACATGATTCAGCGTTTTTGAAAAATCATCCCCTAAGGGGGTAAAATAGGGGTGGATTTAAAAAATCACAAATAATAAACATTTTGTGTAGGTACCTCTTAAGAGCTGGGATTGGAAATGTAGGCTGCATAGTTCGTATCTTGACTTCTTGAGGTAACATTTTAGTCTTTATTTTTAACCGACTTTAAAAAAAGGAGGAGGTTCTCAATTCTGTTGTGTTTTTTTTTTTTAATTTATTTTGTTATGTCTCGCACCTGGCGTGCGTGTATGACCAGATGTATGAACGTAAACAAGGCAAAAGGAGTATGAAAGGATCATAGCAGGTGGCGTTCTGTAGTTTCTGCCTACCCCAATGGGAAGAAGGCGTGAGTTTATGTATGTATGTTTGTATAAATTGGCTGAATTATGATGATATGATGATTGTTGAAGATGTCGGAAAATCATGCCGACTGGGAGCTTTTTGGCGTCCGCCGCGTAAAAACGTACGAAAAAAATAGTGACAGTCAACCAACTGTAGCAAAGGTTTTGAACTCGAATAAGGTATACGGTTTTCCTTCAGAAAAATGCCGCAGACATGACTTACGAAAGAAAATCGCATATTTATAATAAAATTCGTAAATTCGATATTGAAGAATCTAAAAATATTTTATGCCCGAAACCAATTCCAAATGTTAACGACCAAGTACCTCTAGCGGGTCTACCCGTCTTTCCTATAACAGAACTTTTTATGTCATAATATTATTTTGCATAACAGCGGATAGCATAAACTTCATTTCGCAGAAAATCGTTTGGCATACATTCAAAACTTATAATTTTGTAAGTCAGAATAATCTTTAGGCATAAATTTCATATCCATAATAATTAAAAAGTAGAACCATCGTATCGCAGAAAGTTGACAGTCAGAATCGTCCTTTGGCATACATTTCATGTCCATAATAATTGAAAGACTCATCTATCACATTACAGAAAATTCATAGTTAGAATAATTTTGTATTAAAATGATTGGACACAATTTTTTTTTCGCCACGAATGTTTATTGCTACATCTTTCTGATCAGGCGTTAATCAAATAATTTTTACTTTTGCTGTAGTCGGAGTTAGTTATTTATTATTAGTTGTCATATCGTTTTATTGTGTTGAGAAAAACAAAGTTAAAGTATATGAAGTATGGAAAATTCAGAAGAAAGTAATTTAAAAGTGTTTAGATCAAGCAAAGGTGGAATTAAGTTAGAAATAGATGGATTCATTTACGAAAAAAATAAATTGCAAAGTGACTATTGGTTGTGTGAAATCAGCCGGAACAAAAAATATAACTGTAACGTAAGAATAATCACAATAATTATATAACAGAGAAAGTAATAAGCATACTTTGATAAGCAAAAAAATACTTCACCATAATCATGACCCTGATGTTATAAAGTCAAAGGCATCAAGGTCAATAACATACGTCTTGAAGTAAGGCGTGGACGACGGAGCCCCGCTTTGCGGGGCTCCTATTTCTGAGTGGTTTAAAAGAAATAACCACGAAGGGGATGGCGGGGTCTTTCAGACCTCGCCATCCCCTTCTAACCTAACTTGTCCGAGTTGGGGTACCCCAAGTCCCGAGCTCGCTTCGCTCGCTCTTGCATCCTAAGTTCTTCTTCCAGCCATTCTTTAAGCCATCTTCATAGTATGCCAAGTGAAATGGTACCAAATAATCGTCGCTCTAAATAAACGTTATGCTAAACAAAATTATGAGAAATGTTAACTCTGCCAAAGGTAATTATGCCAAATAAAATTCTGCTATCATAAAAGTACGCCATTGTAAATTCGGATATATAAACATTCGGCCAAACAGTAATAATATTAAATAACTTTTATGCCTTAAAAATATTCGTTTAAAGAATATTATGCCAAGTGTGTTAAGCCAAATAAATTTCGGAGCATCAAGATTCTGCCAGATAGAGGGAACCCTCCTCTAGCATTCCTAAAGATCACAACTCCGCGCCAACAACATCTGTTCAGAAACAAACAACTGAAAAGAGTACTCGACAAAAACCAACATGTTCGTACTGCAAACAAGTTGGTCATAGGAATCAAGTATGAGGAAGAATTTATTTTTGCCAAAACGTAAGTTACATCTAAGTAAGATTCCCAGCTAGAACATTTTTTGTTTAATTTTGGCTACTGTTATGTAATTTCATAAAAGGTACCAGTAGGAAGCCAAAACAATCATTGTTCTACAGTAATAGGGGATTGTTCAGAAAAGCTAATGAAGTGATCTCTCGTCCAATAAGGGATCCACACAGACTTGTAACGAAGGATAATCCTAAATCAGCCAAGTATGCTAAAAGCTGCCTTGTGATGTGTGTACGCATTTTCAACAAAATTCCGAAAGAACTCAAATGTATAAATAATTGTAACTCATTTAAAAATAAGCTGTATAAGTGGCTCATTGGACATAGTTTCTATGACATTAAAGATTTCTTTGACATTTTATAATAATATATCCATCTAATAATTTGAATGATTTAATTAATATTTACTGTTGTTTTGACATGATAATTATTTTGCATGCAATTGATATTCTGTATAGCTAAACATGTGGACATTGTATAAGACTGTAACACCATTATACCATGTTTAAAGCAAATAAAGACTTATCTTATCTTCTGTTCAAATAATAGGTTCTGTCCTAATAAAAAAATCTGGTCTTGTTATTTTGTTATATCCTAAACTAGTTGTGCCCCGCAACTTCGTTCGCGTGGAAGTCGTAAGATATACAATATGCAAAATAACAGCCACATTTTAATAAAACTCCCTCGTCCCCCGACCCGTCGCGTTGAATCGCCCGCCCGCGCTTTTACTTCGTTTTCGCTAAGTGTTCTTTCCGACTTTTTTCTTTTTGCTCGGCTCCTAAGGGTCTTAGCGTGATGTTAAATAACATATAACTATCCTCGAGAATTGGGTTGCCAAATGCAAAAATAATTTTTCAAATCCGACTTTTTGTTCACAAAAGCCGGAACAAATAGACAGACAAAATTTATAAAAATTGCTTTTTGTTATAAGTGGGGACGAGGGAGTTTTATTAAAATGTGGCAGTTATTTTAGTATATTGTGTATCTTACGACATCCACGCGAATGAAGTCACGGGGCACAGCTAGTTGGATATAAATGAAGTGACAAGCTGAATAGGAACTTATATCTTAACTAATACAAGTCAATTTAATTATTTTATAATTTTTAGTGCGTGATAAAAGCGTGTTTTTTAGTTTTTTTTTAAACTACATTTTTATTTAAAAAATACTTAATGTAGGTACAGTTTTGACTTCGTTGCTATTTTATTATGTGTATTCTCAGTTTGTTACTTATTGATTCAGATTTAACTTGAGCGCAGACTTTTGAATATCTTAGAACCTGGGAATCGAACCCAGGACCTCTCGCTCAGCAGTTGCGTTTGCGACCACTAGAACAACGACGAGAACCATACCTAGAGAAATGATGAAGCAGTCACATGAATTAATTTCTCTTAAGTATATCTTTATTTTACGTATAGGTATATTACAAAATAACACAGTTTGAATACATGAATAATGCAATAAATAGTATGGAGATATAAATATTCAAGTCGTTTAAATTCATTTCCGCCCGCGTCGGTATCCTCCTATCAAACTTAAACCTATATGGTGGCACCAATTTTTGCGTTTAAGTTCCCGTTCATACTTGGCATTACGACGGAACTCACGCCACTCTTCGCGCTTCTGGGGGATTTTGGGCCCATACGATGGTTTTTTCCTGAACGAAGTTTTGACAGTCTGTAAATAAACATTGACAATATTATAATGCTAAGTAGTTAATGAAGTACCTACTTGTTTCACACGATTAAACGATACCCGCTGGATGCCTACAATCAATAAAATAAGCCGAAAATCTACAAACGTGGTTCAAAAGTTATTCGTGCCTGCAGTGTAGATCATCGATATCTGTAGATAAAAAACTTATATTTGTTACAAGTAGTACTGACCTCAACAAAAGTATTAGATTTATATTTCCAGAGTGTAGCTAACATGAATATGGGAATCAAGGCTATTCCGAAATATTGTAGGATCGCACCAGCAACTGAAAAAATAAAACAAATAAGTTTATGCAAATATATGTATATATATAGTGTACCTACGTAAAGACATATGAATGAATGAATGAATATTTATTTGTAAACACAGGTACATACATAGGTTTGGTCTTCAGTAATAATTAAGTTGATTCTCTATGTTTCGCCAGCGGCGTACAAATTTTACAGTAGGTAGGTACAATAATAATAATGAATTGAATTAATTCCCTTTATTTATATTTTTAAATGTACTTTTTATATTCTAATATTTAAAAATATAATTTATATGTATTTAATTAAATAAAGGGAATAAATTGAAATAATAATATATTAATATAAATTGAAAAACATTATAAATTATTAAATTAGGTATTTACAAATTCAGTCAGGTAGTTTAGATTAATTAATATTAAATTCAGTAAACAAATTACAACAAAAAACACACAACAAACATTCATTACGTCCTGGTCAATTTATATTAATATTATTGTCATTAAGAAATTCATCTACAGTGTAATAACATTTACGCATTAGAAACTGTGATAATTTCTTAAAGCTCGTAATCTTGAGTTGCTTCAAGGAGTCAGGTAACTTATTATATATTCTGGGCGCCATTCCCAGTAAGCTTTTGCGCATTAGAGCTGTCTTACATTGCCTGACACATAAAACGTTTTTATATTGAGCACGTATAGGACCTCTACGTATTTGAGACAGTTTAGTAAAAAGCATTGAATTTTGTTTGACAAATGTTGCAACTTCTAAAATATAGGTGCATTGATGGAAAAGTTAATATTTTCAGAGATTTAAACATTGGTACACAGCTATCTCTTGTTCTTAGATTGCACAAAGCTCGAATGCACCGTTTTTGTGCTCTAAATAACATAAGTATTTTAGTTGAGTTTCCCCAGAATATGATTCCATAGCGTATAACAGATGCTACGAGACCATGGTATGCGGTTAGAACGGTATCACGGCTAACTACTTTTGACAATTTAAAAAGAGCATATGCTGATTTGCTTATCTTTTTACATAATGTTATCTGTATGATCTTTCCAAGTGAGTTTGTTGTCTATCGTTAAGCCTAAAAATTTTGTAATGTTTACTTCTTCTGTAGAGATCGCCCTATAATTGATATTTAGTTTTCTAGGTGAAACTTTTTGATAAAATTGCATAAATTTTGTCTTCTGTAAATTAATTATTAAATTATTTTTATTTAACCATGTGATTATGTCATTCAGTGTATTATTAATGTCGTCTTCGTACGTAGCTATATCATTACATTTTATTATGGTTGTACTATCATCCGCGAAGAGGATCATAGTATGGCGCACTGCTTTTGGTATGTCATTTATATATGTTAAAAACAATGGGGACCTAATACGCTCCCTTGTGGGACTCCGTATTTTATAACTCTAGGTTCCGACAAGTGCTTTACCTCCATTTTTGTCCTTGGGCATATGCAAGATATTTCAGTACGTTGCAGTCTGTTTTTCAAATAAGATTCGAGTAATTTAAGTATGTTACCCCTGATTCCATAATCATTTAGTTTGTTCAATAGTCTGTCATGGTCAATCTCATGGTCATGGTCATGGTCATAATATACAAGAGTAGGTATACAATACGCACTATAAGCACCATTCGGATATTCATACGTTCCGCCGAATAATAATTGTTCTGTTGTAATCAGAGAATAGAAGAATACGACCATCATCATGATTGGAGTAATAATACCCCAACACATGCGCCAGTAAAACGAAGTCTTCAAACCCAGCATGAATTCAATGTCCAGGCACATGTTTTCCAAACCTGAAATATAAAGGCAGTTATTGAAAAAATCAAAAACGCTTAATGGGCGCATAAAACGTCTACAACCCGTTGTGGTCTCTTCAATTATTGTCCACTACGCGAAATACGTGTCAGTAGTGGCTTTTATTATATACCACAACGCATACTAAGGTGAAGCCAAGGCATGTCCAGGACATTGCCCGTACATACTCCGAAACAAGAAGTAAACAAAAGATGAAAATTCAGTTTGGAAATCATAAAAGAAGTCAGCAGAATTAATTCAGTTTTACCGTAAATCCAAAATACTCCCATAGTCTCAATGATTGCAGCAAACAATCTCATGAACGTTCCACCGTAGTAATCTACTATTTCCAGAATGTACTGCCCGCCCTGTAATATTGAAAAAGTGATAGAAAGCATGAAAAGCGATCTTAAGACAAAGTTGATGTATTTTTCACTTCATAAGATGAAAATGTTTAAGTACTGGTTTAATCGTTCGCACTTCCTTAGCCTTATCATTTCTATTATAAACACAAATAACTTCTCTCTGTCAGTACATTTGTTCGATTATAACTTGAGAATATTATGAATATGAAAAAAAATACTTACCGGGGTTACGTACACGAGTCCAACTAAAAAGCAAGCCGAAGATATCATCGCGGACATGTAAATAGTGGGCACTTTCGGAAAAGCGTCGAGAAATATTGTGTTCACTGTTGAAAACAAGGCTACTCCTGAGCCCACACCAAGCACCGCCATCATCAAGAAGAACAATGCAGCAAAGAGCTGAAAGAAAACAAGAAATGTAAAAATGGGCAAAGTCAACAAAAATCCGTCATGTAGCTTCTAAGAAAACTCAAACACGACGCATTTGTGTTAGCTTAATTTAATAGAAGCAATGAGACCGAAGATTTACGTTTTAATTTACGTTAATTAATCTTATTTTATGAAAATAAAAGTTAAATTAAAAATTTAAAAAACCCCCGACACAAACAAAATCCTTTAAAAAGTAATAAAATAAAATAGTAATAATACTAATAAAACGTTTATTCTCTAGTAACAAGGACTCATAAAGTTAGTAACAATTTACCTACGAACTATGTTAATAATACAAAACATAAACAACACAACAACCAAGTGACAAGTTCAAGTCCCTATTAGCAGGTACATGCAGGTATTAGCAGGTAAATGTGTTGGCCCTTTAAGTTTAATCTAAGTTGTAATATTTTGATCCAAGCGTCGTCGCGTCCGGGGACGGCTAATGAAAATAGGAAGTTAACAGCAGCTATCCTTTCTACAATAGCATACATTTATTATTGCTAGGTAAAAGCCTCGTCTGTTTGGCGTTTTCATTAGTCGTGCCCCGACGCGACGACGCTTGGAAAAAAAGTATTACCTAAAACTTAGATTAAACTGAAAGGGCCAATACATTGTATTTTATTACTTTTTAAAGGATTTTGTTTGTGTCGAGGGTTTTTTAAATGTTAAATTTAACTTTTATTTCCTGCTTTTTAAAATTTATATGTATACTTATTAGGTACACACGCTACGATCGACACGTGCCTCGCTTAAATCTGTGCAGCTGTACCTATTTTTCCCACAGTAAAGTTAGTTACTAATTTACCCTCATTTCTTTTTGCTACTCCATCATCAGACTGATTACCATCTATCTATAACTTATTCATTGAAACCATTTCCATGAGCCCAAACATCTCTTCTGTAAGTTGGTGAGGGAGTTGGGTATCCTGCTTTTAGGTGAAGCTGCAGCATCACTTAAAGGTTACTATGTTCTTCTAATATCATTGAATTCACAGAATACCAAATTTCGACTAGAACAGACTTGTAGAAGATGATCACATCCATTTATCAACTAGAAAAGAGCTGATAATCTTCAAACGGCTGAACCAATTTTCTTGAATCATAGTTAAGAACCATCTCGATCACGTTAGCTTTCAAACAAAAAAACCGCATCATAATCGGTCCATTCTACGATGCCACATACAGACACGCAGATACAAACAGACACGTCAAACTCATAACACCCGTCTTTTTGCGTCGGGGGTTAATAAAAACGATTGGACTACATATCTGCTATTATTTTTTCAAGAGTGTACTAGTGTGCTGGATATCCTGGCTGCAGCATCAGACAAATAATTCCATAATCTTGCATAGTTATATGGCATACATGGGTGTTTCAAATTTTAGGTCACACACATGTTTGAAAGTAAAGTACCCATTATGCGTCAATGTCCCTACCGCAGCTAACAAAAGAGCTGATAACTTTGAAACGGCTGAGCCGATTTTGCTAAAACATGTCTAACGATCATTGCTAGAAAACCTGCTTTCAAATAAAAAAACCGCATTCAAATCGGTTCACCCGCTTAAGAGCTACGATGTCACAGACAGACACATAGACAGACACACACATAGCTGTCAAACTTATAACACCCCTATTTTTGCGTCGGGGGTTAGTAAAAAACGAACTCTTAGAAACCTAATCACTATACAACGTGTTTTTTTTTTGATATTCCATAACTCTATAAGTAAAAATAATACAAAAATTCCTAGAATATGTGGTCCAAAAATGCATAGTTTCAAAAATCAATCAATCAATTAAATTAGGTTCATTCTAAGTTTCATTGATAAATACGAGTACCTAATTCATTTTCATTCACACCAATCATTCATAATTAAAGCTAAGAAAAAGCGATGTTGTCATATTTCACGTAGGTAAGGGTGTTTTACATTAATAATCGTGACTTCGAATTATTTTGTATGAAAAATTAAAACAAAAAAAAATGATCATTGAAAAAATAATTCATATGCCAGTTGATTCTTTGATATGGTCTCATTCACTAGAGTTATGTCATATATAAAAAAAGGACCTTGTATAATAGGTCCAGCCTATTATTGTCCAGCCAGGGTAGCAGTATGTTCGAAAGAGTTACCGTGGCCCCGACACAGGCAGCTGAAGGAACACGGGTGGGTTATAGTCAGTAAAAATCTGACACACCCTCCCGCTCCGCCCAGAGCGGGAGAAGTCATTTGATGATTTCCCATCCACAAAAAAAGAAAAAAAAGCCTATTATTGTCCCACTGCAGTGCAAAGGCCTGTTCTCATACGGAGAATGCACGAGCATTGATCACCACGCTTGCTCGAGGCAAGTTGGCGACTTCAGACATAAAATAACCATAAGTCCAGGTTTCCTCACGATGTTTTTCGTTTACCGAAATCAGTAATGTCCAAGATAAACTCAGAAAGTACATATGAATTGAAAAAGTCACATTGGTACTCGCCCGAATTTGAACCCACAACCTTGTGCGTGGCCACTGGGCCATTATGTATAATCTCTACATATTGGTGTTTTAAAAATTGTATGAACAAAATAATAGTACTAAATAGTAAATCTAATTACTTACTTGTGGTACAACCGGTGACTGTGCTATAGCGTCTGGGTAAGAGATGAAAGCAAGACTAGAACCACCAGAATTACTACCGATAACATCATTTATATTGTCGTAGCCAAGTTGAAACGCGAGGTTCCCCAGAATCCCGAATATGGTGATGCCCGAGATTAAACTTGTGAACGTGTCCAACGTGGTCACAATTAACGAATCTCTGAAAACAAGAGAAATGTTGTAATGAACAGAGCGATACCGATACCTACACATTTATTATATACTAGCAGCGCCCCGCTGTGTCACCCGCATAAGTCTCGTTCCCTGAGGGATATCGGGATAAAAAGTATCCTTTGTGTTAATCCATGTTATCTACTATTTGTGTGCCACATTTCATCCAAATCCGTTCAGTAGTTTTTGCGTGAAAGAGTAACAAACATCCATCCATCCTTCCTCACAAACTTTCGCATTTATAATATTAGTAGGATAGTAGGATGATACGTTTAACTACTTTTTGTTTGCTGCAATTCTAATTAAAGTCAAGCTCAATCAACATCCACTTTTTTAGTTGAACGCATTGTACTTAAAAGCTTAGTAAATTCCATGAAGTAATACAGTTAAATTCTCGTCTGTCCTTTAGATTCAAATGGTGTGTTCCGATAAGAAGGAAGCATATCAAACGTTCTTTGTTCTTTTTGGATTGTTAGACGGCAACCCAGTAGCGGGTATCGGTTAGCTACGAGATGCTGTAAATGGTTTTTTAATAATGATGATTTAATTATATCTTACCTGTAAACATTTTGGGAAAATTTGTTGAAAGATGAGAACATAATAAGGGCTCCTGAGCAAGCGGAGAGAGAGAAGAATACCTGTGTCACTGCCGCATACCACACCTGAAAGTATACACACTTTTAATTCTCGTTCGTTCGTACTTAAAGTTCCTTCCTTAACGCTAGAAAGTTTAAATGCCCAGTATTAATGTTTTGTGTAGTTTAAGGCCGCGTCCGAACTAAAAGCGATCGTCGCACGAGCAAGCGATCGTCGCACGAGCACGCGATCGTCGAGTTCATGTGTCACTTTTTTGTTCGGAAAATCGGAAGGCGCTCTCTGTCGGCGCGACCACGCGTTCCGGTTCACTGAACAAAAAGTGACATAATTATGAACGCGGGTGTTTGATGTGTGCTTTCCTATAAATTTTTTTACATGCGAGATCTATTATTATAAAAATATTGTGAGTTAATGCTATGCATGTATTTAGTTGATAAGCCTTTATATAAATAAATAAATTAATTAATAAACTTACTCTCATTTCCAAGATTTTTTCCCATTGCGGTGTAATAAAAAACAATATTCCCATGCTGGCACCGGGTAAAGTGACAGCCCTGGAAACAAACGTTACGAATACATAAATGTAGATGGCTTACAACTTCACGCACTAAGTATGTAGCTGCTATAACACTGCCTGCCTGCTTTGTTTCAAAACTAATGCGACTTCTACGATAGTTGCTACGCGTGTACTACGCCTGCTGCTACGCGACTACAAAGTGCTACGCGAATCCTATAAGCTGCTACGCAAATACTACGACAGCTGCTGCCATGCAAATACATCTGCTACGCGAATTCTACAAACAGCTGCTACGCGAATACTACGACAGCTGACTACTTCGGCTGCTACACATTGTATGCTATGATATAAAGTGCTACGAAAATAGTCGAAAGTGGCTACGCGAAGTCTACGAAAGCCGCCACGCGATTACTGTGACAGCTGCTTTGAATTAAATTATGGATGGATATATTGACATCTATCGACCGGAATCTAATTGAAAAACTTTGCCGCAGCTACTGCAATAAAAGTACGTAGGTATAATAGAAAAAGTAGTGGTCTTAGAGAAGGCCTAATAATTATAATAGTGGCGACAACGAGAGTCTTTGACTGAACTGTACTTCAGTAAAAGAGTTTTACTCTGGGCGCCCAGATGTCGCAAACGGGCTCCGATGTATGATTGACTGATTATAAGTATCTGCTACGGCTACGGCAGCTGTAACGATTATACGTAGCTGCTACGTTAATACTACGATGGACTGTACTAGGAAAGGTACGACTTTTTATATCTTATGTATTTACTTACCTGATTAGCAATATGAACATAACGACATATGGGAACAAAGCGAGGAAATACGCTGCTTTCCCGGAACTTTTCACACCTCGAGCGACAATCAAGAAGATAATTAACCAGGATATGAACAAACTGAGCGTAAGGTCCCACAATGGCAAACCTGCAAAGAAACCACAAAGAGCTTTATTAGAACTAGGGTTAATAATTTTGATTGAACGTTTTGAATACTCTAAGGCCGTGTTCTACTATAAACGATGGTCGCGCGAATTAACGTTCGTCACGATCATTTGTCCAGCGAACCCGAACGCCTCGTCACGCCGAGAACACAATCGGGTTACGCCGAACGCGAAACGACGATATTACGGCACGCCTAATACTACTCTGAAACTATACAGGGTCAAATTAAATTAGCTAGCGAAACTCCGCAGACGTGATGGTATCGTTATCTAAACACGACAAAATAAAAATAAAAAAGATTTGATGAAGTTTTATTTGGGTGGCTGGTAGTGTTGTTACTTGAAGTCCGAGTGGATAAAATCTGTTTTATTGTGTTGAGATATCGATACCATCTCATCTGTGAAGTTTACACAAACAAAGCTGATTTCTAAACTGATATTTTAAATGACAACACTACCGGCAGCGGTTGATGACCCCCAAAAAAAACATCATCAAATTAATTTCTTTTTTGTTTTATCCTGTTTAGATTTCGACACCCATCACGTGTGCGGAGTTTCGCTAGCTAATTTAATTTGACCATGTATAAGCATAGAAATACTTAATCTTAATAAGTAGTTATTAGTTTGCTTACCAATTCCGTCATGGATCCCATCTGACTGCCGCAGTATGGTTCGCCTGTTAACAAAAAAACTTCTATAGGACATCATTAATTTCGTACCCAAAAATTTAAAGTGGAGCCAGAAAAAAAACTATTTTCTTATCGGAAATAACATCTTGAACATTTTTTTATTCTTGAATAGTTTTTAAAATATGATTGACGTGTAAAAGTGTTTGTACAAACCTACTTACAGAAATAAAATCATTTATCATTATCATTTAAAAAATACCGACTTTTAATTGAAAATAACATCTTGAACATTTTTTAACTGTTACAACATAGGTCTACAATTAACCTGCTATTTGAATTTAAAAGTACCAAAAATCATATTTTTCCCAACAATATTTTGGACATTCATTAAAAGACGCAAACAGTTATTGATCTGCTGGATTTCATTTCTAAACCTGTTACGCCATAGAAGAAATGAGCGTTAGGTATACTAAGGTATGATATCTTCTTCTTCTTATTTCAAACCTCGTCGGCCCAAAACCGCCACTTCCACGGCGTCGTCGGTGGCAGCACAGAGCTCACTTTGAGTGCGAAGGTATGATATAATAGGTACCTATTCAAAAATATTATTATT
Organism: Fissipunctia ypsillon; assembly: GCA_947568875.1. NCBI lineage: Eukaryota > Metazoa > Arthropoda > Insecta > Lepidoptera > Noctuidae > Fissipunctia > Fissipunctia ypsillon. Next base: position 12,502,415 of record OX387652.1, on the reverse strand, counting down.
ATTTCGTCTTTGAAATTTCTCGGGACTCCGGGTCCCGGACCTTTGTAAGGCGTACGAAGGGCCGAAGCCAACTCGCAGAGGCCCGTTAGACGTTTTAAATGAAGTGAGGTACCGTGCAGCTGACGATTATCCCTGTATGATTATCACTATGCAGAGGAGCTCGTGGCTAAGTAATAACAGCCGCACGGGTCGATCCATCAGGTTAAGCTACGCTTGCCGGGGTTGGTTCGTAGATGGGTGACCATCTTTACATACTGAGACTCCTCCGTGCCTCGAAAAGCACGTTAAGCCGTTGGTCCCGGCTGTCATTCGTGGATCTTTGACAGTCGTTACGGGTCGTCAGAAGTCTGACAACCAGTCTTACTAAGGGGTATCGTATTACCCAGTTACTGGGTTGTGGAGGTCAGATAGGCAGTCGCTCCATGTAAAATACTGGTATTCAGCTGCGTCCGGTTAGACTGGAAGCCGACCCCAACATAGTTGGGAAAAGGCTAGGCAGATGATGATGATTATCACTATGCAAGTGCACCCAAGAACAACCCTTGGTGGATGCAGGACTATGCCCCTGCCTGACCAATGTTATATACAATATGTAAAATAAATAACACACAACTTCTCAAGGGATCATTTTACTCATCATTATGAACAACTTTTACTATGGGACCAAACCTGAAATCGCGAAAAAAAAATCTTCTGTTCCCTACATTTTGACGAGTTATGCGAACATAAATGTAGGGAGCAGCTGATTTTTTTTCGCGATTTCAGGTTTGGTCTTATAGTAAAAGTTGTTCATAATGATGAGTACATTAATTGTATACTCTCGTTGTAATAGTAAAAAAAAACCCGGCCAAGTGCGAGTCAGACTTACACACGAAGTGTTCCGTACCATCGTACAATATAAAACACTACATATTAAAAAAGTACTAAACGAAGAATATTTTTCATCTTATATTTTAACAATCGCAAAGATAACTTTGTATTTCATAATTATACTGCGAATTACAAAGTTTTTTTTTGCAGTTGCAGAACATCGCCCATATTTAAACAAAATACCTTAGGAATCGGTGTATTTAGTTCTTGTTGATTAAATACATTTTATGGTACATAATATACAGAAGTTTCAAATTCCTAACTTATTTAGTTGTTGCGATAGAGCTCGTACAAAAATGGTCTAAAACTGACAACTTTTGCTGCCCCCTGTTTTTCTTCATTTTTGAAGATATTATTATACTTGTACTCTACTCGATGAGTTCTAGACAATGACACTCCACATACCAGGGTATCTCCTTTAATTTATAACTTTATTTTATTTTTATTATTTTTGTTATAGCGGCAATAGAAATGGTGCTGATCCACGCGTCATGTTCGTGAACGGGCGCCGTCAGTGGAGACTGGTCATCTCTTAACTACCAGGGCTTATTTTTAATCTTATATTTTGAGTTGTTTTTAATTTTTAATTTTTTACATTGTTCCCACATATAGAAGCAACAAGAACAATGTATCCAGGATTTTGTAATAATTTTGATTTAAAAGAGTGTCCATGGAGTTTCTTGCCCATTCTTCTCCATAGAGATCTACGTTTTGGAATGGGCGACTAGCTTAAATTTTCTGACTAACTAACTGACTTTAATTGAAATAAATGCTTTGAGTTTAAGTTTGACACAATCTGTGAAAATTTCATCTGTCTACCTATTAGGTACGGTTCATAAGATACAGCTCGCTGACAGACAGACGGACGGACGGACAGCGGAGCCTTAGTAATAGTAAGTTATTTCCCATAAGAAAACTGTTTTTTTTCTGGCTTTACTTTATGGGTATAAAATGTTCGAAATCTGTGATGTCATCTGTAATTAAAAGTTTAATCTACGTACAATAAACCCCGTGGCCGTAAGCTACACGCTCTTCAAGCGACACGCATCTTGCGACAGCGACGGCAGAGAAGTCAAATGAAAGAAGTAAGTAGTTTAGAGCCTGCCACGAGTTACCGCGAGGCGCCTTGCGGAGCGGCGACAGACGGACACAAGGAACGCGCGCGCGTGTCGCTTGTCGCAAGTCGCATCGCCCGTGAACGGCGCGGCGAGGCAATTGCGTAACACACTAGTAATCGGTTTCATTTTGATAGTTCAACAACATTCATTGCGTTACGTTGTTGAATGAATGAATGAATGAAATGCACTGACCCCAGCGTGGTTTGACCAGACTCGATTACTCGAATGAACTCAAAGATTCACACTAGCCCCTTTAGCCTCATGTTTCATGGTGCAACAGAGGCCGTTGCAGACCAAGGAGTAGACCGAGGGGCGGGATAATGGTAGGGAAGACGTGCCCTTAGGATATGGAAGGATTATTAGAGCCGTACCGGATATGCATTCTAAAGTAGGCAATGGAATAGTGGAGAGACGGGTAATATTTATCTATGGATAGACATCTTATAACGACATCGTCGCAATGTTGTTTCAAGTCCGGCTTCACCGGTGAGTCTTTTGGCGGGGTTACTGCTATGCTGTATTACGTGTTGCTGATTCCAGTCTTCGTCTGAAGTCTCGCTACTATCCGTTTCAGGTTTCTTTTTTCGAACATATGAAGCAATGAATTAGCAATTTGCTTCAAAATGATTCAGATTGTGATTCATAGTGTGTTACGCAATTAGGGTGCTGGACCTAAAAGAAAGGCTATCTTGAGCTTGTCGGGAATCTTGACTTTTTGACAGTGCTAAGTAGGAATCGAATCGTTAGTGATGATGCTGATAGTACCATTTATAGGGCCTTTCGACAGAGGGCTCAAAATTTAAATTGCTGTTGGACTTAAGAATCAAAACCTTCCGACAACTGTAGCTTCACCAACATGACCGTTACACACCGTCAAAGTTCCTTGTTGGAAAACCTATGTATAATCCAAAAATCAAAACAGGTTTCAGGATAATGGTTACAATGGTTATGGTTATGGTGATAATGGTTGTACTTACTTTGACTTACACGAGATTTTGATACCCTGTGAGCTATACCTAAGTACCTACAGTACCTACCGTACGCAAAATACGCGCTTTGACGTGAAGTTGCGGACAGCAGCCCGTATTACCTATACCTACCTCATTATCATCTCTTATTTGCGAATTAATTAATCGAAATTATCAATGTAACTTGTACGCAGCGTAAACACTATCGGGACATGACATTTATTTTATCTGGTATTTGTTGATAATTGTATATTTTACTAGCTTTTGCCCGTAGCTTCGCCCGCGTGGATGTCGGAAAATATCCCACGGGCACGTACCTATGTGTAAAAGTACCCTATGTGTTAATCCAGGTTAACAATGTCTTCTCGCATTGCTTACATATTATCCGAGGAGCGGCGCGCGGATTGATATATGATTGCTGGAGGATAAAAACGCGGTCGGAGGACCCCCGTCAGGAACAGTTCCTTTTCACATAATGATTTAGTAAAACAAAAGCAAAATTTTCGCTGCCGCCACCTTTTTTTTTTTTTTTTTTTTTGTGGATGGGAAATCATCAAATGACTTCTCCCGCTCTGGGCGGAGCGGGAGGGCGTGTCAGACTTTTATTGACTAAAACCCACCCGTGTTCCTTCTGTTGCCTGTGCCGGGGCCACGGTAACTCTTTCGAACATCCCGCAACCCTAGCTGGCATCGGCCCTAGCGGACCCCGTCAATAGTGCTGACATCTCTTTGAGGCGCGCGTGGAACACGACGCGCCGTCGACTCGGGCTTAGTCCTTACCGGACGGCGAGCTACCCATTGCTCGCCATCCGCAAGCCCGCGCCTACGGTGGCCGGGAATCGGCTGCCAATTCCCGACGCCCAGGGCGTCTCCTGCGGCGACTAGGGGCGTGAGGGCGCAAAGCTTGCCTCTCCCTCACGCGTCCCGCCTCCTCCTTCACGAGCATTACTACTTCGCAGAAGGAGGTAATGACTTCCCATGCACTCTCGCTCCGTACCATGGCCTGGACCAGGGCCGGACGCGAGAGATCGCCGCCGCCGATCGCTTCCGCGAGGACACGGCGGTGCTCCGCCCAAGCCGGGCAGACCTCCACCGTATGCTCCACCGTGTCCTCCGGGCGATCCACACAGTGGTGACACCCGGGCGTTTCCTCCCGCCTTATCCGGAACAGGTACCTCCCGAAGCACCCGTGTCCGGTGAGGACCTGCGTCAGGCGGAAGGTGAGGACGCCGTGGCGCCTCTCCAGCCACTCCTCAAAGAGGGGACTTATCGCCGCAATTGTGGCGTGCCCAGCGCTGGGTTGCGACAATCGCACTCTCCATGCCGCCATGAGATCCTGCCGGAGCTCTGTCCGCCGTGCCGCGATTTCTCGCGGCAACGGAGTTACGCCCCGGCGTCCTGCCTCCTCGCGCCACTCCCACATGTGCGCGAGGACTTTTGCCTCCAGATCCCATGGCGGTAATCCGGCAAGGAGGTTCGCCGCCTCCCCGGAGACCGTGCGGTATCCCCGGGCTAACCGGATGGCCATGACCCTCTGGGACGCGTTCAACCGACGGGCTGCCGCCACCTTGGATTTACATATATTACAGGTACGAAACTTAGTAAAATGATTGTTCTCTAAATTACTAAAGTGTCTTTGGCGATGGCGAAAATCGGGCTGACCGATGATGAGTTAGTAAGGATTTTTAACCCCCTAGGGGATGAATTTCCAAAAACGCTAAAACACGTCATTCGTAATTTCTAAACGAAAAGCTTAATACCAATTTCTTCCTTACAAACTTTCATCCCCTATTTTTCCCCCCTTAGGAGATGATTTTCCAAAACTCTGAAACACGTGGTTTTTAATTTTTAACCAGAATGTTAATACCAATTTTCTTGGTTTAAACTACAAAAATTAAGATTTTCCGTACAAACTTTCATCCCCTATTTTACTCCCTTAGGGGTTGAATTTCAAAAAATCCTTCCTTATTCCTAACTCTTGTCTACAGTATAAAGGGAACCTCTTTGCAAAATTTCATCTTTTCTAGGTCCAAGGGTTTGGGCTGGGCGTTGACGAGTCAGTCAGAACTTTTCTTTTTATTTATATACGTAGATAGATGATAAGATTACAAGCAATGTTAGATACCTATATTATAGTAGATTATTCACTAAATGCATAAAGCAGTGTCTTAGGTCATAGGCGCTGTGTTGAATCCCGAACGTAACGAAAGATTCTAGGGCTCCCGAGCGCAGCGAGGGTGAACATCCTGATTGCAGCGCAGAGTGCAGTGCTGTGCGCGTATGATTTTTTATGTATGTTTACGATATTTTGCAACTGCTTAAATTTCGTTACGTTACTGCCAAACATCTGATCAAACATCTCTGAATATTACAAGTATTTCTGAAGTAGGTGCTGTGCAGAAGCCTTATATTATCCCCTTTCCGACAAATACAGGGTTAAATTAAATTAGCTAGCTATACTCCGCAGACGCGATGGGTATCGATATCTAAACACGATATAACATCGTGTTTAGATATCGATACCCATCGCGACACGACTAAACAAAAAAGAAATTAATTTGATGATTTTTTTGCAGTTATTGTAGTCACTTGAAATATCAGTTTAAAAATCTATTTTTTTTTTGTATACTTCACAGACGAGATCGTGTTTATATCGTGTTTAGATATCGATACCCATCGCGTCTGCGGAGTTTAGCTAGCCAATTTAATTTAACCCTGTATAAGCGCCTATCAATACTAGATATCGTGAATCGTCTGATATTTGGACTGCGGTATTCTAATTATATTGATTGCTTGTCGGCTTACTATTCGAGCTGACGCACGACGCGACGTGACGTATTAAATTAATACTCTACCTTAGTAGGTAGATATTAATTTACATAATTATGTGTAAATAAATTAATATGTGAACTCACGTGAAATATAATTCTGCACTGCTCACTGGTTCTCCGGTCAATTCACTCAAATTAGCGGTCTGTCCAGATGGTACACAGTTTTCCCATTCTGGTTGGCAGAGAGCCCAAGGTAGTGTGCTTTGAAAACTCATGACTAAATAATACAAACAAAGTCCCACGATTGACATATAGTAAGAGACCACATAGAGAGCACTAAGAGCTTGAGCGTAGCCCGTCCCTGAAAAATAAAATATAGTCAGACTAAGACTAAGGTCAGTATTACAGAACGTTCCTCAAGTCCAATTTGATCGTTAATCAGTCGATCACTGTTTAAGTATAGAATCAGTACTTGAGCATCGTTCTTATTAACGGTAATCAATCTATAATCAGCTGAATCAGGACTCAAATCGAGCATCAAGCAGAGATGTGTATTGTTTATGCATCAGCCTGTTTTCGTTTACGATATATTTAATTTACCTACTTTGTTCTGTTCTTCATAGCATTAGAAATAGTAAAATGTACCTTATAAACCCAATTATTTAGTAAATCAGCGTTATTGTGGCAGGGGGTCTACTCCCTAAGCACGAAGTCCGTAATTTCGGCCGAAGTTACGGGCGTTTCCTACTCCGTATCACTTACGGACATAATATTAGTTCGGTTTCCGAACTAAGAATGAATGACAAAACAATTTTACAGTTATCCCTACGCCCGATGTGTTTCTGCCCGTCCAAATATTTTAAATTTACACTTGTTTTGACGGATTTACTACATTCAGATGGGCCTGTGTATTCGTTGACGGACTTAGGGAGTAGACCCCCAGTCCCGAATACTACAATCCCACATTGAACAAAATCTGTTAATGAAGTCAGTTTGTATGCAAAACGGTCAGACCTTTGTAGAATGCTACAAGGATGTTTTGGTGCCTAAGTGACGTTGTTGGGAAACTTTTGTGAATTTATTACAGAAATAGCGGCGTTAGTTCCGATTTAAACCACGCGCCAAAAGAACTTTGTAGGTGATCTTGTTGGTGTACTTATTGGGGTTGAAAAAACCTAAGGCATGGATAGCCACTGTCACCAACAAGGCAGCCATTGTGTTGTTGCTGAATATTCTGAGAACATTTTTGAACAATTCTACTATCTGTGTACCTACTGCCTTCGTGGTCAATATTATTAATCGTGGTCAGTAGGTAGAAATAAATATTTCACCACATCTTGTGAAAACGGTATCTCTTTATTGTATTTACAATTATTATATGTGTCCTTTGTAGGTACCCTAAAGTTCAACCTTCTATTTGAATTATCGTTGAATAAATGATTGTAATATATCTGTCGCGTAATAATTTCATGAAATGTCCAAACAATTCATGAAATGATCAATTCTAAGTTTTGGCCACAACATATCCATTTTGATATGAATTCCACAACAGTTTACAACCCCGACAATGCATATCTGCATTTGCAACTCAAGCGCGGTCTCGACCACACTTGGGTGATTGCAGATCCAATCACTGCTTGGGTTCGATTCACGAACTGAGTAACGATCTAAAATAAAGCCAAACTCAGCTGAACTATGATCAAGTAATCTAATATGCTTGAGGAACGTTCTAAAATTAAAACTTGACTCAAAACTAAGAAGTATTACAAATATCAATGCTTGAGTTTCCTTCTCTAGAATAGTTAGATATTTTAAATCGAATCTGTAGATTAGAACTGATTAATCTACCTTTCATTGCTGGTGATAAAGCCCACACTTTAACACAATTACTACTACTGAACTGCCCAAGTGAGGTTTCTAGGTAGTACATAGGTTTCCCAATAAGTAAAAGTACGATGATGTAGGGTATCAGGAATGCGCCGCCTCCGTTTTGGTAGGCAATGAAGGGGAACCGCCAAACGTTGCCCAGACCCACCGATGTGGCGATGCATGACATCAGGAATTGGTACTGATTATCCCACTGAGGTCTTTCATTTTCCGGTTTGGGTTCATCCTGGAATAGAAATAACGTTGTTATAAGCAACTTTGAAACAGTCCCAGTGTAGGCGAAGCACAGTAATGTGAGCTCTATTTCTAGGTTTAAGATAGTTATATTAGGATAGGAGTATATAACTATAAGAATATTGTAAAGCAATTTGACTGGACATGTTTGTTTTACCAATTAGTATACCCGCTACTTGTGCCATGGTAGTAAAATGCGCGCCTGCCGCATTGTCAGTCATTGGGTAATAACGGCGGGGGGTACATTTTACAACCCCCGCCACTTGCGCTACCCATGCCAGCGCATAAAAAGGGCGCACCTTGGCACAAGCAAGTCAGTCTACAGCGATCATCCAGTGAAGCGACATACCTACACCCGTTGGTTCACTTCGCGCCGCGCTTGAAGTAATTAGTAATACCAGTCAAGTTGCTAAGTTTGTAAATAGTGTGTAAATTTGCCCGTGTATTTCCTTTTAATATTTTGTATTGTGTTGTGTCGTATTGGAAATACAAGTGTTTTACCCCGTGTCGCGTGGTTTTATTTCCGCTTCTTCGTCAAGGGAACAACGTCACCCCCGCCTACACGCCCGTATCCCCCACCTGCCCCTCAGCGTGGGCTACATTTTGGTCCTTCGAGCCGGATCGGGTTCAACAAGAAGAAGTGAAAATACATCATGAGTCAGAAAAGTGCAATGACCACGCGCAGTAAGCTAAGAAGATTGGGCGAGGAAATAAGTGCGCGTCGAAAGGATGACGTCATCTCGGACTCAGGCTCGCCATCTGAAAAGGCACCAGGTTCACCATCGGTGGCTCCAACATTGGCACCGACGCTGGCTCCTAACATTCCTCTGACGGGTGGTCGTGTGATTGACCACAGCGGAAGTACGTCAGAAGGACTGCAGAAAGGACAGACAGTCGCACGAAGTCGCCATGGATCAACGCGAAGCAGCAGAGTCTCATCTAAGAATAGCCGCAGGAGCGTCGATTTCTTACGAAAGAGGATCGAGTACGAAGCTGAGCGCGATTTGGTGCAACTAAAGGAGAAGCTCATGAGAGACAAAGAGAATCTCGTGAAGAAAAGGATGGAAGCAGAGATTGCAGAGATAGAAGCCGCTGCTGAGAGTGATGACTCTGTCTCGGATGTGGATTCGGAACAGCGCGTTGAAGAATGGTTTAAAACAACGCCTCAAATGACTCAACAGGATGCAGTATTGTGTGCGCCTTCTGTATCCCGCGCACCTGTTGAAGTGACTGCACCCCGTGAAACAGCTGTGACCCACGATGAAAATGTGAGTACAGCGAATCGTGAATCCACCGTGCTTCGGAAGATAGATGTGTTGCATGCGCCAGTCCCGGTACCTGACATGACAGTACCGACCGCGCAAATGTACATGCCATTGTCGACAGAAGGAGTGAGATTCCGTCTGCCTGATGACTATCCCGTCTTTACCACTCCGGCCGCAAGTGTACCTCGAGTACCAACACTCGAGTCGGATACACGGCGGCAGAGATATGACGGAGTGGATGAAAGAGAAAGACGTCGAGAATCGTCGGGTGAAAGAGACAGGAAGATAGACAAGCTGGCAGAAGCAATCGCAAGCATGGCACGCCCGCGACCGATACCAAGGCAGTCATATGAATTGCCACCATTTCACGGAGACCCTTCCGAATGGATATCGTTTCGGAAGATGTATTGGGACACAACTGAATTGTACAGTTTCAAGACACATGAGAACCTAGCACGACTAAAGACCTCACTGCATGGCGAAGCAAAGAATTCAGTGTTGGATTTACTGCGAACGTCAACAGACCCCACAGAGATAATGCATGCGCTTGAGGAAGAGTACGGTCACCCGACCGTAGTGCTCCAGTGTGCGTTGAGAAAAGTGAGAGATTTACCCAGAGTGACGGAAAGTGGCCGGGAGCTGAGGAAATTCTCATCAACAGTTAGAAACTGTGTGTCCTTATTGAAGAACATTCGTGCACAAGGTTATATAAATAACCCACAATTAGTGAGTGAGTTGCTGAGCAAGCTGACACCAGTACAACGTGCGCAGTATGGTGACTTTGCGATGGGCTTAGATAACGCACAGGGAGTGGATTTAAGAGTGTCACCGAACTTAGAGATATTGTCTCACTTTCTCATACATTTGACACGTTCGACGTCATACTATGTGCAACCAATGATGAATGAGCCTGGACCGTCGAAACCCCTTGTGAAGCAACAGAAGAATGTCACCGGTCAAGCCCGGCCAGTGAATACCGCACGTCCTGTCAGCAGCAGACCACCGTTGGCTCATCGAGTAAATACGCAGAGTGACGAATCCTCCGTACCTAAGGATTGCGTAATATGCCAACGGGAACACGCCATTGAAGATTGTGACCAGTTTAAGAAGCTAAGTGTGCAGCAACGTTGGGACACGATAAAAGAAAAGAACACATGCTTCAAATGCCTTGTCAAGAAGCATCCCAAGAGGTTCTGCCGCGCAAACAGATGTGAAAAGTGCGGTTATGGACATCACGTGTTGTTACACGCGGATAAGCCGCAGAAAGAAGATAAAACAGAAAGTGTAACAAACATCGGGGAATGGCGAGCTACAGCGTTACTGAAAATAATGCCAGTGACTTTAAGTGACGAAAACGGCGACGACAAACAGTGCTATGCGTTATTAGACGATGGTGCGACCGTATCGCTCATAGACAGTTCGCTCGCAACCAACCTAGCGGGACCGCGTGTACCTCTCTCGCTAAAAACCGCGGGTGGCTACGGAGTGACGGACTTAACCTCGCGAGTAGTACAAGTGCGTGTGAAAGGACCTAATGGACAGTGTCACAAAGTAAAGTGCCGTACAATGGTGAACGTGAACTTACCAACGCAAACAGTGTCCGCCTCAGTGATACGTGACAACGCTCACCTCTGTAACTTGGGTTGCGTGGAAATGAGGGGAGCCAAGCCGCTGCTGTTACTCGGACAAGACAATTGGGAGCTGCTCGTCAGTCGGGACATCCGCCGTGGACGATCCGGTAAGCCGGTTGCCTCACTCACGAAGCTAGGTTGGGTCATACATGGACCATTCGATTCAGCTAGTACTAACGAAACAGTGAATTGCACAACAGTCTCCCTTCCTGATCTACATGATTTGGTAAAATCACAGTTTGACTTAGAAGCCATAGGAATTTCACAAGATACTCGCAAACATAAGGATGTTGAAAGAGCCTTAGATGTACTAGATAGCACTAGTCACCGCACTCCTGACAGGTCACAGTGGGAAGTAGGTTTATTGTGGAAGCATGATAATACGCAATTGCCTAACAATTATAATCAGGCCCGGCAGAGGTTGTACGGTATCGAGAGACGTATGCGCAAAGACGCTAGTTTCGCTGAGTTATACACGAAACAGATAGATCGACTATTAGACGAGGGCTATGCGCGCAAAGTAGAGGGCGAGATAGATAGCTCTCCGGTTTGGTATTTACCACACTTTGGTGTAGTGAACCCAAACAAACCAGGGAAGCTTCGCTTAGTGTTTGACGCGGCTGCTGCATCTCACGGTACATGTCTGAACGACAACCTGCTGACCGGCCCTGACATGTTAAATTCATTGCTCGGCATATTATTAAAGTTCAGGATAGGCCCCATAGCATTTTCAGGGGACATCGCTGATATGTTTTTGCGGATAAGAATTAGGTCAGAAGATCAAGGCGCGCAATTATTTTTATGGAGAGGCGCGGACCAACGTAAAGAACCAGATACATATGTGATGAATTCTATGATATTTGGTGCAGTCTCATCACCAACCACGGCAATCTATATACTCAATAAAAATGCCAGTGAATGGGTTGACGTCTATCCCGAAGCTGTTGAAGCCATAAGGACGAAGCACTATATGGACGATTATTTAGATAGCGCATGGTCCGAAGAGCAGGCTAACAGACTGATTGAGGAAGTGTCCAGAATACACGCCTCCGGGGGATTTGTAATACGGGGGTGGGTCACGAACTCATCAGAGCTTAGGGACAGACTAAGAATAGATATGCCTGAGAGAGTAGCCCTCGAAAAGGGAGTAGGTTCGGTAGAGAGGACACTAGGTCTAATATGGTCACCCAAGGAAGATGAATTGGGTTTTGACCTTTCATTTAAACGGTTACCGGCAGAGATAATAAATGGCGATCTGATTCCCACTAAGCGGCAATTTTTGAGCGCAATAATGTCAATATATGACCCTCTGGGTTTCCTTTATCCCTGCGTCATCCAATCACGTATATTAATGCAAAGAATTTGGAAATCAGGAATCAAGTGGGATGAACCATTAAATGAGGAAGATGCCTATATGTGGCTTAATTGGCTTAATAATTTACAGCGATTAAAAGATGTTAAGATACCGCGGTGGTATAGGTTAAACCTAGAGAACCTAGAGTTACATGTGTTCGGGGACGCTAGCGAACTAGCTTACGCCGCGGTAGCTTACCTAGTAGGCTATAACTCCGAAGGCAATAGAGAGATTGTTATGATACTAGGGAAAGCGCGAGTAGCGCCACAAAAGGTTATCTCTATCCCTAGACTAGAGTTACAAGCAGCGGTGTTAGCTTGCCGATTAGCGGATACCGCCGAAAAGGAGCTAGGGTTACCAATTAAAGAGAAATTTTATTGGACTGACAGCAAAACTGTTTTAAAATGGATAAATTCTGATGCACAAGAGTTTCAAAGGTTCGTTTCGCATAGACTAGCGGAAATAGATAGGCTGTCAGATAGAGGCAACTGGCGCTGGGTCCCCACAAAGGACAACCCAGCTGACGTAGCGACCAGATTGTGTTGGCCCGATAACCATGCAAAATGGCTCTCGGGCCCCTCGTTTTTACGTGATTCACAGGAGCAGTGGCCGACATGTCAGGAGCCTGAGGCGGCGGAGGCGGATCTTGAGTGCATTCATCGGGTCCACGCCACCATAGCACCTCCAGCACCACTCCTGAACTACGAACGATATTCATCGTGGACGCGCATACAGCGCGTTATGGCGCGCACGCTCGTCTTCGTCAGCCGATGCCGTAAACGCCGGGCGACGACGGAGCTGCGAACACACGACTTAGAAGAAGCACACAACATTTTAATAAAGTTGTGTCAAGAAGACAGCTTTCACGATGAACGAGCTGCCATTCTCAAGGGGCTGCCCGTTCCCAACGACAGCAGCATAAAAGCTTTGGACCCAATGATTAGCGACGATGGGTTGCTACGAGTGAGAGGACGTCTGAGTGCCTGCGAAGTGCTCACATTTAGTGAAAGGCACCCTATAATCTTGGACGGGCGTCATCCTCTAACTAGGAAGCTAATCGCACACTACCATGCGATGGCTTTACATGCGAACCACGAAACCGTCGTCAATAACCTACGAGAGAAATACTGGATCACGAAGATCAGGACATCAGTAAAGACAGTGGTCGCAAATTGCCAGCTCTGTCGCATCTGCAGAGCTCAACCCGCCCCACCAAAAATGGGTGATCTCCCACTTGCAAGGCTGGAAAACACCAGAAGAGCTTTCGTGCGAGTGGGAGTCGACTACTTCGGCCCAATGGAAGTGGCGATTGGCCGGCGCCGCGAAAAGAGGTGGGGAGCCTTATTCACCTGCCTCACTACGCGCGCCGTCCACCTGGAGTTAGCCGCCACGCTGAGCGCCGATTCAGCCATACTAGCCCTACGGCGCCTAATAGCGCGCCGTGGGCAACCAGCACATTTGTACTCCGACCAGGGTACAAATTTCGTCGGAGCCAACACCGAGCTGCGAGCTGCACTGAAAGACCTCAACCATGGGCAGCTCAGGGACGAGGCCATCAACCGAGGCATATCATGGCACTTCAATCCCCCGGCGACACCTCACATGGGTGGCTGCTGGGAACGCCTGGTGAGGTCGGTGAAGAACGCGCTACGAAGCACACTCAAAGAGCGAGCGCCTCGTGAGGAGGTTCTTTACACCCTCCTCACAGAGGCCGAGCAAATAGTGAACAGCCGACCGCTGAGTTACGTGCACGATGACCACAACGAGCCTGTGGTCCTGACACCGAACCACCTACTCCTGGGCACTGCATCCGGGAGTACGCCGTTTGCACCGAGGGACATCGAAGACGTCGACTCCCGCAGGCAGTGGCGGCGTGTGAACGCGCTTGCCGACATGTTCTGGCGGCGCTGGCTGCGGGAATATCTCCCGACCCTGCAACGTCGCGAAAAGTGGAAGAACAATGTGCCAAATGTGCGTGTCGGTGACGTAGTAGTGTTGGTGGACAGTAGCAAAGAACGAAGTGCATGGACAAAGGGGATAATCCAAACAGTGTACCACGGAAATGATGGAATCATCCGTGTAGTAGATGTTAAGACTGTATATGGGGTCCTGCGTCGGCCCGTAGCAAAGATTATTGTGCTTCCCACAGACCAAGATGTAATGCGGCTGAACCCTGTTACAGGGGGTGGAATGTAGGCGAAGCACAGTAATGTGAGCTCTATTTCTAGGTTTAAGATAGTTATATTAGGATAGGAGTATATAACTATAAGAATATTGTAAAGCAATTTGACTGGACATGTTTGTTTTACCAATTAGTATACCCGCTACTTGTGCCATGGTAGTAAAATGCGCGCCTCCCGCATTGTCAGTCATTGGGTAATAACGGCGGGGGGTACATTTTACGACCCCCGCCACTTGCGCTACCCATGCCAGCGCATAAAAAGGGCGCACCTTGGCACAAGCAAGTCAGACACACCTAGTGTCTTTAGGGTGTGTCTACACCCTTCGCACTAGACTGGTCAGGGCCCTGTCGCACATTAAGACTGGCGACAGGTTACAGCTCTAGGGCTCACAAGTAGGTACACACCTCCCTGTCTGCACCCGACAGGGAGGGCCACTCACCCCCGGGCCCATCCACCCGGGGAGTAGGATCATTAGGTTCCCTTATTTTTCTTTTTTTTTTTTTTTTAAACTCCCTACTACTGTGATGTCTGACGCCGACATCGCAGCTTTTGCAAGAGAGGTCCTTTTTAAGGACCCTGATTTCCTCCTCAGATATGGGAAGGCATGGCGTAGTCGCCATCTCGACCCAAGCGAGGCTCTTGAGAGCCCGCTTTCCCCCCCTGTAGCAGACAGGGGCACCCCTCCTACGGCGGTTTCGATGCCGGCTGTAGTCTCCCCCCAGCCCGAGGTGATGGACACCTCCACCCCTCCTTCGGACTCCGAATCAGAGGACGCCATCTCGCTCACTTCCTCCTCCTCCTCCTCAGACGACTATCAGGTCGTCGGAAAGGGAGGGAAGAGGAAGAAGAGCGCCTCCTCAAAGGCCGGCAAGGCCAAAAAGCCTCTGGCGGCAGCCATCCCCTCCGCCCCTGACTGCGCCCCTGCCTGCGCCCCTGCCCCTGCCCCTTCCTCTACTTCCGGCTCGGCACCCACCCGATCACCCACCTCAGCCAGTCCTATCCCAACGGACTCAAAGAGGAAGGTGCGTCCCCCGCCCCCCTTA
The DNA here is from genome assembly GCA_947568875.1 of Fissipunctia ypsillon. NCBI lineage: Eukaryota > Metazoa > Arthropoda > Insecta > Lepidoptera > Noctuidae > Fissipunctia > Fissipunctia ypsillon. The sequence continues at coordinate 12,487,091 of OX387652.1, read as the reverse complement.
TACATCCAAGATAAGTCCAAGTGGACAGAAATCTCCAAAGTTTGTGTGGATCGCAAGATCCAATACACCAATGCCCGATCTACCCAGCAGGGCATCAAGGTTACTGTCCCCTCGTCCTCGGACTACAGGGACCTTGTCCGAATTCTTCGTGAAAGGAAGTACTCCTTTCACACATTCTCCCTCCCGGAGGAAACTCCGACGAGGGTAGTCATCAGGCGTATCCCGAAGGAGATCGCCACCGAAGAGATCAAGGCAGACCTGATCTCCAAGGGTATCCCAGTGTCTGCTGTCCACCGCCTTCACCGGGCGAAACAGGGCCTTGTATATGACATGGTCCTGGTGATCTGCGACCCCGTTGAGGGTCATCACCCGATCTTCAAAGTGAAGTCGGTGTGCTCACTGTCGGGCATCTCTATTGAGAAGCCCAGGAAATCCAATATCGTTGGCCAGTGCCACCGTTGCCAATTATACGGCCACTCCCAGTCGCACTGCTACGCAACTCCCAGATGCGTTAAGTGTCTGGGCGGGCATGGCACTGCGGACTGCCCTCGCCCCAAGGACAGGACTCTCTGCACAGAACCTCCAAGTTGTGTGCTCTGCGGGCAAGCTGGTCACCCAGCTAACTACCGGGGATGCAGTAAAGCCCCTAAATCTTCCTCGGCCAAGCTGGCGAAGCGTGCCAGCGAGCGCCAGCAAAGGGAAAGCCCGAGCGTAAAGCTCCCCTCTGCTCAGTTGCCCGAGCGCCTCGCTCCTCAGAGACCCTCCCCATGGGTCAACTTTAAGGCAGCTTCGGCCTCGGTGCCGCCCTCTCAACCCATCCCTGCGCCATTGGCCACTGCCACGCCGGTCCCGGCAGCAGCCCCATTGGCTCCTGTGGCCACCGCCGCTCCCAAAGCTGCGCCGGTTCCCACGGCAGCAAACAGGTCCCCTTCCTCAGGCCATCAGCCTTCAAACCCACAGGTGCTTCTCAGCGTATTCGCTGTTTTCTACACCCCGGCGGCCAACGCCATGGTGAAGGAAATCCGTGCCGCTCAAGGAAACGCTCTTCGTCTCCTTGAGATATTCAATGCATACCCTGAGGTATCGCAAGCTCTCGAAAATCTAACTTTTTAAATTCCATTATGAATTTACAAAAGATTAGATCCCTCAAACCCCGCTCCCTTAAACTAGGCGTCTTCAACGCCAATGCAATTACCGGTCAACGCGATGAGATCGCCACCTTTCTGCGTGATCATCAGCTTGACATTATGCTCATTCAAGAGACCTTCCTGAAGCCCCATCAGCGGGACCCGAAAATCGCCAACTATGACATAGTTCGCAATGACAGGTCCCGCTGCCACAAGGGTGGCACCCTTATATACTACAAAAGGTCTCTTTACTGTAGTCCTATGGACCCTCCTCCACTAGTCTCTCATCTTGAGGTCTCAATCTGTCGGCTCGGCATGACTGGTCATCAACCAATCACCATCATCTCTGCCTACTTCCCGCCTGCCAATGGTGCGGAGGATCCCACCGCGATCACCAAGGACCTAACTGTCCTCTTCGGACTGAGTGACTCCGTCATCTTGGCGGGGGATCTCAATGCCAAGCATCCCGCCTGGAACAGCAACACGACCTCCACCAGAGGTAGGATACTGTTCAACCTAGGTGCCTCCCTCAACTTCGATGTCATCGCTCCGATGAACCCAACCCACTACCCTGGCGTTCCCAGCCAGCTTCCAGACGTGCTCGATGTTGCGCTACTCAAGAATGTAAACCTTCGTTTGCACTCTATTGAGACGCACCACGAGCTCAACTCGGATCACCGCCCAATTACCATGCTCTTCGCCCCTTATTCGGGCCCGCTCGATCCTAACCAGCCCCCTCGAACCAAAGTGATAACCGACTGGAAGAAAGTAAGCGAACAGCTGAAATCCACCACGTCGCCTCACTTGGATAAAATCCCCGACCACATAGTGTCAGTCGAAGACACGACGGGTGCGATCGACTCGTTTACAGAACACGTTCAATCCGTTTTGACGGATTGTTCGCGGGAGGTTCCGGCGATGGATGATCATCGCTGGAAGTTACCGATTGACGTACGTGAACTGATAACCGAGAAGAACGCGGCCATTCGTGCCTACGACTCCTTTCCCTGCGACGCGAACAAAGCCCACATGCGACATTTACAGCGTGCTGTAAAGAAACGTATAACGGAGTGGCGTTCCGAGGGCTGGGACAAGATGCTCAGCGAGCTCGAGCCCAACCATCTGGCCTTCTGGCAACTCCAACGCAAAATGCGTACCTCCACTGGGGAGGCTTCAATGCCCCCCCTCATTCGCCCTGACAAGAGCATCGCATTCGATAATCCCGAAAAGGCAGAATGCCTAGCCGACAGCCTGGAGTCTCAATGTTCTCCTAGCTCCCAACCAGCTGACCAAGCGCACCTTGCCAAGGTCGACGCCGAAGTCGAACGCAGGGCTGCTCTTCCCCCTGTGGAAGACCCTGATGATCCGTTGCCTCCCGTCACTCCAGACGAGGTGCACGACATCATTAAAGGGCTACAGGATCGGAAGGCCCCTGGCTCGGACGGTATCACCAATAAGGTTTTCAAACTCCTCCCCGCCCCCCTGATAATGCTAATGACCGCCATCTTCAATGGTGCTCTCAGCAACAACATCTTTCCGCAGACGTGGAAAGAGGCCACCGTCATCGGTATCCCCAAGCCAGGCAAGCCCAAGTCTGAGCCCGCTAGTTACCGCCCCATTAGTCTCCTCAATGTCCTCGGCAAAATATACGAGAGGCTTATTTATAAACGTCTCAAAGATTTTGTCGAGGCTAAGAGCCTTATCCCTAGTGAACAGTTTGGTTTCAGGACCCATCACTCTTGCATCCAGCAAGTTCATCGAATCGTTGAGCACCTAAGCGCTGGCTTCCAGCGCAAGGCAACGACAGGCATGTTGTTCTTCGACATAGCGAAAGCGTTCGACAAGGTCTGGCACAACGGCTTAATATATAAGCTGTACCAACTCGGGGTGCCTGACCGTCTCGTGCTCATCTTACGAGACTTTTTGTCGAACCGCACCTTTCGCTATCGCATTGAGGGTACACTCTCCTCCCCTCACCCCTTACGCGCCGGTGTCCCTCAGGGCTCGGTGATCTCTCCCCTCATCTTCTCGCTCTTCACGAGCGACATCCCCAAATGTAGCAAGACTCATTTGGCGCTTTTCGCCGATGACACAGCTATCTACTACACAGGGCGGTGCCAGAACTCTATCGCCAGAACTCTCCAAAACTCCGCAAACGCTTTAGGCGTCTGGTTCCGGAAGTGGAGGATTGAGGTCAATCCCGATAAGAGTCAGGCCGTCCTTTTCACGCGACCGCGACTCCGCGCTTCCGCACCTCCTAGCCCGATCACCATGTATGGCAAGCCGATCCCTTGGGAGAAGCAAGCCAAATACCTTGGCGTGATCTTAGATCAACACCTGACCTTTAGAGAGCACATCAAGACGGCGCGTTCGCGTGCCGCTTGCGCTCTCGGCAGGCTTCATTTCATCCTGACCGCGCGTAGCAAACTATCTCTTAAGTGCAAGCTGCGCATCTACACCGCAGTCATCCGTCCCATCATGACGTATGCTTGTGTTGTATTTGCGCACGCTAAGCCACACTTGCTCCATAGGATGCAGACCCTACAGAACCGTTTCCTCAGAAAGGTCACGGGGGCACCCTATTATGTACGCAACGAGTCTCTTCACGTTGATCTAAAAATCCCAACCGTCCAGCAGTTCATGAAACGCCTCGCCAAGCGTTTCTTCGAATCTGCCTCCAAACACCCGAATCCCCTGATTGCGGCGGCCGCCCGCTATACACCGTCGCGCATAAGTCGCATCCGCCGTCCTAGGCACGCCCTAACCGTCCCGGATGACGCCATAACTCTCCTCCAGGAGAGTAATCCCGCCACCAGCACGATCCGGAAACTCAAATCGAGACCGCCGTGCTTCCGTCCTCGCCGCCGAGGGCCACCGCGACGCCCCCGTCCATACCCACCCCGACCCTTGCTCGAGCCAGCCCGCGCAGCTGAGCCCGTAATTCTAAATTTGCCCCCAAATAATCCGATCCAGCATGTCCCATTGCTGTCCTCTCCCAGCGACGCCCTAAGCCGAGGTCCGTACCCCACAGGGGGTGCCCTTAGCGTGTAGTCGCTTAGTTTTTAGTCTTAGTTTTAAGCCTGGCTGGAGGCCTTAATTTATTGAGGCATCCACAGGAAAGCCCGGTTAAGCAGTCGACAACCTCCTATAGGTTGAACTGCGAGATGCCATTCCCCAAAAACAAAAACACAAGCAAGTCAGTCTCCAGCGATCATCCAGTGAAGCGACATACCTACACCCGTTGGTTCACTTCGCGCCGCGCTTGAAGTAATTAGTAATACCAGTCAAGTTGCTAAGTTTGTAAATAGTGTGTAAATTTGCCCGTGTATTTCCTTTTAATATTTTGTATTGTGTTGTGTCGTATTGGAAATACAAGTGTTTTACCCCGTGTCGCGTGGTTTTATTTCCGCTTCTTCGTCAAGGGAACAACGTCACCCCCGCCTACACGCCCGTATCCCCCACCTGCCCCTCAGCGTGGGCTACACCCAGTCTATTGAAACAAACACCACCACGTTTTTTCTTTAAGATTGCAGGTATTGAAAGAAGGGTTAGTTGTTGTAGTTAAAGAATCAATGTGTTCATATGATCCGTACCGTTTCTTTTGGCTTTTGCTCCCATCAGATCGATAGTTTACGAAACGACTACTGGGAAGGTGAAAAATGGACATCCTTCAATTCTACGTAGGACAACCCTAAAACTCATACGTCATTGTCTTGTCCTTTTCCATTGTCTTAACAAAGGATTACAAAATCAAAATGTAGGTTTATTTTTATTTATAACATCTTATTATATTATTATAGATTCTTATTATAGGTTTACTTTTCGTTATAGCTTCCGCCCGCGACTTCGTCCGCGTAAAATTTCTTGTTCCCCTGACCCACACCGTCGCATCGCACCGCCTGCCCGCGCTGTTACTTCGTTTTCGCTTAGCGCTCGTTCTTCCTTTTGTTTTTGTTTTTGCTCGGCTTCCAAGGGTCCTAGCGTAATGTTACATACCCTATAGCCTTCCTCGAGAATTGGACTTTATAATGCAAAAAGAATTTTTCAAATCCGACTGGTAGGTAGTGACAGAGATTAGCGCGTTCAGTCAATAAAAAATAAAATGTGTAGCTACGTAACTAATAGACTAAGCGCATTTTTCTTACTATAAGCATTTTTACACCTGTCGTAATTTCTAAACGGAAGGTCCGATTCGAATAATTTAAAAAGGAATTTAGGTACATGGACTTAATCAACCTTGATGATGAAACTATTTATTTGGATAAGGATTAATACCATGTTTATGAAAACACCTTCGCAAGTAATGCATTATTTTATAACACATTTGATTACCATTAAAAATGTTATAGTGCGCCAACCTTAAAAGATTAGACATATGCTATTACGGACTTTTTTGTAGAACTTTTTAAGGGGAACAATCCCGTCCTACATGATTTTTGTGTAACTTTAACCGTCTACGCAGCGCACGCAACGGAAGCTCGCAAAAGGAATACATTTTCCCCCATTTTGCAACATTTTTCATTGATGCTCCGCTCCTATTAGTTGTAGCATATATTATATAGCCTTCCTTCCTCGATAAATGAGCTATCCAACACTAAAAGAATATTTCAATTCGAACCAGGAGTTCCTGAGATTAGCGCGTTCAACCAAACAAACAAACAAACTCTTCAGCTTTATAATATTAGTATAGATATATAATTTTTATTTACATGTCCCGGAATTAACGCACAGCCTCTTATTCTTACAGAAAAAATATGTATTATGTAGTCAACAGAACGGTTTCATTAAGCAAAAATCTACAACTTTTGCATGTTTTAAACTAGTAAAAGAAATTATGGATGCTATCAATAAAAAAGAAATCCCAGTAGCAGAATTTTTGGATATGAGTAAGGCGTTCGATATGGTATGTCATGAAACCTTGCGTAAACTTGAACAATATGGTATACGAGGCGTTGCTTATAGTTGGTTCGAAAGCTACTTAAGCGGCCGACAACAATGCACGGAGATTAAAAAAATGTGTTTCGAAACTAACACCCAAAAAACCTTTAGGTCATCGTAATTAGCAAACTATTGTGGTGTACCACAGGGGAGTGTCCTTGGCCCCTTATTGTTTATAATATATACAGGGTATGGCGTTAATAGTGGTCCAACGTTAAGGGGTCGATACACCGTATACTCAGCTGTCACATACCACAATTTGAAACTTTTTTCCATAGATCTCAGAATAAAATATTAATCTATTATTTTTTGAAAAATGTACGTCCTTGCTTCACTAATGTAGCTGTAATTTCTAAAAAAGATATTATTTTATTAAATTTTTTTTGTTTGTAACTGTGGAATACATGTGCTATCACATGCAAGTAATTTTGTAAATGTAATTTGATAGGTAATGAATAAAAACGTGTTTATTTCAAAATGTAACTCAAATGTCTAGAAAATTGTGTGACTTGGGGTGCGAATGGTGTAAAAAAAAAAACGACACGACACGACTGCACGACGGTGTACGACACTGTCGGTGCCCATTATTTTAAAAACTTGTTCAATTAATGCAGATTCTAAAATAGTACAATAATAACTTACTCCTTAATTTAAACAAAAGTTGTAGCCATTTCTATCCAAAAAGAGCTAAATTGTACAGCCCAATTAGTAAAGCAAGGTGTAAAACTTTCAAAAAAGCATAAAAATATTTTATTCTGAGGTCTATGGAAAAAAAGTTTCAAATTATGGTATGTGATAGCTGAATATCGACCGCTTAACGTTGGACCACTATTTACGCCACACCCTGTATAAACGAACTGTTAAAGTTTAGTGCAAATCAGCAACTGTGTTCTGTAAAAATTGTTTGTAACATATTTTAATGTAAATGTGCCCTGTTTTCTAAATAAACGATATATTATTATATTATATTATTATATTATATTATAGTGTCAAATAATCGTACTGGCTACAGACTGACTATGAAAAACTAGTGATATATTCGATAAGTTTGATTAAGACATGTGTGACTCTGTCACTGAATTTTTTCTATCATGTGTGCTTTTAATAAATTTCTTCCTACCATATTTTAACAACTATATTATTTATACAACAAATGGTTATGGGCCCAGATGCACCAGATGCCCTGAGTGCGTTTTAGGTATAGTTACTTTATTGTGGTGTCATTGGTGCGTAAATATTTTTAAATAGACAAAAAATATGTTTTGCGTAATGTCAGTCGGAGACGATAATAATGTCATACCTTCGGGTTCCTCCGGCGCTTCGCTGACAACCATCAGACTATTATCTGGTAAGGATGATTACCCACAATGGAAATTTAAGATGCGCATATTCCTACTGCATGAAGACCTATGTCTGCAGTTATAGGATACGAACAGCAAGACAATACACCTTTAGCGTGAAGAAGAACAAAGATCTGAAGGCATACACAAAGATGTGTCTTATCCTGGATGGTGGCGCGATCACCCATGTACGGTCCTGCCAAACAGCAAAGGAGGTATGGGATACGTTAGCAAACGAGTATGAAGATAAAGGTATGGGCAGAAAGTTGGCGTTAGAACGGAAGCTGTATAGATACCAGTTACTTGATTTTGGTTCAATTGAAGATTATATCAATACCGTGATGAGCACTGCTCAGGATTTAGCAGATATAGGGCGAGTAATTGACGATATGTCTATATGAGCAATTTTACTTGGAGGGCTACCATCAGCATTTGAACCCTTAGTTATGGCTCTAGAGAACTCAAATATACAGGTAACTTTCGAGTTAGTTAAACAGAAACTGCTTAACGAAAGCGCAAAACGTGAGTCAAAGGAATTGGTTCTTGCCTTGAATGAAAGAATGGTGAAGCCACATAAAGCAGCAGCGAAAAGCATTGATTGCTACCATTGCAAAGAACCTGGACATAAGCGACCGGATTGCCCATCATATAAAAAAGAGAAACAGGAAAGTAAGGGAAAAAGTAAGAAACCTAGTAATGAGAACACTTATTTCTGCCTTGGGCGTTGGAGGCAGTTTAAGTCCAACAGACTGGTATGTCGATTCTGGAGCCTCCTCGCATATGACCTGTTCTAAAGAATGGCTTACCAATTTTAAACCTACGTGTGAGAGCAAGGACATAACTCTAGCCAATAACAGAGAGGTACACTCAGCTGGCGTCGGTGAAGTGTTGCTTGTCAAGGACAGTAAGTTAACATTGAGTAGTATAACAGATGTTTTGTACGTTCCTGAACTATGTACAAAAATTTCTGTAAATAAAGCTATTGAGAAGGGTATTACTGTTGTTTTTGATAAGAATGGTTGTTGTATGTATAAACACAATGATATTAAGGTAGTCGGCAAAATAGTAGGTCATGCTACATGCAACGTTGGTGGTTTGTACAAACTAGACCAGATACCAATTTACCCGGAGCATGCTATGGTTACTGAAGTAAACGCTACTTCGAGCCTGTGGCATCGAAGGCTTGGGCATCTGTGCCGCGTTGCTTTGGAACACCTGCGCCATGGAAAAGCTGTAGGTATTGAATATTCTTCTTTAGATAAAAACCCTTGTGTAGCCTGTATTGAAGGTAAACAGAATCGAAAACCCTTCAAAACTATTAAATATGATAAAGGCACCAGAATGTTGGAAGTCATACATTCAGATGTATGTGGACCTTTTGACGTAATGTCTTTAGAGTCAAACAAGTATTTAGTTATTTCTGTAGACGATTTTTCTAGTATGATTTTTTCTTATTTTATACGCTCTAAAGCGGATGTTAAGAAAAAAATTTTAGAATTTGAAGCCTTTGTTGAGAGGGAAACATCTCATAAGATAATCGAAGCGTATTTAGTTTCTAAGGGAATTAAGCACCAAACTACAGTCCCGTATTGCCCACAATCCAACGGGATTGCTGAAAGGATGAATAGATCCTTAGTGGAGAAAGCTAGGTGCATGTTACAAGACAGTAGTTTACCAAAGGCCTTCTGGGAAGAAGCGGTACGTACCGTATTTGAAAAATAGATGTCCTCATAGAGCTTTAGAAAATCGTAGGTACTGCGTATGAGATGTGGTACAATAGAAAACCAGATATCTCTCATTTACGAATATTTGGTTGTTATGCATACGTTCATGTACCGTCCTTCGATCGCAAAAAGTTAGACGCTAAGGCAAAATAGTACATATTCATGGACGATTGGCGAGGAGTTTTATTAAAATGTGGCTCTTATTTTGGTATATTGTGTTTGTGTATCTTACGACATCCACGCGAACAAAGTCGCGGGGCACAACTAGTTAGTAATAAATAAATTATTATTAGTATTTTTATGTTATTGCTAATTACTAAATGTGTACTGCATGTTATAAGTATTTAAACCAAGATGTAAAATCTAAATATTTGTACGGCGGTAATGCCGAATATAGTAAAACCCTATGTTAGCTACCTATACTCTTGCAAATAAATTCATTCATTCCTTACATTTATGTTCGCACAACTCGTCAGAATATAGGGAACGGTTGATTTTTTTTCGCGATTTCAGATTTGGTCCTATAGTAAAAGTTGTTCATAATGATGAATCCAATGGTCCCTTAAAAGGTTGTGCGTTAATTCCGGGACATGTTGT